>NW_010580885.1:466207-513841 GCF_000705375.1 Tinamus guttatus | reverse complement strand
TGGCAATGTTTTCTTTGTGATGAAATGGCATTAGAATGCAGGGGGGAAAAAAAAAAGAAAAAGTTTGGCAAACAGTCCCAAACAAAATCTACTGAAACATGTATCTTGGGTCTTTGAGGTCATTCCTGGTGGTTTCCAAACCAGGCAGTAGTAGATTGCAAGGTGGTATTTTTAAGGTAGCATCAAGGAGTTGAATTTCTCTTGACTTCCTTTTTTAATTCTTGCCAAATAGTTTGCTTTATGGAGTTATGTGCAGTGTACGCAGAGTTCAAAGCACCGTCGGGTTAATGGTCTGTAAGTAGGAAGATATGCATATAGGTACTAGCACCTTTGCTTTTTAGTGTTGTTGACGAAGAAACTCATATGCTGTCAAAGTGAGGTAGGTCAGAACTCAAGAGTGTGGAAGAAGGAGAAATCACTTTTTTTCTTCTAACTGCTCATCTTGTGCTTGGTTCCACAGACACCACTCTTTCTGCCTTGTGAGTCTGCTGGAACGTGAAGCACCAGGCAACTGTGCAGGTTAATTATTAAGCAAAATGGTGTCATTATTCCCTATGCCACCACTGTTCTTCACATAAATCTGTTTCATGGTAGAAAAATGATCCCATGGAATGAGAACAAAGAAACCTGCCCAGGGTGGCCAGATTTGCCTCTGCTGGAGAGCTTGCTTTTGCTTCAACTCCTTTGAGCTACAAGAGCAATGATGTGATTAGCCTTCATAGAGATGGAGTTGGGAAAAGACAGATGAAAATAATACAGCGAAAACCATGACACTGATTTCCATGAATAACCTCCCCAAGCTGTTAACCTGGGTCCAGCACCATTTCCTTATCAGTGAATATACTTCTAATAGCAACATTTCAGAGTCCAGAAGGGACTATTTTAAAGTTACCTTTGGCATTTCAAGGCAATTTCCACTGAGACTCCTGGACCTCAAGATGAAATATTAACTGCTGGCCTGGGTGCAGGGCCCCAGCAGGCCGTAGAGCAGTAGCACAGATGAGGAGACACACTCTGGGCTAAGGCAAGAGCAGAGCTCACGCATGCTCCCAGGCTGCAAGTGGGCACTGGATGAGGTGCTATAGCAGCAGGGGATCAAGGGCTCTGTGGGGTTCAGACATTTCTTAGCTTTTTTGGCTCACGCCCACAGTGTGTTGTGCAGGTGCTTAAATTTCTCTGTGCTCTCCAGAGCAGCCCCATGGAGACAGGCCACTGCAGGTGGCCAGGAGGAAACAGATGGGTGAAACTTGCCATTTCTCCAGGCATTTAATTCCTGAGGCTCTGCACTCCCAGTGCTCTGGCAGGCAGTCCAGGTACATGACGGAGGTGTGACACTTTCCTCCCTTTGCTGGTCAGTGCCAAGCCGAAGTGACCCGCTGCTGCTCTTCTCAGTGGGCACAAACGTCTTATGGATGGTGCCCTCTCCCTTGCTGCAGTAGCAGGGACTCAGAAACACAGAGGCAGAGTCAAAAATCAAGGTCATGGGCAAGGCAGACACGGAGATCCAGGAATCCTGTCTCCTGGGAACCACTCACTGGCTTATCCTGCTTCCCTGAATGCTATTTAAAGAGACAACACAGAGGAACCCCTTGTCCCTGCTGGACTGAGGCTCAAGTGTGCTTATGGTGGCTCTTGCCTTTCTTCACAGACTTAACTTGAATCTCATCCTGTTTCTGCGCTGCACCCTGTGGAAAGACCGCTAGCAACCCTGGTCACCCCCAAACATGAAAAGGAGTATCCAGAGGTGACAAATCCTGCTACCAGCCTTGGGGCAGACCCCAACGGAGGGATGAATTTGAGCCCTTTGCAACTGCCCCAACTTTCCCCACCCCTCAGCAGGCTGTGGACTCTGTGGGCAGGATGGAGCTGCTCTTATGCCTACCTTACCCTGCACCCAGCCCCGGCTCAGAACCTGGCACCTGTAGCATCCAGGGAGGTGCAAGGTGCCCCTGCATATCTGGTGCCCATGCTGAGCTCAGCTTTAGCACAACCGCCCATTGCACTGCCCCCCTCCCAGACACATGCAGCATGCATTTAAGTAGCTTGCACTGACCATGGCTCTATTTCTCAGTCACCTCTTTCCTGCTCAGATAGGCCTATTGGATCTCCCTGAAAATAAGGGCAGGAAGCTTATGCATGGAAATAGGAAAATGGTTGAGCCATTCAGCAACTGCTCTGCTATGTCTTCAGAGAAGTGAAGACACCTACCTCCAGCTGCCAACCAAGTTACAAGGAGGCCTGAAACATGCAAACTGCAGGGATGGTTGCAGGCTGCTTGCAAGCTTGCGAGTCTGCTAATGTCCAAACTGCAGCTTAAGGTGAAGTGCAAGGTGAGGTCCTGTCCCACTCCTTGTGTGCACTGCACACCTTTGCACTGCCTCACTCTCAGGAACATGGATGGTGCAGGGGAAGGCTGTGGTGACCCCAAAGGATATTCTGCAGGCTGCAAAAGGAGAGGAAAGCTGGCTAGAAAAGGGAAACCCCCTCCAGGGCTGTGTTGTCCATTTTGTCACTGACTCTCAGTCTGCTCCCTTCTCCAGACCTCATCGTGCTGGGGCAGCCTGAAGGAACCCACTTCTACAAACACCATAGAAAGCCTGGAGGTGAATAAATGGAGCGGCTCAAAAGCAGGGCCACTGCTCTGTTTCATTCCTCTCTGAAGCAAGGAAAGGACACATTTCTGTAGGGAGAGGAGACAGGGCACATCACTTTGCCTGTGCTCTAAGCTGTCGCAAAATCAAATAGCTCCACTTTGGGGAGGATGTAGCTGCACAAGCGCCATGGCAGAGCTGTTGCATCCTGCCTCCTTCTACCCTCGTGTCTGCCATGGTGGCTCTCCTGTCTTGCTGGACTGGGCACTTGCGTAGGCACAGACATCTCTTTCTAGTAGACAGCTTGTCTTGCCTGCCTAGAGCAGGACATCGCAGCTCAGTGCTTTGTGGACCCCAATCATCCCCACTACTTTGTGGGCAATAGACATACCAGAAGCTTCCTAGGACAACTTTTCATGATGTATTCACTGCTCTAGCAGAAGCAGCGTGTTTCCAACGTGTCAAATTACTCAGGCTCAGCTTTGTCGTAAGTCGTTGTTTAAAGAAGGATTTTGTTTACTTATAAATGTGAGTGAATCTGGTTCATGGACAGTTTCAAGTTACAAAGAAGACAAACTCTACAAGGAATTAGGATTACACTCAGTAGGAATAAATTCACTGAGCATCTCGGCTAGCTTATGAGGCTGGTTAACTGGCCTGTGCCATTAACCAGACCTAAAATGCAGAGACAGGTTCAGCACTGGATCTTTTCTGCCTTGGATGTAAAAGATGGATGAGAAGATACCAGGGCAAATGTTCAGGCCAATACCAACACCCCCATTCATCTAGAAGAAAATGAATAAGCCTTTTACAGTTGCCCTTTAGTTTTCCTCTTAGCTTCCTTAGCCATTGTAGTAGGAAAACACATGGAACTAAGTCATTTTTACCACCCTCCTTCCCCAAAGATTCCTTATTTTTTCTTTATTCTTTACACTATTGGATACTATCCCTGGATTCAGATTTTAATGTGTTTTCTCATGCTTGCAGCCCCTTTAGAGTACAGTAGTGTAACCATAGAGGCAATGTATTAGGAGAAGTATATCACAGTAGGAGATCTGGAACAGTGTGTGTCTTTCTTCCTCTGCTTGGAAAGAGTATGGACAAATATTAGTTTGAGATGAAAATGAATGTCTTCACTTTGTTGGGCTCTGATGATAATGGCTCTCACATGCTTGGCTAGCCTTGTGCCATGCCCTGGGACCCTGCCAAACTTGCATTCAGCTGATGCCTCGCTATCTGTGAGGGGAGGCAGAGCCAGTGGCCACTCAACGGGACTTTGTCCTCCTGATGGCAGGCCGCTTATGAAACGACAGGCGTTGCGTGTGCTGGCATGACAGAAAGGCTCTAGCCTGCACAATAGCGGTGTTCTCTGTGAACTCAGCTGCGAAAGACTAGCACAAAATTAAACGGGAGCACATGCAAGCTTGGAGCACTTTTCAGCAAGACCTCATCAATTATTGGCACTAGTGGAGGCAACAGCTGCTGGTTGGATGGGCTTTCCATGCTTGTATATGTGTCTGTATTTCCTGTACGCTCTGTATGTATAGATTAAAAGCCATAGGCTTTAAGGGCAGCTAATAATCATTCACCACATTTCATATGCTCAGTGTATGAGACGCACAGAGAAGTGGGAGAGACCCACTCTGTTGTTAAAGAGGACTATGCATCCCACAGACTGTGCTATCTGTGGGCTCTGTACAGGGCTTCTGCAGACCCTGTGCACACAGAGCACGTCCTTGCCAATGAAGTTTAACCTTGCCTGTCCAGAGATGCTTTCAGAATGTGAGAAACTCCTGCTCTGGCTGCTGCAGTCCTGTCAAAGGGCAGGTTTAGCTGTTGCACTGATGCCTCTGTGTTGTGATCTGCTCTCAGTAGGATCAGGTGCACCTTCCGAGCATACATTAGCCCTGTGGCTCTTCATAAACAAGGGTTAATGAGGAGGTGAAGCTCTGAAGAGCAGACTCTTGTTCCTGCCAAGGTCTGAGCTGGGAGACTTCCCTCTGAGGCTACTCTGAGCGAGCTGCTCGGAGAGGGAGCTCCCTCTGTGACCTGATAGAGCAGGACACAGTGCTCGCGGGAGCTATCTCTGCCCAGGAAGGTAATTCACCCATGTGATTGCACTTTCCAAAATCTGCCCTTTTAGTGGAAATCAAACCAGCTGACACAGGCAAGGGGGAATGTTTGTTCAATCTGAGATCAGAGGCCCTTGTTCTGAAAGCTCAGTTGTATCCTCAGTCCTAACTTCGCTCTGCCCAGCGTTAATCACTGGTCTGGGAACAGAGAATTTGAACAGTCTCCAGAGCTATACAAGCAGATTTGGTAGCTCTCAGCAGTGCTTTGTAAATAAGTCCCAGCAGGCACTCGCGTATGTAAACAGCTTCTTTGCTAGCACCAGTGCCTTTCTCCACGGGTTACTGAGTCTGGCAGAGGGTGGCTGGAAGGGCTGTGCTAGTGTTAGCGAGGATGCGGGATCACGGAATAGCCTCAGCCCACACAGAAAAAGAGCAACAGGCTGCAGTTTACAGTTTTACCACCTGCTTCTCTGCAGCTTGGTAAGAGCAAGACTTGAGTCAGGGTGCCAGAAAGCCAGCTGTGTTGCAGAAACAGCTGTGCCTTGGCATCAGCTTTGTCCCTTGGTGTGTATGTGTTACAACATAGGCTTTAATTGCACAAGCATGATGAACCCACCTTAACTAAAGGGCCAGGTTTTTTTACATGTTAGTTTGTGCCTGCCAGAGGAGAGGTATGGGATGAATATGTAAGGGGCAAATTTTCTTTTCAGACTCCATGGTAAACCTCTAGGGTAGGGCATTCTGATGCGACTGAGATCAGTCTATGTCCTGAGACCTTGCTAATGTTTTCTTGAATATTTCCATTAGAAATTGACATTTTTTGACCATTTGCATGGAGTGTTTTGGGAGTTCTTTGTAGGTATGTGCACGTGTTTGAAAATTTAGAGAAAAGGAATGCATTTGCTTTTGAAAGTATTCATTTATGTTAAAAGGCTATTTTCTCTTACGAAATATCTGGTGGGGTTTTCTTCAAGATGGACAATATTTCCTAGCCCTTGAGACCTGATGCTATCAGGCAACATTCAAATTATTGAGCTGCTGAGGATATAAATAAATGCTGCTAAATAGTTTAGCTCAATGGCCTTTGCCCTTCCTGGGGGATGCACCTCGTCTTCCATCAATATGATTAGCAGAGGAGACATTGTGTACTAATTAATTGTCCAGACTCATTTCTCATTAGCTGGCAGTAGCTTGTGATGCACAGCTTTTTCACTAAAGTAAAAGAAACACATTTTACTACAGAGTCGACAGGTGCCCAGATCTTCACCCATGCTAACAGATTTTGAGCTGTCTAAATGAGCATAAATGAACCTACCCCCAGCTTGTTTCATCATCCTGTCTGGACATTGCCCACAAAGGTCTGCATTTCCACCAGTGGGGAGTGGTGACCCAGTTGGATGGGGCCCCCGATTTCCAGCATAATGTTTCCCTGGGCCTCCAGCACTGGCACCTCGTGCTGCTATTGTATGCGCAGCCGGTGTTGCAGTTAACCTGTTCTTGAACTTCACTGCAACACCCAGATATTGCTGCTGCACTTGCTCAGGAATTTATTAATTTATTTTTTGTTTTCCTGTGAGGCCTAGGGCTGGGCATCCGGGCACCTGGCACTGGGACAGGCAGGATAAGGAGGTGGCATTCGCAAGCACTATTCCTGGCACTGCCTTGCGGCATGACCTTGAGCAAGACCAATGGGAGGTGGATGGGACAGAGTCTCGTGACGCTGCCACCTCGTTTTGCTCTGCGGTGGCTTCCCAGACAGCAAGTGGGAGCATTATATCACTTGTCCTTGGCAATGCTTGGGGCATCTGGGATGGAAATTCAGTGAAACTAAAACGGAAGTGCTCTTCTTAGTGATGCTACCTGGCAGCATTGCAACAAGAAGGGTGGTGTCAGGGAGAAGGAGCTACAACCCCTGGACTAAGATGCTTAAGATGTGTCCCCTGTTATCTGTCTCCATTTAAATTAATCTTCTAGGTCCACCTTCAAACCGGTGGAGAGACATGAAGAGAAGGCCCTCTCCATGGAGGGTGAACTCAGGTGAGGAGATCTCTCAGACGGAGCAGAGCGTTCATGCTCTAAATACACCAATGTCTCTTCTCTGAACATAAAGGCAGTCCAACTGACATGCTCAAGTGGGGGTATCTACCGCAGATGCACATAACCTGGGTCTTGCCCTACTCCCAGCTCTCAGTGCTGAAGGCCAGCTGTAACTGCCTGGATTTGTGGTGTCTGGCTGGATTCTGTCAAAAACAATGCCCAGGTCACTTAACAGCTGTCAGTCAACTGCACCATATGATGAGTGTAGTAGTATTTGCCTGTCTCCTGGGGAAGTGATAGTCTTGGCTAAAACTTGTAACCAGAGTTGCTTTCTTGAGGCAAAGACTGTCGTATGTTCTGGTGCTGTTCTGTTGCAACCTGTCCTTGCTATTTTAAGTGAGCTTGAGAGTTGGGATCTTGGTAAGGCTAAATGAGGTTTAGAACTTCCACACTGAAGGAAGTCTCTCAGCCATTTCTGTGAGGTCAGGTTTCCACTCTAGTTAGCTCCAGCCAAAACTTTTAAAGGAATAAAATGTCCCTATGCTCTGAAGACTAAAGCTATATGGTAGTTTTCCTCCACAGTTGCTCAACAGCTACCATATTTCACTTGCTTACACACATCTGCTAAAGAGGTTTTTATTTGGTTTTAGGCTATCAGAAGGTATGTGCTCATGTGGCTGGAAATCCCACTGCAGCAAAGATCCTGTCATCCTATCCCAGGCCGTTCCTATGCACTAAGTACACATGCTCAGGAATGAGAGTGAGCACGTGTCCCAGGAACATGGAAAGGAGGAGAAACTACAGGGAGATCTGCCAAGGAAAAGCTGCAGGGGCAGAATGAAGCCAAGGACCACCAGAAGCTACAGGAAAACACAACCTTTGTTTTAAGAGAAGCTTTCATTCCATTTACAAAAGTGATACGATGATAAACTAGCAATTTCCTTTATGGTGAGGCAAGTACCATGGCCAGATTCCCACTGAAATGAAAGAAGGATGGCTGGAGACACTACCCAAAGCAGCACTCATTTCTCAATGATATTTGGACAAAAAGAGCAAAGCCTTTGCCCAGGCATAACAGAATTGCTGCTAGCGAGGTGTTGTCACATTGGTGGCATCTCCAGTAAGAGGGCTCTCCTTAGAAGTTGAAGGGTGTACGTGCAGGAACATAGCCCTCTGGGAGTGAGGTTGGAAAAACAAACTTTAAATAAAGGCCTGGGGAGGAGGATTTGCAAGGCTGTGTGTTCTTTTTAGTTGGGATTTGTGTGGTATCCTTTACTTTTGATATGTAGCTGGATGAAGAGCATAAAGACTAAGATACAATGATGAATAAAGGAAAATATGACAGCAAGAACATAACACTGATTGGAGCACGAAGCAGATGCTCCATCCAATGTTATGTAACTAGTCCAGGTGGGAAAATGGTAGAAGCAATGGAAACAACTGAACATTAAGACCAAGAGCTCATAGAATCATAGAATGCTTAAGGTTGGAAGGGACCTCTAGAGGTCATCTAGTCCAACCCCCCTGCACACGCAGGGTCACCTAGAGCACGTGGCACAGGACTGCATCCAAGCGGGTTTTGAAGAACTCCAGAGAAGGAGACTCCACAAGCTCTCTGGGCAACCTGTTCCAGTGCTCTGTCACCCTCACTGTCAAGAAATTTTTCCTTAAGTTCCTGTGGAACTTCTGATGCTTCAGTTTCTGGCTATTTCCTCTAGTTCTGTTGGTGGCCACCACCAAAAAGAGGCCAGCACCATCCTCCTCACTCCCTCCCTTGAGGTACTTATAGACACTGATTAGATCCCCTCTCAGCCTTCTCTTCTCCGGGCTGAACAGGCCCAGCTCTCTCAGTCTTTCCTCATAGGGCAGATGTTCCAGGCCCCGAATCATCCTTGTAGCCCTGTGCTGGACTCTCTCCAGCTCATGAGCAATATAGTGAAGGAGCTAGAACTTGGCAATGAAACTGTCCATCCCAGGGGCATGGCAGGCAGTTGTCATGGCTGGACCAGCGAGACTGAAGGATTTGCACTGCTCTAAAGAAAAGCGAAGACGAGTGGAGGTCTGACCTTGGAAGAAAAATGTAGGTGTTTCCTTGGAGGAAGAATGTACATGTTTCTTTCGAGTTAAAATGACATTGTAATGGAGGAGGACAGCAGTGCCATTCTCAAGAACTGGAAGAGGAGAGAGAAAAATGTAACAAGTGCCAGGAATGGCACTAGTGTGACCTAGAAAAAAAAAGAAGACATGATCATGTGAGTCTAGAAGGGCTTTGCTTTTTTTAGCCCAGCAAGATAAATGTTAAGAGGGTGCATGATTGCTGCCTATTAATACCTGAGGTGGATAAATCCCAGCAAAGGAGAATTGCCATTTCAGCTAAAAGACTGAAGGGTACTGGAATGAGAACACATACATATCACCTACTTAAAACAGAGGCTAGATACTGAGAGATAATTTTAGCCATAATAACATACAGGCTTCCTCCTAGCCACTGTAAATTATTCTCTGTTGAGCACCATAAACACCATCTTGAGCCAAACTCTACCTCTCTCTTGACCAACTCCAAATAGCATCATAGCAAACATCTCTTTCACCCTTCTCTAAGATTTTGTTGCCACAGGGATTACAACCTACATGACTACTCTTTTGTGGGAAGTCTTGGTTAAACTATGCTGTAAGCTATTCCAACTGCATAAGGCCAATTCACCCCCAAAAATGTAGAAGCAAAATTAAGTGCTTTGGCCCATTTTAGCTTGAGCTATATTATATTATAAAATAAAATGAATCCCTGGTCTCATTTCTCCTTAAATCTGGATGCATAGATGACTCCTATAAGCAAAAGTAAGAGATGCTTCTTCAATAACCTCCCAGAAATGCACAGGTCTGGCATGTCTTTGTAGTTGTGTGTTCTCTGATACAAGTAGACATGTTAGTACCTCTCCTGATGGGGAACTGGCCCAACAGCTAGGACAAATAAACACGTATAAGTTAGCAAGAAGTCTTGCACCACAAAGTGTCTTTTATCTATCCTTTTCATCGCTGTTCTCCTGAGCTTCCTCTTCCTACATGCGGAATCATCTGGCCCATCCCTGCTCTAAAAAAATCAAAGACCCAGGACCCAGATTCCAGAGGAAAGACTGAGCTAAGTATTTCTGGCTTGCTTGTGGAGGCCTGAGGACAGAGGCAGGTCTCCTCTGTATGTCTGCATTAGTGGCTGCAAGACTTCATGCGAGTTATTTTGCCAGGCATCAGACAGAGCTAAAAAATGAAAAAAGGGAACAAGCTCCAAATTAAGTATAATGAGAGAGGAGAATATTGTTCTAAAGCACCTTGTTTTGAATGATGTAGTCAGCCTTACCTTATTAACTTCCATTAATAAATGCTCGTGTTTTGATCAAGGCAGGACATTTCTTGTAGCTCAGCTTTTGTATACAAACAGAACTGGAGACACAACTTCCAAGGATAGATTTTGACTCACCTGAGAGCATTGATGTTGATTGTGTGTACAGATGATTGCTAGTGTGTGATATTCTTGCTGAACACTTCTCATAGGTCAAAACTGTTTCAGAAGCTTGCCCCCTGTGCCATAGGCTCCTCTGTTCACTGCTGTGTGCTGGTCTCACAAATTAGAAAATGATTTCCCCATTTTCTGAAAGGGAGACACTGAAACAAGATCCTTAAAATCTAATGTTAGAGGCCTGTAGCTAGCAGTGTCCCTCAGGGGTCAATAATGGGATCAGTCTTGTTCAATTTATTCATCAATGAAGGGCTAGAGTGCACCCTCGGCAAGCTTGCTGATGCTACAAAGCTGTGAGTAGTGGCTGATACACGAGGACTGTGCTGCCATTCAGAGGGATCTGGACAGGCTGGAGAGGTAGGCGGTGAGGAACCTCAAGAAGTTCAATAAAGGCAAGTGCAGGATCCTGCATCTAGGGAGGAATAACTCCATGCACCACTGCAGGTTTGGGATTGACCTTCTGGAGAACAGCTCTGCAGTGAAGGACCTGGAAGAATGGTGGACAAGTTGACCATGAGCCAGCAACATGCCTTGTGTCCAAGAAAGTCAGTGGTATCCTGGCCTGCATTAGGAGGAGCGTTGCCAACAGGTTGAGGGAGATGATCCTCCCCCTCTACTCAGCCCTGATGGGGCCATGCCTGGAGTGCTGTGTCCATTGCTGGGCTCCCCAGTACAAGAGGGACATGGAGCATTCAGCATAGAGCTACAAAGATGATCAGGGGACTGGAGCATCTCTCTCATAATGAAAGGGAGTTGGGCCTGTTTAGCCTAGAGAAGAGAAGTCTGAGAAGTGATCTGATCAGTGTGTACAATACCTTAAGGGAGGGTGCCAAGAAGATGGGGCCAGACTCTTTTTCAGTGGCGGTCAGTGACAGGACATGAGGCAGCAGGCACAAAGTGAAGCACAGGAAGTTCCACCTGAATTTGAGGAAAAACTTCCTGACTGTGAAGGTGATAGAGCACTGGAACAGGTTGCCCAGAGAGGTTGTAGAGTCTCCTTTCCTGGAGATATTCATAGTTTGCCTGGATGCAACCCTGTGCAACATGTTCTAGCTGACCCTCCTTGATCCAGGGGGTTGGACTACATGATCCCCAGGAGTCTCTTCCAACATCAGCCATCCTGTGCTTCTGGAATGTGCTGTGCTGCTCTTGTCACATTCCCTCAGGGGACAGTGACAGACTTAGGATTTCTTGGATAGCACTATAAGGCATCTGTCTGTCTACTATTATCTTCCTATAGTATTCTGTCCATGCTCTGTAAGTAGGTGTCTGTGCTGATGCCTCCAGATGTGTCTTCTCATATGTCGGCCAGTGGGTGGGGGTCAGGGCGTGAACCCTGTTTTGTGTCTCTGCATGTCTGTGTGTGAGTTCATCTCTGCATACCATGAAAAAATAATGAAGGTGTAAGTGCAGTTAAAATCTGTGAAATCTGTAAATTCTTCCATGTGGGGGAGAAAGAGGTAACATGGAAGAGCAGCTAACACCCACCAATACGTTTTTTCATTACCCCGCACTCATCTGTTAGAAGAGGACAAGAAAGCAGAGCATCCAAGTGACAGCTTTAGGTGATGCTGAGAGCCACCAGACAGGTGAATGGGAAAGGGATATGAGCACCGTGCACACTCCTGGCTCAACACATGAAACTCCCATGGGGATCTGCTGGCTCTGGGCTCACGGTTGTGCCCTGCCTCTGATTGTAGCTTAATAATAACGGGTTCCCACAAGGACACAGCTTCTCCAGACTACACCAAGATGGGCACGGGCATACAAGGTGAGGGCTCCCCAGGGGCTGGGAGGTGGCCTGAGGGCCCGAGTGGAAGGGGCCGGGTCATCCAAGCCAGGGTGGATTTATTCTTGGAAAAAATGCACTATTCTGACACGTCACCAAACAACTTGATGGGGGTAGAGAAAAGAAGGGAGCCCTTTGTCATTGCACTGGGAACAAAGGCTGGTCTGTGAGGCCGGGAGGAATACTGCCCCAACCGGGATCAGCTGCTCTTGTTTCTTCCGTCATGCTGACAATGCACAGTTGCAGGGTTTCTTTCCCTGTGCGGGGAGAATAGGATTTAGTAATACCGTAAGTCAGTCAAACAGCAGCCCAGATAACAATTCAAGTCCCGTTCAATGGATGCAGCGTTTTCTTTGTGTTGTTTTTCTCCCACTTCCTCTCTTTTGCACTTAGACTCATTTCCTCTCTTTCTCTCTGCAACATGAGCACTACAAGTACACATCCACTCTCACTCCACTTGCTTCCACCCACCTCCAGTGGGTTTATATTGCTAGGGCGAATTAAGGTTTTTGCCAATGCTGTCCTCAGAGAAGCGGTGTTAAGCATGGACTTATTATTGCTGTGCACCAATGGAGTCATATCCACCAAAATGAGTTGGGCTGTGCATTTTGCTCTTTTAGGCTGCCTTTGGTGGGGACTTCGGTAAATGCTACAGCAGGAGCTTCCCGGAAGCTTCTTCTGGGAGAGACGTGACAGAAGGTTCCCTTGCGAACACCAGATGTGACTGTAAAGTGTAACAGCAGTGGCATACTGTCCTTGTGTCTGGACATTGAATGGGTCTCAAGTGATTTAGCTTGACCACGGTTTGATGAAATTTTGTCATCATTATATAACCACCAAAGTGAAAGCCAGTTCAGGGTGGGACACCTGCTCCAAGAGGGCTGTCTCTGTTCTCTTTGTCCATTTGGCCCATGCAAAGGTGGCCTCCTCTGTCTGTTGTAAAAGGCAGTCATGGCCATGGGGCTCGCACAAGGCACAACACTGTCCTTGCATGGCCTTGCACAGTTGGAAAGGTGAAGAGGAGTGGGGACAGATGGCAGGGTCTTCTGACTGCCAATGTCCAATCATCGCACCTCTAGCAGTGTCTGTGTGGTACCTAGAAACAGCTCTGGCCGAGCTGCAGCTTCTCTCTGCTCTTGAGCTGTGACCCAGGGGCTCTTTACGCTCTTAAGTTTTTCTCTCCCATCATAGATGCACTTAATTCCTGCAGAGTCAGGGGGAAGGCATGCAGTCTAGCCAGATTTCATGGCTGTCCGCAAGCCACTTGTGTAACAGTCCCCCATTGCTACATATTCCTGTAAAATCAGGATAGTCCCAGCTGACTCCAATTTGAGGTGCTAGAGACTGGCCCTAGATAGAGACCAAGTGGTATGTACTTGGGCTGTTCTGGAAAACCTCTCAAAGACCTCGTTGGTGCATCTGGTTCATAAATTCAGGGATAAAACCAGTGTGCACATGTGAAGTCAGTAAAAAATCTGGCCTGGTCGGATAGGGAAGGATTGTGGAGGCATGATTTGCTTCCCTGGAAGATCCAGTATTGCCACTGCAAGGATCCAGGAACAGACAGTCCTGTGACTTCCAGTGCTTTGCATTGAAAGCTTGAAGTGGGTGAGAGGGTGCTAGGAAACACTTTTTTGGAGGGTAGAGAAGAGGCAGAATTTGAGTGCAATTGATAAAAAGGCACCTCTTTATTGACCATAGGCAGGCCCCTCTTCTATAAATTAATACCTGGAATACTGAGTAAATGCTTATAATGACTTGGTGCCGGAAATACAGAGGAAATGTTAGAACCAAAGAACAGAGCACTCAAAGCTCCACTGGAGCTCCAGAACCTTGGGAAGCAGACGAGGAAGGTCAAAGTTTTGCTCTGTGTCTGTACAAGGTGCATGTAAATAACAAGACCTTGCAAAACAGCCTCAGTTCTTACACTGTCTCCTCTGATGCACTTGGTGGTAGTTTTCAGATAAGTACCTCTTAAGGTGAAGAAAGCTAAGCTTGAAAGAAATGAGAGGCATTCTACAGTCCACATTAAATAAGAGAAGCTTTTTTTCCGTCAAAGGAAGGCGACATTAGCAAAGCTTGTGATGGATGAGCAAATCACATCATACAGAGAAGAGAGGGGAGGAGAAAGGAAAGGACAAGCATAGCCAAATCCTTTAGAAGAGATCAGTCCATGATCCTAAAACAAGATAGACAATCTGGAGAGCCAGAACTAACTCCAAATGCGCCAAGCAACGCAGCATATTCCCTCCAAAAAATAAAATGGCTAGACTCTCATGAGCAGAGTCCTTCTCTAGTCTTTCAGATGGAGATCTGCAGCACTGCAGAAAAGGGTCCAGATGAGTTAGTTAGGATTGCAGAGCTCAGTATGTGGGTCAAGGAAGACTGTGCGTGAGCCCAGGGCAAACTGTTCAAGACAAGATGATGTGAATATGGCTAGACATAGCTGGTATCTTATGCTATGATCTGATTATATGCAAAAATTTGCTACACTTCAGTGGGTCTGCAGTAGAGCACTCTGCGAAGACAGTCAGACTGGTAGCTGCTAGAGCTGCTTGCTTCCATACAATGCAAGAGTGGACAAAAATGGAAAATAATCCTGCTTCTTTTAAGAAAGACCCAAAGAAGGGCTTTACCTGGCCCAGAAATTTGCCCAGTTAATCAGCTGTATCAGTTCCTCTGATAAAATGATTGATTTCTTCCCCCAAGGCTTGTACCATGAATACCCTTTACATCATTGTTAAAAGAGACTTCCATTGCAAAGCGCTGCAGAGTAGTTAGTGATATATAGTACAGTGTGTATAAATACATGCACACATTATAGACAAGTAACTGTGCAGTGTGTATATATTCAATCTCAGAGACAGCATATATATATATGTATATACACATATACAATGGACATTACATGTTATAGAATATACATTATATATGCTAGAGTAGAGCTCCTAATGAAGAGCAGATTTCTACAAGCTGACCTCACCTTCAAGAGGAAGCTGAGGAGAGAGATCCTGGTGTCTCTGACAGTGGGAATTTGGAGCAGATTAAAGAGACAAGGAAGATGAAACAGCGCACACAACCCTCCCCTAAAATCTGAGGCTAGCGCTACAGGAAAGGATGAGATCCCCGAGCCCCACAGGGAGTAGGAAATACCCAGACAAGGAAAAAGGTTGCTGTGTCTGATGTCCTGGAGCAATCCGGCAGGTCTGAACAATGGCAAGAAGCGCTGCAGCAGTCACCAGGCAGTGTTTTTCAGGTGAGTTGTTCTGCCTGTTTATAGCTGTGCCCTGCACTAATGAACCCTGCTGTTACTCTTCCCTTTCGGCTTGAGAAGGAAGACGAGAGAATGGGCGCAATGCGTTTATGGTAGAGCCCAGGCGATTGGAGCAGGATGCTGCAGTTCAGCAGAGGTCCAGGATAAGGCAGATCCCTTGCAAGGAGCCTGAGGGTCCATGCCTGGTACCCTGGGGTGTGGGCACTGTCTCCTGAATACGCACCCCAGCCAGGCTCCTTCCTCCACTGATGGCAGATTTGCCTGGAGCTGACCAAGGCCAGAGTCGCCTGGCCAAAGGTAACGTGCTTTCTATTGCCCAAGCTAGGAGGACCCATCCCAGGGAGGGCTGAGAAGTCCTCTGGAGCACAAAGTGGCACATGGGCCGGTGGAGGGCAGAGCAGCACCTTAACAACCCATTGAAAAAGCTCACTTTAACAATACCATCACATGGTGCCCTTGGTAAGGGTGTGCTTTTAAAGCCATTGCCTGTGTGTAGTAACTTCATGAAAAGCTGTCTCATCTCAGTGCACAGAACCTAAAGGGTAGCATTCAGCCTGCCTCCCCAGCTCCCCTGGCTTTGGTATACGTAACCATGATGCCCAAATACCACTTTAGACAAGAACCTGGCACCCAGCAGAACAAGGAGGGTGTCTCTCACACCTTGCAGGGACACCAAGCCCAGGTTCATATAACTCAGCATGAAGGAAGAGCAGCAGCTAAGGCATCCTTGAGATGTGGCCAGAATCTGCTCAGGTGTTTGAGAGGGAGCACTGGGTGCTACTTGTGCTGGAAGGTGAGGCCAGATTGCTGCCAGCAGTGGCTGAACAGAGGTGGCCGCGGCAGAGGTGGCTGCCTTGGTGCATTGGAAATGGAGGGAACATCTGGATGTGGAGCACGTAGAGCCCTTGGGAACTATGGATCTGGGCACATGCCAGCACAGGGGTAGCTTGCCTCAGTGGGGAGGGAGAAAAGGGGAATGTTTTTTTCCATGGAGAGACACGGTTGTCAGGGGTTAAGCAGAGCCTCTCTGGGCTGCTAACTTGGCCTGTGAGGGCAACCTTCTTCTGGCTGTGCAGCCCTATCTCAACTCCGTGCCTGCATATTCAGTACAGTTGCTCCTGCAATGCAGGAACCTCGAGAGCTTTACCAAAGATTCATCATCCAACCTCATCTTCATGCAGGTCAGGGCGGATCAATGTGCAGGGCAGAGAAGGGGTTAAATGAAGAGCTGTGGAAAAGGTAAAGCTAAAAAAAAACCCTCTGCCTGAAGTCTGGGAAGGGAGCATTCCGCTCAGCTGCTTAGGACAGAAGTTTATGATTTTTTTTCCTATAGAGTTTGGCAGTGTTATCCACTGTGAAAAATCACTGGCCGTGGAGATATCTGATAAGGATGGAGCTGGCATCAGCTGGGAGAACAAAATGTCAAGAATGCATCAGGCTGCGCCCCCCACTTTTACCCGGGGCAGGACATTGGTCTGGGAACAGTGTGTTGTTTGCCCTTATCTCTAATTCTCCTGCCTGCCTCGCCTCTTTATTGCCTCCTGATGAGTGCAAATGCAGTGCTTTGAGATTTGATCTTCTGCTAAGAACCTCTTCTCCTCCACTGCCACCACTAACCCCTATTCCCTCATGCTTTGGCTGATGATGGGAGATTTAGGTTGCTGGGAATGATGTGAGTACAGAGAAATACCTCTAATCTGGCTAGCTCTGCGCTCCCAGATCAAGGGTGATAAGGTTTTCCCTGTGATCAGCAAAAAACTGCCTTTTAAAGCAAATGCTGTCTTTTCCCAAGCGCTTTACATGGATGGGAAGCAAGGAGTGAGCCTGGTCCAACTCCCCTTTCTGATGAGAAAGGGAATGAGAGCCAGCTGCAGGGCTGCTGCTGCCAGATGCCCAGCGGCAGCTCCCTGCTCTTCTTGAGGGCACACCTGGTGAGATCAGGCCCCAGCGACACCATGGGAGCAACAGCTCTGCTGCCTTCTCCCTAGGTGCTGGGACAAGCCTGCTCAAGCCTGAATGGCGGTCAGCAAAAGGGTATTTATGTAACTATGATATCTGGAGACAACTGCAGTTATATACTTAAGCAACCAGACTTTGCCTGAAGGAGTGTTCAGGTGTCAATATTTCACTGTTCTGAGCAAAGACAGCACAACCATTAAGGAGTGTATATGATTATGGACAGAAAAGACCCAACAAATCTGTTACAGTGTAGTTGTGCTTTGAAACATGCATGTGCTTTGGTGGGGGAAAGTTCATGGATGTTAGCGGAAGGGCCAGCAACCAAGTACATGCAAAGTAATGGGATGACTTGGCTCAAAGCCGGCAAAGGATAGCTCTTGTTTTGAAGCAATTCATCCAAGATGGCAATTTTTCACTAAGGAAGAGAAAGAAGGTCACTTGAGAGTATCCTTTTCTCCAGGGAACAGCTCTTCGCATTTCTATTTTAATCTCTCTGAGGACAGACTGCCTCCTGAAAAAAAATGGAAGAGCAGGCAAATAAGAACATGTGGGCAAATAGATGTGAGAAAGAGGAGTCCACGGACAGTGATGTCTCAGACTAAGTGTTGCAATGATTTCCTTTTAGAAAATAGTTTTAAAAGAAAAAAAAATGCGGAAAAAAGGACCTGTGTGACTAGCTGTAATTACTACTGAAAACCACAGGGGAAAATAGTTTTACTGAGGAAAAAACAAACAAAAAAAGAAAACAGCTAGCTGTCAAGCCGCTTCCCTCTCCCCTGCATGCCCTGCCTCTGCCCATGGGACCAGCTTCAGGCGCTGGAACAGCACAAGCTGAAGGGAGAGTCTTCCCATCTGATTCAGGCTGTAGTTTGACAAGGTCGTAACTCTGGCTACCAGGCTCCTGACATCAGATTAAACACAACCCGGCCGTGCAATGCAGAGGGCAGATGAGTAGAAACTTGCTCTGTTGGCTCAAAATCACTTATGAATTTTTGACACAACAATTCAGTATTCTTTTCTTCTGAATCAGGTACTGACTGCCCTCCCAAAGATGCCCCAGGGCTGACATGAATGTCATAGTGTTCTGGCTAATTTGCCCAATGTATTACCATGCCTGATCTAGACCAGATTTATACAGCTATGCAATGCAGAAGTGCACTGGTTCGATAAATGATCAGATTATGATTAAATGATCAACTCATGTATTGTCAAACATATCTGTGGCTAGACAGATAGATATTACATATATAAAGCAAATCACAAGTGTATCTGGAGCCCATATTCACCCACTGGCACCACATCTTAGCTAAGCCAATGGTCCTGTGCAAGAAGACATGGTCAGAAACTCCTTCGACTAATGGCATAGCTAAGAAGGGCACTGTGTCCTCAATAACAGCACTCTCCTTGTCTGCTACGTGGCTGTGTCCCGATCTAGCTCGGATCCATTGTGAAATCTGAGAGCAGTATTCTATTTCCAGCAGGTATGAAGACCAAGGTAAATAACTCTAAATAGAAAACAAACTCGTTATGGAGAGAACATATATTAGATTTCATAATTCACCTTGGGACTCATTCACCTAAGGCTGCCCCACACCATTAGAATCAATGGCTATTTTTAACCCAGATTTCATGCAGCTAAGCATGCAAGTTCGTATTGGTTACATACTATCAAAAATCTTTTAAAAAATGTTAAAAAAAAAAAACTATCTTTCTTTTGCAGCCTTTCCAAACTTTCCATGGCACAGAAGTTCCCCAGTGCCGAGGAGGCACGGCTTTTCACTGCTGCAGTGGGCAGGGTGGCCTGGCACTTTGCTTGGGAGCAGGTATTCTGTATCCGGCTCCTGATCACATCTCCCCTCCCCGTTGTTCGCACTGGCTCCTTGCCTAGCAGCGGCACGAGCTTCCCAGAGGTGGAGGGACATTTTAGCTCTACTGTGAAGGAAATCTGGGACCTTTTAGAGTGAAAGCAGCCATAGAAATGCAAGATCCCTTCGCCAATGTTGTTATTAGAGCTGGGCAAACTCACTGTATTTGCTTTCCTACCTCCTGAAGAGTCAGGGGGTTCAAAAGTTCAGCTGGGTGAAGATGCTGCTCTGTTTGGAGCAAGCAGAGCAAAGGAGCAGAACGACAGATGATCTCACTGCGGGGAGGCTGAGCATGATGAGGAAGACAAGGAGGGAAACAAATCTTCCTGTGAAAATGGACCCTCCACCAAATTTTTCATCGCTAAAGCCCAGACAGCCTCCCCAGGACAGTATGGAGCCGGGGACAGAGAGGAGGGCTGCAGATCATGAGCAGGAGAGAGTAAGAAAAAAAGGTCTGAAGTCAGACTCCCTGCTCTTCCGCTAAGGCTCTCTGCCTCCCAAAAGGCCCTCAGCTGATCCTTCGGCTCTCCTGAGGGTGTTTGCTTACACATTGCCACCTAACTGGAGTTAATCTTCTTCATGTTTGGGATAATCTGCTGGTTCAGAGGCCTCACAGATTGGTCATTTTCCCTCCCTCTCTTTGCAGGTCCTGGAGTCAGAGAAGAGTACAGCTGTGGAGCAGGCTCAGGAATGTGCTACCTCCTCCTGTCAGTTCTGGGAGAAAAGTACTTTATCCTTTGAGGAATTATGCTTGGGGAGCAGGTCCCTTAGATGGATTAGCTCCTTTCTATTTGATGGGTCGCCAGAAGACTGAAAGAGAAAAAAAAAAAAAAGAGTCCAAACCTCAGCTAGAGCCTGAGGAAACTGTTCTGTAGAGATCTGTTGAGACTCCCATGTTCTGGTGGGCATCACCAGCCTGCTGGGCTGGTCCTGGCTGGCCTCTCATCCAACCTTTGCCCTTATGCCCCGGAGTGAACCCTGCTCAAAGCAGAAGTGCAGGCCAAGCGTACACAGCTGTTGTCATTCTGTCCTCTCTGAACTTTTCCTTTGCCATCTGGAAGCCCTTCTGTGTCCATCTCCTCTGTGACTATCAATATTTCAGTTCCCTACCCTGTCTGAGAGGGAGTGAATCATGAACACCTCATACAAGGCTTTCCTGTTGCTTTAAACTGAAGTCGAAATTGTCACCACCAGGGTGTCTTGCTGTCTGAAGGTGGAAAAAAAGCATCATGAGGATGAGCTCACTCATGTGACAGGAGCTCATTGACGTCAAAAGAAGCCACCATGAATGCCACCTCTGTGAATGCCACCTGTACCATCAAACCTGAGCTGAAAGGGCTTTTCCCCAAGGATGTTACCAGGGAAGATCACTGCTCCATAGGACATGCTGAGGGCAGACAGTAAAGACCCACTGACCCCAATACCTGCCAAGCAGGTGTTTGCTCTAACACCTCTTTGCTCGCAAGGTCCAGGGAAGATCTTATGCAAGAGAGGTTTCCAAACTGCTCACTAGAGAAGACCTCATTCCTTTAGGACACCCCCCCAGCACTCATCCAGCGAGCCTCTCTGAAGAGACAACGCACTAGGCTTCCATTTCCTGCGAGAGACAAAAAGGAAAGCCCCAGAGCCTTATTCGGAGCCAGTAAAGTGTATAGAAAGGGACAGCACAAAACCTCAGCTGGCTCCCAAGGCCAATCAGAAGAGCACTCCCTGGCAAGGTGGTGAAACCACAGGCAGAACAACGTTGGCAGTGCACTGACGCCAAGCTGGCTGCTGACAGACACTCAAGGTCTTGTGTTGTTTAATCACGGCAGACACAACCTTCCTGTTGTTCACAGTCGTCCTTGTGCCAGCCCGCCCTGGTCCTCTTGCTCCCTCCAAGATGGAAGCTGCCAGGCGACCGTCTTGTTTTGGAGGGGGGCAAGAAGCAGGCGGGCTGCAAGGCTGGATCCAGCTCCTGCTGGCCCAGGAGAGCGTGCAGCAGCTGCATGAGGGGCCCAGGGCAGGGTGGCCTGTCTCTGTGGATACCCCAAGGATGGTGCCCAGTCCCTCCATAACGGAACTCATCAAAGCCTCATCTCACTGCTGTTGGCACGTGCCTGCAGCTCTGCCTGGCCCATGTCCTGTCCTGTCCAGCCTCAAGGTCATGAAACAAGAGCCCACACAAGGGCTGACCTGAACCTCGCTCCCTCCGTGGCCTGGCTGCAGGGAAGTGGTGATTCGGCATGGGAGCAAAGCCAGCACGCTGTTCTTCAAGAGCAATGAAGTTTCAGCTTCATATCAGAATGCCAAAAGCCTAGAAATTCTTCATCCACGTTTTCAACTATAACTGTGGTAAGAAATCACCATCGCCCTCTTCATTTCATGTAGACTCTGCACTGTGGCCTGCACATTGCAATGCATGAAGCTCCCTTTGGAAAAGAAAATCATGGGGAAGAGTCAAGTGCGCTCATATCTTATGCCAGACCCTGGCTGGTTTCAGCTGCAGCTCTGCTCAGTGCAGAGCAATTTGAGCAAAAACAGCAACCTCTGCCAGGACCAAGGGCCTGGAGTACCTGCAGATTCACTTGGCAGTGGCTGCCTGGCCTCAAGCAAGTCATGCTCACTCTGCAAATGCAGGTGGAACGCACCTGTATTAGTACTTTTCAACTTACAGAGTTTGGAAAATTCTGCTGAAATAAATCTGCTTTTAAATAGTCTTTTAGGCTTTGTACAACAAAGGGAGGGCAGAGAAGGAACCTGTCTGGCCTAGTTCATGTATCTTGCTGACCTCCCAAGACTGGGTTCTTAAAGTGGTATGAGGAGTGTGTATAGCCCATTTATTATAGAAATCTGCAACTTTCATTAGCACAAACCCCATTTGGCCTCTTAATTATCATATGTCGCTCAGCTGGTAAATATTGGCAAACATGTAAGGCTAATAAAAAATATCTAGTGTTGCCTCCCTCCCTTTCCCAACTGTCAGAGCCTCATTTGCCACCAGCTACAGCATCCTCAGTGCCTTTTCCTGGCCGTGTATGATAAATACCCAACGGTCCACAGGTGGATAAAGCTTTCCTTTAACATTAGTCATTTGGTTGTTCTAGATGCAGCCTCACAGTACTTTAATGTCACTGACAAGCTACACTGACAAATCAACAGCACAAAATATAAGAGCCACTCCTGAGCTGGCTGGTGTCCATGTGAGATGCTACTCGTAGGCAGACAGCATAACTGGGAAACATTTCTGCTGGGAATAGCTTGGGCATGGCTGTGCTCTGCTGTTGCTGTCCCAGCACAAGCACGGCCTGTCACTGAAGCACAGGGCACCGGTTCAGCGCTCGCACTGGTGGCACACACGTATGGTACCTCCAACCCCCTTCAAAATGTTCCAAGCCTCAGCCCAACAGGGTCATCAGCAACCTAGCCAAATGGAAAACTGCTCAGCTTTGGGCAGGTAAGTTGCGCTAGGGACCTTCATGGGTCCCCTCCCGTGTAAATTTTCATGTGATTCTACTGAAAGCCCTGCAGTTAAGGCTGGTTAAAGCCAACATCAGGGTGAAGAGCAGACTCCTCCTGTATTTTTCTTTTTCTATGGCAGGTTGATTTCACAACTTAATTGCAGCAGGAAGTCTTCTTAGGCGCTCAGAAAGTTCAAGCAAGTGTCACTTCTGGGTACAGCATGTGTAATTTCTTCTGCACGGCTCTGTAACCCAGTAAAGTTCATCCCACCTCTTTCCTTCTCCCTTCTAGCACAACTCATCCTCCCCTCCCAGACAGGATGATCTCAACCCCAGTTGCATTAAATCATCTTTTAACATGGGTAGACTCAGACAAGTGGAGCACTTTTATTTTTTTTTTAAATCCTCCAGCTAAGGGTTCCACATTACAGAGTGTCCAAGACAGTTTACAGAGGTCCCACCCTCAACCTCTCACTACCCCTCCCTGCCTCCGGGTTGTACTGCTAGAGCTGTTTGCAAGTCAGCATTGCACAGGAGATCAGGAAAATGACCTGGCTTTAAAATAACTCTTAAAAAAAAAACAAAACAGAGGGATGACAACAGTTCTAACTGCAGATCCTTTCGGCATTCAGGTTTGAAGTGACCCCATACAGAGGTAGGAGCACACCCAAGAAGAGCAAAGACAGGCAGTTCAAGAAGAGGACCAAGGGCCTGGAGTACCTTCAGCTTTACTTTAACAGCACAAACCCTCTGAATTGCTGGCTGCTCTTGTAATAGTTAAGTTTAACTTAAGTTTAAAGTTTTCATCAGTCAAGCATACAAGTGAGCACTTGCCCGTACATTTTGTTTTACTGTTCAAAACAAACATCCAGACTAAAGGAGCACAACCTTCTCCCTCCAGCCCAAGGGCCCTGGCACCACACTCACCACAGCCCAGGACGTGGCCGAGGGGAGAGGCCTGAACGCAGCCCTCATCCTCGTGCTGGGTGTGCAATGGGGTTGAGAGATGTCAGACCCCTGCCCCACTGTCCCTGCTGCCTCTTCCTTATTCCCACCGCCTGCTCCTTCAGCATATGGCACAGAGCTGAGACCAGATAACTCCAAGAACAAGAACAAACTAGAAGAAAGCAAGAGAAGGAAGGGAAAGTGTGGAGAGTGGAAGAAGGAGCCTGTACTTTTTCCTCCAAGCACAACCAACTGTCCAGCCACTGCAGCTGTGAGCCAAGAGCAGCAGGACAGAGGCAATACTCTGCTTAAAGAGGTGTTCATGCCAGGATATCAGGAAACACAAGCCTCTGCTTAGCAAAAGAGACCCAAACGTTATAGTTTCAGTCTTTAAAGAGGAGGTTTGGATCCAAGGCACAGTGTTCTCATTCTGCAGCCATCAAGGGGGCTGCAGCCTCTTAGAGCAGCCACAAGATCTCTCTCTCTAATGCTACATTTGCATTAGCAGAAGCCTTTGCAGCAGGCAGTCAAGACAGGGTTAGAGAAGCTTGAGGCTTCCTGGTCTTCAGGCTCTGAAACACAGGTTGTTTGTCCTGCAAAGCAGGATGCACAAAGCCCTTTTAGAACTGCATGCCCTGCTGTCTCCTGGTCAAGGAGCTCTGCTTCTCTGTTGGGAAGCCAAGTGCTAACCTGTCTGGTCATTCTCATGCCTTGATGACAGTTTGGCCCTCTACTTGGCTTCCCCACTGCCCTGAACAGAGTTTTGCCTTGAGAAAACATCTGCCTAAGACTGTGTGGGGGCATCCTATTACAATCCATCTTTATTTGTAAAAATCCACGTATAAAATCTTCAGATTCTTTCCTTTTACGAAAACAAAAAGGCACATAAAAACTACTCAATATCTCTTGTCCCCATGGACTGATGGTCAGACACTCCCTCCCCCCCTCCCTCGCTTTCTCCTCCAGTCCATGCTTCTTCATATTTCCTTCAAGTTCCAGCTCATTCCTGCCCAGGCACAAGTCTGCACTCGCAAAGATGAAGTAGGCACACAGGGGAGACGGTGGAGAGGTGGCGGTGGGCTGTGCGTGGAATGTTTTACAATTGCTTTTTAGTAGTAAGTCTCTTTTTCCACCCAACCTAAAGGAAAAGCAAAGAGAGCAAGATTAGGCTTACAAGATTGCCTGGGTGTGAAGGTCACGAGTGCTTCTTTTAGGCTGTGGCACTTGCATGTATGTTAAGTGCCAAGTTAAAGGCCCTGTTACATAATGGAAAATCTTGCCAAATTTTTGACGCTCCACAGCTTTCAGGCCCTGTTCTGGCTTTCTTAAACTACCTAGCCATAATCCACCTTTTTTTTTTTTTTTTTTAAACCTAGTTTAGCATATAGGTGCTTTCACACGCTGGGGGAGAAGACAGGAAGGTGACAGAGGAAGTCTTGAATTTGAACGAATGCCAATGCTGGGCCCACGCTAGCAAACCTGTGGGAAGAGGACTGTCTTGCAGCTCGCTGAATTCCCAACCAGCTCAACTGGGCAAGGAAAAAGCAGGCCAAAAAAGAAAAAAAATATATAGCCCAAGACTGAGCGTGCTGAACATTTTCCACATCTGCTTCACATGTCTGATGAACAGCAGGCATGACAGCCAATAAAGTTAGCAGAATTGCTCCTTTTCCAACTTTAATCCTGCCTGCTTTTAATTATATTCACTCCAGCAAAGCCAGCAGGATTCCTGAAGCAACAGGCCTTAACCCTACAGCTGCCCTCTAAAATCCTGCTTAGGGACTTGCTACAAGGCAAGGAGACTTCCTATGCTGCTCAGTGTGCAGCACTGGGGGGCCTTGGGCTTGGTCAGAGTCTCTGCAGATCATGGCCATGAGGACGACCAAGGAAGGAAAAAAATGTAGATTTTAAGCACATTCTTACCACCAGGGTTGCGTCTGATGATCAGCTTTCTGATTTCATCATACAGGAATATGAGGAGGGAGTACGGGAAGGCACAGAACCACCAGGTTGGCCTGTTTGAGAGAGGAGCCAGTGAGAACACAGGCAGTGTCTTACAGAAACACTCTGCCTAACAGAGCTTGGTCCATGACAAAGAGTGCAGATCTGGGAAGTAAAGCAAGTCCCAACATGCCAGGGTGCCAACTCTCATCACCTTGTGGTTCTGCCAAGAATCTCCTGAGCCAACAGTTACCACCAACTTTCTTGCTGTAATCAGTTCATCCACTTTCAGATTATAACCCCAACAAAAGGTATGTTGTAGCACCTTTGACCAACTCAGCGCCAGTACCTCCCTGCTGTTAATCTAGTAACACTTCCTCCACGCACATGTAATCTTTGTACCCATGGTACTGCTTGTTTGAATCACGTTCGCTTCCTCTTGTGACTTACGCATGCTAACATAACATATAGCCGCTGTAGGCATTGGGTGGACGCCAGATTTCTTGTTGGAAAACACTAACACATTTCTGAATGGAATGACAGATGTGCTAGCACATTTTTCCATGAGAATTTTATGGACCTTAAACTGTTAAAAATTTGTTCAAGTCTAAATGTCTTGCCATGAAATGCTGCACCACTCCTGGTGATGCTTAATCCTCCCAACCGCTGGGAAAGTTCTCATGTGCCACTGGTCATTCACACAGATGTGGCATCTTTCCAAAACACTTATGGCCCATGCCAGTTCTCTGAGGGGGCAGAAAAAGCCACAAGACATTGTCACTGGTTCTCCAGAAAACTGGCCTTTATTTTAGAGCAATTTAACTGTTTTCATTAGAATTACAGTCCCATAAAAGGGACCAAAAAACCCCACACAAGCACAGCAGCACAGCTGAGGTGATGCTGCTCAGGTTTAGTGGGGGCACGGAACTACAAGCTCTCCGCAAGCTTTACAAGCAGCAAAGAAAAGCAGATCCCTGACATGCCAGAATACAGCAAGCTCACTCATTTCCTCTAGCTTGAGATCTTCTGGTTTAAGACTAGGTCATCTGCCTTTAACTGCCTTTCCACCCAAGCACTACTGTACGGTTCTGCTACATGAAAATACAACACAACTTACTTGAGGGGATACATCCTTAGAGCAACGTCCATCCCAGGACAGTAGGAGAGGAAGGCAGCTAGAGCAGTCTCCTCAAAGAGACCAAATATTAAAATCTTGTTCCTAGTAGAAGAAAGAGGAAAGCAGTCAGGAACAGAGCACTTTCATGGACGATTTCTGCTAAAAAACACCTAGTTACCACACAGCAGTGACTGGAGGCAGATATTCTAACCTAGCACAGCAGTATACCTGGCTGAGGCTATCAGCCCAAATTGAGGGCACAGTGTCAAAGGCAGCCTTCATCTCTAGAGACAGATAACACAGTTAACCACCAGGCCAACTAGCCATTACCTTCATTGCAAGTTTAGAAGGTTGGGATTAACGCCACCAGATCTCTGGAGACCTCAGCTGTTCTGCCGGCTGCACAAAGCTGCTGTGCTGAATCTCTCTGCCACAGGCATTTGAAATGAGCCAGTCCCACCGACCCCACTGGAGATTAGCACTTCATTTTGTCCCAGTCTGACAGACTGCAGTAGATATTATGAAAGAGACACCTAGTCCTTTATCCACCAGGAAGGCATTGCTGGGTGTGAAGAACTACAATGCCACGCGGTGTGGAAAACATGGGGCGCCTGTATCTCAACCCTCCAAGGTCAACCTTACTTACTTCATCCCCTGCTGGAAGACAGAGTTCCTTCGGGTCTTACAAATGATCAAGTCCGCCCACTGCACAACCACAATGCTGACAAAGAAGGCTGTGTGGCAAGTGAATTCCACAATCTTCCTCTGCTCATAGGTCTAGGAAGCAGACAAATCGAAGAGCATTAGCTCTGACAGATTTCCTTTCCTCTCTTGCGCTCATGTTAAGCCGATGTTAGCGCTCTGGCTGGCAAGCTCTGCCTTGAGACATACCCACTGCTGTCCATAGCTGTCTTCCACATCATTAATCCATCGGTCATCCCACTGAATTCTGATCCCTAGCAAGCCAGATGGCCAGAACCCATTCTCTGCCATAATTACAAAATAGGTGAAGAAACCTCCAAGGGCCTGGATCATACCTGATGAGATGAGAAAGGGAGGATAAAATGGATAAAGCTACTTCATGATGTAGTCATAACAGACAACCAGTTTGTTGGAAACTCCAACCATAGCAGAAATAACTCCTCGGGGCACTCTGTCCCCCAGGAAGCAGTTGTAGACATAGTTCACATAAAGATCAAGCCCAACTGCAGACCTTTTGCTCAGCAGCTCCTTCTCCCAATTTTGTACAGAGTTACCTATGTTCTGCCCTGCACCATGAAGGCATGGTACTCAAGGACACCAGATAAAACTCCCTTTATATTCCTATTAAGCCTCACCCGCCCCCACCCCTTGCAAAATACAGTCAAGTAGGTTCCTAAGGTCTGCTGCAATTAAGCATGAGCTCCCATCCTGTGAACTGGTCTTTGTAGCTGCCTTTAATCAAGGGTCCTAATACTGTGTGCTTAGGGATATGCTAGAGAGAATCCTTTACTTCTAATTAAGCTAACAATGGGATCTATGTTCTTGCTAAACAAGTCGGAACCAGAGGAGAGCTGGTTGTCAGCCAGCACTTTCCAGCGCTAAGCAATTAAACAAAATTACTGTGCAAGTGATTCAATGGCTCAAGCTGCACAAGCTACTGTTATGTGCCATGGGGGCAGAACCAATGCAAGTTTCATAGCCCACGGTTCCGGTTTGCACATCCTGAGCCTCAGCCCAACTGAAAAGCAGAGCAAGTCACTGACCAAGGATGGTGCACAAGCCTCACCACAACCAAGTTCATATCAGGACCACAGCAGAGGGATCAGCTTACCGATCTGCCCATAGGCCATGCTGATCAGCCTTTCATTCACCAACTTGTCTGTTTTGGGGTTTCTGGGCTGCCTCTTCATGATGTCACTCTCTGCTTGCTCATACGCCAGGGAAATAGCAGGAACCTTTTGGGGTGGTAGGACAGCTGTTAGAACAGTTTCTATTCTGCACTACATATCGACTTCCCTGGCTCTTTTTTTTTAGTCTGAACTGTTCAAAAGCCCCAGCTGTAGGATTCAGAGGACCTCACTCCCTTCCCCAGCTTGTCCTCAGATGGGACTGAAGCATCCTTTGACTTGGAGAGCCAAGAGATCTGGACCATCAATCAATCACTTATTTCAAGTCAGAACACTAGGGCAAGCAACACATCTGAGTATTTTCCTTCCACCTTTCTTTTCAAGGGGTATCCAGAACATTTCTTGCAGGATGGGAAGACTCACCATGTCAGTGCCCAAGTCAATGCAGAGGATAGTGACAGTTCCCAACGGAAGGGGTATGTTTGCAATAATGAAGATCAAGAAAGGCGTGATTTCAGGAATGTTACTGGTCAAGGTGTAAGCAATGGACTTCTTCAGGTTATCGAAGATTAGACGACCTGGGACAAGGAAAGAGAGGGTAATACAGTTCTTGCTTATCAGTAGAAGGCAGCCAAGTAGCTCATGGGCATCTTCAGGGGACAATACTCCAAGACTAAGCAGTGGTGCAGCTAATTAAGTTCTCTTGCTTGCAAGGGTGCTACGCGAGAATGCAAGGACTGTGCATCCAAGCACACCACCATATCCGCACAGAGCAATATTCCTGGGCACCACTGCCAGGGCCCATGCACACGGTAGGAGGACATCAGACCCTGCTTGCTAGATATCAAATAAGAGCCCCTAGAGGTACCTGCTCTTTTGCTCCTGTTATTACTCCAGAGAACAAATCTGCCAGACTCAGCAAATAACTGTAAGGCCACAGTCATAGGCAAAGGACAAAGTAGTCTTTGATACTCAATTGCGTTCCACCCTTTTCCTCTGTGGATAAGTAGGTAGGAATTTAGGAGCTTGTTCCATTGATACCAGTTCAAAGGAACAATGCAGGTCCCATAGAAATGCAAAAGATTTTGAAGACAGAGGAAAGATGTTCCCCCCCCCCACCCTTGAAAATGCTTGTCATGGTGACAAATGCAAGAAAGACCTCAGACATCTCCTACATCAGAGGGAATAAGTAAGCAAAATTGCTGAAGAATGTTCACACATTTCTGGACACCATTGCTGTCAAGTTAAGCTCACCTTCTTCAACCCCAGTGACAATGGAGGCAAAGTTATCATCCAGCAGAATCATGTCAGCTGCCTGCTTGGAGACATCTGAGCCAGCAATACCCATAGCAACACCAATGTCTGCCTTCTTCAGGGCTGGAGAATCATTTACACCGTCACCTGTGACTGCTACAATTGCACCCTAGCCACAAAAAGAAACGTAGGAAAGACTGAAAAACATGCACAAGATGTTTTGGACAACAGATTTCTTCTGTCTTCCAGGAGAGCAAGCAAATATCTACTTCACTTTGCAGTAAAGAGACATCAATTTCTCTCTGAAGCCTGGAAATGGCTGCAGGGACAATCAGGCTCATAAGGGAATGATGCTGCTCTCTCCAAAATAGATTTTGAATGATTTATGGCAGTGTTGCATCTTCTTCTTCTTTATGTATCTTCAGAACATTCAGAGATTAAGTGCATTAGCTTTTTGCAGGAAGTGCTGCAGAAAGCATTGCTGCAACACACCTTTCTGTACCGCAGACATGTACAATTCTAGCTGTTATAAAACACTGGAGTTAAGGGGACATTGTGGAGTCTCCTTCCTTGGAAACTCGCCTGGATGCCACCCTTTGCCTCATGCTCTAGGTGTCCGAGGTCCCTTCCAATTTCAACGATGCTGTGAAAGCAGCTAGAACTAACCCTGCAAGATAGAGCCATGGCTGCCCACAAAGGCCAAAGTCTAGTCTGGCCTTTAATCTCAGGACACCAAGAAGGCCAAGACCTGCCATTTCAGAAGGCAACACTGGTTGGTAGTTTATATGCAAGTCAAGGGACTTGTCTAATGCAAAAATTTTGGTCTCTCTTCCTCTTTACCTGTCGCTGGCAGCCTTCCACAATTATAAGCTTCTGCTGAGGAGATGTCCTGGCAAAGACAATTTCTGTATGATGAGTCAGGATGTCATCCAGTTGCTCACTAGTCATGTCTTTCAGATCTGTGCCGTGAATTACACAGGCCTTTGCATCCCTGCAATTGAGACAAGGTGATCACCAGTTAACCTCCAGAATTTTAGGTCCATGTGCCCCTATTAATCTATGAACTCTCCAGTACTGTAAAGGAGAGAACTAGCTCCTGGCTGCACTTAACTAAACACCAGTCCAGGCAGCCCCTACACAGAGGTCTGATGCTCCAAGTTTAAAGACAAATAAGCAACACAAGGAAGAAGGCAATATGACAGTGCTGAGCAACAGACAAAAGCCCATGAGCAGCCCAATTGTTTCTATGGTTTTAAAGGCATCAAGGCAAAGACTGTTTCACAGCTCTTGCTCTCCCTGCAAGAAGGGAACATCTGACTCAAATACAAATAAGCTTTCAACATCAGAGGAGATGCTGTGGTCTTCTGTAGGCAATCCTTTTTGCAACCAGCTGTTCATCTACACTTGGCTCTTCCTAGACAGCTCTTGCTGTGTCGGTTCAGTCTCTATTTTATGCATTTGAGCAACAAAAGCATGCAACATTTATATTTAGACTAGTTTGGTACCCTGCATGCTATGGCAAAATACCACCTCTCTAACACGACATACCATCCCTTATAGGTCCAATAAATTAATCCTGAAGCTGGTGACATCACACAGTTTAGACAGGGAAATTCCTTCCCCACCCTTACAGTCAGCTGCTAAAATGCTCAGTCACAGAGCTCAGTGATCTTCAGCGCACATTAGTAGGTTATAAAAATACTCTCCATAAAAAGAGGAATTCAGCCACAATATTTGTCTTGCCCAAGCAATTCAGTCCACAGGGTGTCTCTATCCACAGTTCATAAGCTACATGGCTACCCTCCAGCCCAAACAGAGGCTGGGTCAAGCTAAGCAACGCAGACAGCCCAACCATTCTGCAAACAGCCCGCTTATGCCAAACCACATTTTCTTAGGATGTCTCAGCTATATACAAGGCTATCAGGCACACATTAACCCCTAAGAGCAAAAGGAATCCCATCTTCACGTCAAACACCTTGATTCTGCTTGCAGTGACCAAACAGGCTCAATTCTTCTATCCAGCCCTAGGACCTGCTTTACCTGACCACCTGCAAACAGACCCAGAACAGAGTTTGACAGTACAGAGCTCTGCTTTGAGCGACCAAGTCTACAAGCAGTATTTTGGCTCCTTTTACTCAACAGCCTAAAACAGTTAACCTGAGTTGACCCCTTTTTGGCCCATTCGGTTTGCATTGTGACCAACAAACTAGTCATTTTCTTTGTGTAAGAATTTTCCCATGCACCTATAAGCAGTTCTTAGTAAATAAGCTTGACTAAATATATGTTTGGGGGCCAAGCTAGACTTAGCCTCTATTTAAAGACCCAAATTCACAAGAGTTTGTGGTTTCAGACTCTGGAACAGCACTGCTTCAACTGTCCCCAGGCAGCCATCTCCCTTCCCCATGCCTTTTTTTTTTTAAGCAACTCTTTCCTGCCCTCTACATTGGGCCAACACATAGAGCTTACTAGTGATATAAGCTAGTGGGGAAAACGCTCAGCTTGCGGAAGGGGGGGTTGTTTCCCTGCCCTAATGTGAGAGCTGTGGAACAGGAAAAGCAAAGAAACTGCTCAAGTTTTCTGCGTAGGCCTTATTCCCAACTATTCCCCCTGCGCAAGAGATTGGTATCTACAAACAGGTTCAAGACAGCTTGGTGCCCTCTTCACATAGAACATGATACATGTAAGAAGAGCCACCACATGCTGAGCTAGGCAGATGTTTAGCTTTTCATGTCCAGTGAGAGATGTCTGAGAGATTGAGCGCTTGCTTCTTATTGTCTTGCAAAACTGCCTTCTGCATCACTCTAGCGACCGTGCCCCCCTTCCCCATAGGTCAGTACCTTGGGTTGACCTGGCTCACAGGAATGTTGAGCCGAGCAGCAATATCTTCTACGGTCTCATTGCCTTCGGAGATGATGCCGACACCCTTGGCAATGGCTTTGGCCGTGATCGGATGGTCTCCAGTTACCATGATAACCTGAAATGCAAACATGAGGCTGCTGTGAAAGCCTTGCCTTTACCACCGAGCAGCACTGCTCCAGAGATTAGGTCCCTACACACTGAAGGCCATGTGGTTTTTGCTGTACCAAAAGGTCCTAACAAACAGCTAGCCTGAGGTACAGACAATATAACCCGCTCCCAGTTTGCAAAGGTGTAAGGTGAGTGGAAGACAGAATTTGTCAGTCTTAAGCTAACAGATTTCCAGTTCCTCTTCCAGTTTGTGCTTTGCTCATCCCTGCTCAGTCAGTAGTAGGGAACACCTGAGCCAAATCAGATGCTGTGGGACAAAACCAAATTATCAGTGTCCTGTTAGGACACTAAGTTTGTCATCTGACTCATTTTTCAGCATGTTAATACCATCGTTGGAATTTAACTCAGGGACATTAAGCCCAAAGCATTTGTTAAACCTTGAAAAAAATAGATTTTTAGAAAAGCCATCAGATCAATACTTCCCTTCGCTCATGTTTCAGCATTGCCCAGGAAATGTGAAGCCCGTAATACCCACAGATATAAAAACATGGCTATTTTCAGTCCAAAAAGAAGATACCTTGATTCCAGCACTTCTGCATTTGCCAACAGCATCTGGCACAGCGGCACGAGGAGGGTCTATCATAGACATCAGCCCAACAAAGCAAAGTTTCTCTACAGGAAAGTTTACTTCATCTGCATCAAATTGGAAGCCTTCAGGAAACTGATCATCAGGTAGAAGCAAGTGACAGAAGCCTGCAACACATTTGAAGACATTTTTATCCTATTCCAACATACTGGGAGGCAGAGATGGAGAGCACTGAACACTGCCTGCTTCTGCAAGCAGCTACACAAGAATAACAGGGCAGCCTCAGTGTTCAGGAGTTGAGGCACGGCTATTAGACAGAAGTCACACTCATGCCCGTTCTGATAACTAATAGCTGTTGCTAGGTACCCAGCCACAACTTGGTTCACGTGCAGTGGGGCCAGTTTAATATGATGTGAGCCTATGGAAACTAAAGGCAACCCAGTTGCTGGACAAGAAAGGCAGCAGGCTGCCTTTTAGATTAAAAGCTGAAGGCAGGACTGTTCCTATACAAATTGTTGAAATGACCTTGACTCTGCGCTATGGTTACACTGTGGGAACAGGTCACAACCTTACATTTAATCTGCACGACTCTGCACAGAAGTATGAGGGACGGATCTTTTGTGATTTACTAAGGCTGCTTTTCCTCACCTAATACTCTCTCTCCAAGGCCTCCCAACTCAAGGTAGGCGTTCTGAAAAGCATCTTTTGTCTCCTCATCCAGTGGTTGCTCTTTGCCATGAATGAGAATGGAGCTGCAGCGATCCAAGATCCTCTCTGGGGCTCCTTTCATCACCAGCAAGTAACGGGATTCTGATGGATTTGCATTCTTGTGGATAGACAGCTAGGGTAGAAGAAATTCAACAGTTTTCTAGACACGTACAGCAAAGTACATGAATAAACACCCAAAGTATATAAATAAACACCACCAATGAGTGTTTGTGACAACAGTAGCTTAGAACAGTTTGCAGCATTCTGCTCTGGTTTTCACATTCACCAGCACTAAGAAAACTCCTGCAAACAGGGGAGTTGCCGAATATTCTTTAACGCAATATTATAACCTCAGGTGTGGCTGGGGCTTTCTTTTAGCCATGTTCTGCCTTTAAGATCACTCTTCTGCAAACAGATTGCCAGATTTGAGCTCTTCTGTTCTCTCTGCAGCCTGACTGTACAGGCAGAAAACATGACCATTCCTCCTCCTGCAGCTGATAATTCTCATACTTCAGTATCAAGAGAGCTCTGAAAGCACTTATACAATGTAAATGAGCATGACTTGTTACTTAAATTCATAGCCTTGGGTACTTTACAGGTAGCACTGGCTAGACAAGGTTTTGGGGCCAAAACAAGTTTTGGCAACGCTGCATGTGAATTCACATAAATGCTTCAAGTGATGGCTCTCCTTCAAGACGGCTCTCACTTACCTGGTACTTGTTGGTGGAGTTAAATGGTATTTCCACCACCTTGGGGTACCTTTCTCTCATCTCTTTGACAGAACCACAGCACAGTTCAATGCATTTTAGAAGTGCTGACTCAGAAGCATCTCCTGCCACGGCCCTCTGGGGGATAATAATAAGAATGAACTAGAGCACATAGCAGTGGACTCAACACAGAAGATCAGACATTTTGAAAAAGTATATAAATATATATCCATACCTGCCCAATTCCAGCTTCAACAATAACAAGGCAGAAGAGTAGCAAAGAGATCAGCAAGGGATAAATAATTCTATTATCTAGCACTGACAACAAATACTGCATTTTCATAATGCCAGGCCTTCCAGTTTAAAAGAAGTGTGGTTTTCCAATGCCAGAATCAAGCCCCTTATTAAAGGGCAGAAAAAGCTATATAACTAGGTACAGTCAGAAAATGAGGCTAAAAGGGTACTTTGAGAGAACTGGAGAGGGGATCTCTTAACCACCTACTGTTCTTCATGGCAAGAGACATCTTTATGTACTCTTCCACCTCAAGACAAAATAAACTTAGAAAGCCCCTGGCAGCAAACTTCTAACCTGCTTTTTCCAAAGCAAGGTTAACACTAGCAGAGACTGTGGGGGAGAGTTCCCAACCTTGGAAATCTGAATGTTCTTAATGTCCTGCCCAAGTTTCTTCTGATGCAATTTAAATCCATTGTTCCTCATCCTTCTGTGCCCTCTGCTGAGCAGATGATTTTTTTTTTCTTTATACTTTAGCTTCAGCCCTGGCTAGGTCACAGTTCAGGTGCTGGAACCTGGACTGATGCTACAGAATTTGCACTAGTGCTGAACCAGAAAAAGCTTACAAAGCTAAGATTTGCCAGTGAGAATAGAATGGCTAAAGACAAACAATCCCACAACTTGCTGCTCCCCCGCCTCTGGTATGCAATTCTCCCAGCCCCCAAAACTGCGTGTTGCTGCTTTTAAACATACAAACACCGAAAGGTTAATTCTTGGAACGCGCAGGCACTGGAAACTGCCTAGGAAAGCTTTAATCCCACTACCTAGATCTATCAAATATCCTACTTGCCAAACAGACTGCAGGCAGTAGCAGACAGCAGGGAGCTTGCTGTGGGAAATGCCCTCCCAGATCCATCTACTCTGCCCACACCAAGTGGGCCATTAAAAGTGCTAGACTGCATGAAAAATCAACAGCATATGCCTGTCCACTCCACAGTTGCTCCTGACACATGGTGTTTATCCTCACTATTATGTGGAGTAGAGAGAAGGAATACGGCAAGTGCTTCTATCAAGAACTCACCTTAAGAATAGGCACATTGTCCTGGTTGGCTTGAAACACGGCACGGTTGCAGAGACCTGCAACTCTGGACAAGGCACTCCAAGTGGCTGAACTCTTGTCAAAGGAAGCACCTGAAAGCAGGGGAAGAGTGTCAAGAAAACAGGCTTAATGGTGAGAAGCCTTCTTCAGCTTACAAGAAAAGGAAGCTCCAGTATAGCCTGTTAGCCCACTAAATTTTTTCCCTCCCTGCTGCTTTCCAGGTATCTGGTAAGCAGCTGATTTGTCTGAGGATAAAGTAGCTACACAGAAAGAAGATACCTCTTCTTTCAAGATTCCAGATAACAACTGCATCCAGGAGCAGCAGAAGCTAGGCTGACAACAAAAAACAGGGGCAAGTAAATCTGGACAAATAACATCAAAGGAAGCAACTCCCAAAGGAATAATGCTTAAATACAGAGAGATCCTACTTCATCCATGTGGGCTCTTACACTGGCTTCAAAGGAGATGAATTGAGTAGACAGATAATGGATAAACTAATATACTTTCCATAAAGGGAAAGTACATAGGTTTACTTCTACTGCAGCCAAGAAAAGTATTAGCAAACAAAATCTGAGAGCTTCTAAATAATACTTCATATTTTTAGCTTTTTAAAAAATCACTAGTACCAAGTACCAACTAAGAACAAAGCAGCTCTTGAAATGGTTCCTAAAAGCATGATGCTTTGAGGCAGAGGGAGAGAGGGAGTCAGAAAAAAAGATTATGTTAGTAACATAGTGCAAGCACAATGTTTCATAAGGTAGATGATACAGAAATTCTGAATTTGGCACACTAAGCTTAGTTCTAAAGAGATAAGCACCCCTTGCTCGGCAGAACAGTGCGCTGAGATATCACATTCTTACCAATTTCTGGAAGAAACTTCCTGTTAAGTCTTACAGTGGTTTCATTCATTGCTACCACTCTGAACACAGTCAGGCCATTCTGGGAAAAACCCTGTTCTCAAGGGCAGCCAAGTATTTCAACATGCAGATTTCAGCATATGCCCTGTAGTTGCTATCATGGTCAATACCTCTCCTCCTTGCACTTTCAAGGCTCCGTGTATGACTTAAGATGGGCAAATCCATTTGGTATATTTTAGCAAAAATAATCAGGTGTTCAAGAAAGGAACAGCAAGTATTTTTACCTATAAATTAAAGGGGCAGAACATTCCCAAGCCCCAAATTCTAATGGAGAAATTTGAAGCAAGAGGCATTGTGGCATTATCACGATGGTTTAATCAATTAATGTACAAAACTTTCTATGGGTCACATTAAGTCTTTTAATACTAGTTTTGGATCACGTTACAAATCCTTGCACTGCAAACCAGCCTTGACCTGAAGAGCTACAGACAGAGGAGTTCTTAGAAGCACAGGTGTACTGGAAGGCCCACAGTAATCCCTTTATAATGAGATGCCCCAAGGGCAAAGATATAGTCTTACCACTCTGGTTCTCTGTAGTATCAGCCTCATGAATTTGATTGTCAAACCACATGTGCGCAACTGTCATTCGGTTCTGCGTCAGAGTGCCTGTTTTGTCAGAGCAGATGGTTGATGTCGAGCCCAAGGTTTCCACAGCTTCCAGGTTCTTCACCAAGCAGTTCTTACGAGCCATACGCTTGGCCGTTAGTGTCAGACACACCTGGAGGCAAGGGAGAAGATAACGGATTAGATATCCTTGTGCACCAATACACTGCTACCCAACTCACTGTAGACACGGAATGACAAACTTGTACGTCCTGAAGAGATTCCTCAACTTCTTCACACTCACCCTCCCATTGCAAGATAAGCAGCAACAGCCTGGTCCAGCTCCTAGGTTTACATACTCTCCTTCCCCACAAAACCTCCAGAAAGAAGTGCTGAACACTTTTACAGGTGCCGCATCACAGGTGTGATGCTTGCAGAAGAGACCATTTCTCACTGGAGTGAGGTCGGGTTTCACTCCCCGATCAGGAGCTGGACTAGAGTGAAACTTACTGGGGGCTTTGCTAATCCTTCTGTGTCTGTGTGTGTGGAGAAAAAACCTTAAACCAACTGTTTTGCTAATGGAAGGGCCCCTCCCTGCTGTGGCAAAAAATGTAAAGGAAGGCATGCCCAGAACTCCTAGCCTTGCTCCTTTCAGTCCTGTGATGCCAAGCATTGGCGCAGATCTGCAAGTTAGAGACACACTTATACAAAACAGCTGCAAAACCTGTCATCCACATGGCCTTGGTATCTTACTGATTTGAGTAAGTTTACAAGACCTGGCCTTATGTATTCAGCACTGAGAATAAGGTTTACTGCTGAGAACACACTAAGTACAGAGCAGTATTTCTTGAAGAGCAACGTGCAAAACCCATTCCACCTTCTCCCCCAACATCACTCACCGTGACGGTTGCAAGCAGTCCCTCAGGGACGTTGGCAACAATGATTCCAATGAGGAAGATTACAGCCTCCAGCCAAGTGTACTCAAGGATGAGCGAGAGGATGGAGAAGCTGACGCCCAGGAATACAGCTACCCCCGTGATGATGTGGATGAAGTGCTCGATCTCCAAGGCAATGGGAGTCTTCCCCCCTTCCAGTCCAGAAGCCAGGCACGCTATACGGCCCATCACAGTGCGGTCCCCAGTGCTAATGACAATGCCACGAGCAGTGCCTGGAAGAGAGGCAGGCTTTAGAAACCAAATCCTGGCTTAAAACCTACTGAGCACTAACTAAAACCAGATGCACTAGGGCTCCTTCAGCCTGTCCCAGAGTAAAGCAAGCGTTGTCCAAAATGCTGGAGGTGGGTGTTAGGCTAGGCCAAAATCTCCCACCATAGCTTTTCTTTACTGTCTCGCTGCAAATCCTTTTGCTTAAAAGGACAGCACAGGGTTCCTGCATAACTGTGTTGTATGCCCTCTGCCAGGGAATCAAGAATCCACCTGGTTCAAGTGACAACTGCACAGAAAGCTAGATGAAGCCACTCCAAGAAAGAGATGGTGCCCTCTTTCCTTCTTTAATAGGAGGCCTGTTTTTCTCCTGTCCACAACTTTTGAGGAAGATCAAGAATATGCCTCATTCTTGCAAAACTGGGAGAGATGGAAAGACAGAGAGGGGAAAGAAGAGCATAAATTTCAAGTGCTAAAGATGTGTTAATTTGGAAGTCAGCTTGCTGCCAGGAGAGGACATGGTAGTGTAAGGAGTCAACTTCTACACCATCCCTGGGTAAGATGCACCTTGATGCCTTTGTGGATAGGTTTCCATGGGCTTTGCAACAAGCAGTGCCTTCTACCACACTCATGAGCTGCTACAGAAAGTTCTATCTGAGATGCTCTGGAGTTCCTGCCTTCTGCAGGAGCTGTGTTACTCCCAATAGCTCTGCCTGACCATTTTGGTTCATCCTTGGTGCCTACACTTTAGCACTGCTGTATTTAGACAATCAGGCTTGAAGATGCACCACATAGTTGCTGATATAAGCCATTTACTGTACTGCCTCCAGCATGAGTTGTTAAAGTTACACATCCTCTGAAAGGAGCTAGAAACCAGTTAGTGTTACAGAGTCTTTTCTGCCCACTGCACAAGTATTGTGGTTGGAATGGACAAAGTCTTTGATGGGAATGTCTTGCCTGTTCTTGTACCACAGGACTGGCCTCCCAAATGCAGAACTAAACATGAAGAGCACTCATATTGCTTACCTAAGCAGTTCATTCCCTAGCACTGTTAATACTTCACAAAACTAGGATAGTCACAGACCTTCTACACAGTTGGTAGAAAAGAAGGCAATGTTCCTGGTCTCCAGTGGGTTCTCATTGGTGAAGTCTGGAGACCTGGTCTGAGGTTCGGATTCCCCAGTGAGAGAGGAGTTGTCCACCTGTATGGAAGAGATTATTGCTTCATACGCTAGCAGGCAGATGCTTCAGTGATGAAGGTTAACACTATGCACTGCCCACCTTTCTCTTCCATAACCCACTGATAGCATAGAAGACATTCTTTGAAACCAAACTGATTTATCATCCTTCATTATGGCACATGGTTTTCAAAAGCATGGTCACCATTGTACCTTGCAACCATGAGCAGATATGATCCGAAGGTCAGCTGGAATTCTGTCTCCTCCTTTCACCTCCACCAGATCTCCAACTACAACACCTTCAGCATTTATACTCATTTTTTCACCATTTCTGACAACAAGAGCTTGCTGAAAAGACAGTAAAAACAACCTGTGTCAAAAGCAACTCCTAAGAAGGTGCATGAAATCTCTAAATCTCTTAAAATAACAGTTACAGGGTCCTAGAAAGTTTCTGCTTTCACCTCAGATAGGCATGTGATTAAAGAAAAATAGCTTTTGATACTAAAGTTCTTGGTTGCCAGGATGCAAGTAAGATGGTTAAGTAAGATATTGACCCTCTTTATGCAGGGATTTGGGGTTTAAGAGTTATTGATCACACAAATTACTCCACATACTATCCAGGGAGCGGCCTACAACTGTTAATAAACCTGCAGAACTGTGCAGGATTAGTAGCATGACCACTGGAAGCATAATTGGAGTTGTTGTTATACTCCTCAACATTAAGAGCAAGTTACCCACACTGGCAACTTGGCACAAGAGACATATTGCCTGCTAAAGACCAATACATACCATTCCCATGAAGGCAGGCCTTTTTTCAATTGAAATCCATGCTTAAACCTGGCAAAAGCCCCAAATGCTGAGCTATAGCTCAGCAGGTCAAGTAAATTAGTTGTTCCATACCTGAGGCACCATATTCTTGAAGGACTCCATGATCTTGGAACTTTTTGCTTCTTGGTAGTAAGAGAAACAGCCAGTAACAATAACCACAGCTGACAACACAATGCCAAGGTACAGCTACAAAGAAGAGAAAAGAGTGACTGAGAACACGATCTGTCTGAAAGGCCTACAGTTTTTCTAGATCAGTTGCTTAGTGATTAAGTGCCCCAATACAAAGTGTGAAAGTACTTGCAAACTCTGTACATTCTGTACACAAGGGCTACCCACGAGCTAGTGCTGTTAATGCATGAAGGAAGTCAGCTGTTTCTTTCATTATGCGGAAGCTCTCCAAGACATGTTAAGCTCACCCACCAAATTTCCCATGCTTATGGGAAAAGCTTCTGGACTGAATGCTTAGATGAAGTAGATCTAGGAGCCAAATTAGCTGCTCAGCCTGCCTTTGAGGTAAAGCAGACATTTTTACTTACATTATCATTACTGGGCTCCTCTCCCGTTGCACTTTCTATGCCATAAGCCAGAAAGCACAGAAGAGCACCAATCCACAGCAGGAGCGAGAATCCTCCAAAGAGCTGCCGACAGAATTTGACCCATTCCGGAGTGGTTGGTGGTGGGGTGAGGGCATTCGGGCCATCACGGGCCAAAATCTCAGCTGCACGTGCAGTTGTCAAGCCCTAGAAGGGAGGAGAAAAGAGGGGTTCTCTTCAGGGACATTGTGGCAGCACTGACCAGAGAAGTAGTTGAAGTTTTGAATCTTCAGCTCAAAAATGCAGGAGTCATGTCACAACAGGGAGATTGTAATTGGGAATGGAAGTCTACAAAGCAGTTGAGACTCTGCAGCACAACTGCAAAATATGAAAGATTGACTCTAAAAGAGGAGCTAGGAAATACTGAGCAGTCTGGAGACCCTGGGACTACAAACACTCTATAAACACTGAGGAAAGGCAAGATGAGGTGGCTACAGCAGTGGACTTTCAAGCTCCGAGAAGATGATCAGTCCAAATTATAGGATAAGTGAAAGCTGGGGGCCATGAAGACGACAGCTGGCTTGCTACGAAGTCGAGCTTTTAGAAACCATAGTCTTTGACAGAAGGATGCAAGTCTCTATGCTGTTAGAGAGTAAGAACATACTTGCTGCTGCCATATGTAATCAGATTAAAAATATTAAAAAAGTAAATAAAAAGCAAGTGAGAAAAGGCATGATACCACTGCAGTGCTACTGCACTGGACTTCAAGGTTAGCTAGGGCATCTACTTATTTTTTTTAGAAAAATAATAAAATTAAACTGCCATTTTGTCTCTGGACATGTGTTGGCTCGCTAGACTATTTGCAACAGGAGACAAATGTTTGCCTTTATTAAAAGCTTTGAGGGCGGGGTTGGAGGGGGGGGGGAGTCCAAGAATCAACTTGACCTTGAAACAACCTAGAGGCAGATAACAGTGACTTTGTTTCTAACAAAGCCATGAAACTATAACAGACAAGCTGCATAGTGAAAGGACAGAGTGAGCACATCTATTTTTCCAAAGCCTGGGAAACTTGACTGGGGGAGTTGAGATTAAAAAAAAAAGACCACTTGGGTCTCCCTTTCACGAAACGCTAAGCCGAGGCTGTTCTTTTTCAGACCAGGACAAAGCAGAAGGGAAAATAAAGTCTACCTACCCGACTCAAGTCTGTTCCATATTTACGGTGAAGTTCATCAAGGCTCAGTTTGTGGTCATCCTGAGAAGGAAATAAAAAAAAAAAAAAAAAACAGTGAATAGAAGGTAACCGTTCCTGTGAATGGGTCAGCAAGAGCCCAGTGATTTGTCTCCCTTTCCCCACCCTCCCATCAGTAACAGCTCTGTGAGATAACCAGACTCTAGCTTATCTTCTCTCCAAAGAGAATCTCTATCTCAGCAACTCAAGGCAGCCTTATTATCACTATTCTTATGGCTATTTGGAGATGACAGCTTTCTAACATACCCCAACTACAGCTCAGTGCAGTCTTCTCCCCACACAGATTCTGTGGTTTTCAGGGAGGGGGCTGTCAGGAACAAACCCAGACGTGTACAGAAGCTCAGTCCTGTAATTTCATACGTGCTTTCAGTAACACCGCCTGCTTAAGAAGTGTTTCTCCCCCTAAAGAGGCTCCTTTTTATAGCCAGGCTGTTTTTCAACACAAGCAAGCTCCCCATTGGTGCAGAGCATTGCCGTGCATAAACATTTGGGCTAGAGGGAGCAGACACTTTGAGCTAGTGTTGCTAATAAAACAGAAAACCTGACCTTGGAGCAATTTTCAACTTCCCCTCTCCCTAGCAAGCGGAAAAAGTGAGAACACAGCTCAAAATCCTCAGCACATCAACAAGAGCTGGTCATACATGGATGTATAGCATCATCCATCCCTCACATACAGGGATGGGCATCTCTCCACAGCATCGTATGTGCATAGAAGGAATACTACTACTACTGATGTCTGTCTAAACAGAGCAAATGGAGCCGTACAGAGGGTGAAAACAGCTGCCTTGTCCACACAACAGCACAATAAAGCCTGCACCGCTGCTATCTGGACAGCCCAAGCGAAGAAAAGCTGCTAGACTTTGCTCTGTGTAACGCAGGCAAGCAGACGGTTGAGTTTCATGTCAGGTGCCTTTCAAGAAGTGATGTTTTCAGGGCCTATTGCATGCTCAGCACGATGCTAAAACACTTGTAGGATGTCTGGCTAGGAAACACAGGGGACCAGAAGATCACTGCCTTGCAAGCCACCATGCTGTCAGTTCAACAGTTCTTCCTTCTAAATGTTGTGATGTACAGGGCTTTGGACGTAGTGAACAGTCTTTTTCCCTGCCTCTGGCTCTTACCATTGTAACTTCCTTTTTCAGCTCATCCATGTCCCTCTCCTTCTTTTTCTTCTTCGTGCCATGCTCTGATGTAGCAGTAGGCTCATACTTGTCTCTTCCAGCCTTTTTTTGAAAAAGAAAAAAGTATAATATTGTAAAGAATACCTACAGTCAACTTCTGCAGCAGTAAATGTCAACTGTGTGTATGAAACATAAATGTCAATTGTACATATAATTGTGCATTGTGCAGAACAGACAAAATGATTATGGTTTAAATAAAATTATGTCACTTCAATTAAAAAAATCCAACAAGCTAGTAAACAGACAATTCTGTTCAGCAGCACCCATGATGCACATATTACAACCAGGCAATGTACAATATCAGATAGAAGGAAATTAGATTATATATTTTTCAATCAATTTTCATGTTAGCCTCAGTTCAACCTGAAAATACAATATCATAAGAAACCAATGTGTAAGTGCAACTGGACATTCTCTCCAAGGAACTAGCTATTCTTCCAGGAGAGGAGGATCCTACCAGAGAGAGGAGAACACACACACACACACATCAAAAAACACCGCACCCCAAACAAACCAGCCAAATAAAAAGCACAAACCCACTCACAAACCCACAGTTGCCTCTAACTAATGAGATTTGGAGGGAGGCTCCACACATTCATTCTCAAACTGGCATTCCAGATGGAATGTTTATTCAGATGGAGTTTGATTTTCTTCAGTTGAGATTGTTTCTGCATGGAATTTTTATCTTACACTTAGTCCTAAGCATAATCCTAAACAAAAGAAGTGTAGGGTCCTCTCTATAAGGTACCCAAGTCAGGCACCAGTATGGCATTGCAATGCAGTTTCTCCTTTAAATCTTCTACAGATTTCCAGACTTTCACAAGGCTCCAATAGCAGATTTTTCCTCCCTTTTCTTCTGCGGAAGACCTATTACATCCCTGCCAAGTTTTATGTCATGACACTTTCACCCAATAAGAACTGGAGAGTGCTTTGAGATGAAACAGCAGTTAGCAGCACAGTCAGGCCAGTAGCAAGGTTAAGAGGAGGGCCCTGAGGCACTGCCTTGCTGTTTGTACAAGCAAGTCCAATCACAAATCCCACTCCCGAGAGCAATCAGGACACAAACTATTGCTATAATCCTAGAATCGTCCCATTTAATGACAAAACACAGGAATATTTTTTCTGTTATTATTTACTGAGAGAAACAGAAACCAAAAATAAAAAGTGAAACTGCACAAACAAAAAAAATACAACTTCTAAGAAAACTGTCAGTCATGTCTAGACAAGGATTTTTTTCAGTGAACTCCACACACACAAACCACATTGCAACTATATTCATATATTTCACAGACACAGAAGTCCAACTACGTAACAGGAGGCAAACTTTGAATTCCTCATATCCCTGCACTCTGCCACAGAGCTGGGCAGTGGAAATTTTTTTTTCTAAATAAATGTAGCAGATCCTAGATGTTGGTGTTCTTTCCTCCAGAAAAGCACAGGACTACATACTGCAAGCATTCTTGACATTTTCTTTGGTGCACCAAAACTCCTATTTCATTATTTTGTAAAAATAAATAAATAAATAGATTAAAAAAAAAAAGGTGAAACCACAGAAATTTAGACAGCACAGTCCACACATTCCAGGATCACAAGAATTTGCCACAGGGCAACTTGAAGACAGTCATTTTGGAGCCTTTTTTCCTTTAGCCTCAGCTTCAAACAACTGTCTATTAGACCTTCAGGAACTGTCAAGTCCAGACAGTCCCTCTCAAAACATTCATGCTTAAAATGAAATTTTAAATGAATTACTGTTCAAAATGCAAAGTGGCTTCCAATGAAGCGGATGAAGATGGGTAGATAGATTAGCACTCTATCATCTTCATATTCACACCCTTTTTCCAAAAAGGCTTGGCAAGTTTTTCAGGCGGTCTAGCACCCCCAGCTCTCAGAAGCTCCTAAGAACTACAGTTACTTAATACAGAGGGAAAGGAAGAAAATGACCCAACAATAAAAAACTTTTTAGCCCTGGTGGCTAGAAAGGAGGAGGGAAGGGCGGGGGGGGGGGGGCCCATTTACTCTTTTTTTCTTTTTTTTTTGCCTTGCTACTGCATTCTAACCTCAACATCACAGGAAAGGTTAAGACAATGGCTATCAGGTTGTTTCATTCAGAATCGGAACTTCCTGTCCTATCATTCAAGCCTGATTTTGACGCATAGCCCCTATTCCTGCCTCCACTGCCAGTGCCTCTCTCCTGGCACAACGATCCCTGTCTGCAGGCAGCAGCCTGCGCAGCCTCTGGGTGAGGAACTCACCACTCCCCTGGGTGCTGTAAGACTTCTCTGCCCTCCCCTCCTTTTCCTGTAACACACAGTGCTTCTGACCTACAACTTACCGAGAACACAAAGGAAGGTCTGCCTCATCAGCATTGTCCCCTCTGCTACTCCACTTAGCTGAGGAGCTCTTGACTCATCAAAACGGTGACAGGAAAAGGCACAGAACATAGCTTTTTGTTTTGTTTTTATTCCCATTGGTCAAAGCAGAACATTTGTACCTACAGCTGCAAGAAGTTGAATCCACCACCCCTTCCCCAAAGCCCTATTGTCTTTAAGATAGGGCTTGTGCTTTTCCGCCCTGCGCTAATGGAGCCAGTTCTGACTGGCACTTCAGCTGTGGCCCAGCACCAGCAAGGAAATGGGAGGGGTGCAAGGCAGGCAGTGGGACAATTTCACAGCCCCTTGCCTCTAGCGTCACCTACCCTCATAAGCACCAGCAAGTAAAAAGTCCAGATAGGTTAAGTACACTCTGGAGGCCTGGTCTCCTCTAATATTTAGGTCGTTATCAAGCGGGCAGAGAAAACTAGCAGCCAGCTCTCTCATGAGTCAAACTTCAGTAAATATATCGGCCAGATGAGTCATGCCAGTGACTATCACTCACTTGAATGAGATGTACTGCTTTGCACAGAGCACGCGTAATTTTAGCAAGGGACAGAAATACCCTCTCTAGAGCTTTCTCCCTCCCGTTCACAAACTCTGCTTAACCTCCTACCACTAAATAAAAACAGACAGACTGCAGCAGTCAAACGGATTCTCAAGAGCAAAGACAGCAGTGCTTCACTTCTGCTAAGTGAACAGAACTTCTCACTGCAAATGCTTCTTATTTGGATTCGGCAAGCAGGCTACTGCGTCGTAGCCCAAAGCTTCCACAGGACTGCCCCTCCTCATGAGAAGGAGAGCTTAAAACTTGCAAGGCTTTCCGTCCCCAGGGGTGAATTGTGACCATCCCTGTGCTTTATGTTTTCTCAGCACTGGAACCAAGGTCTCCTCTCTTTCTTGAAGACCCAGGAGCAGAACTGGCTTTGTAAATACTACTGGTGTGTGACAGGAGTCCTGCGTGTGTTTGTGTGTTTTGGAGCTCTGTCAACTATGAAGCGTCACCTCCCACAACTCTGTGCTCAGGATATTAACTTAAGACATCTCTAGTAGTAGTAGTCAAATACATGAAGGATCAACAGACTGGATATGGCTCTCCCATAGAGCAACTAGCAGCTCCAGCTGCTCTTTGAAAGGCTCTTAGGTTTCAAAATGCGCTACCTTGTGGGGTTTTTTGGCATGTCAGGATCCCCTAGATTGCGGGGATAAAGTCCACAGGTACAGAAGGCTTGTCAAAGACCCTCCTATTCCATTACACTTCCTTGAGTGCACACTTCTTCGGCAAATGCAATATATTCTCACTCCTCCCTACTAATAAAAGTTGGAACAAAGATGACTTCAGTAGGGGCGGTTCAGACATATTAAGAAACCTTAATTAGTCCACTAGAAGTCCACCAGATAAGGAATGCTTTGATTTGCATAATTTCCCCTCAGTTGATGCATTAAGGAATAAGCCTTCCCAGTTTTAAACAGCAGATAAGCTTAACTTTGATTTAATATTGCTTTTCAGAAGCAAATCAAATCAAGCACTGATAACTGTGCTCTGCATGCATGCAGCAAGGCAAATGCAACGAAACATGCTGCTGTACACAGACAGCTTCCAGGCTGTCTCCACTACACACAGCCTCTGACAGAGCTACTATTCGGGCTCCTCCCCTACCCCTATTACCATTTAAAGTAAAACAGATGCTCCAGTCAGTTTCTCTTCAGAGCCATGGATGCAAACACTTGGAGAGGTCTGTGTCAT
>NW_010580885.1:432425-463671 GCF_000705375.1 Tinamus guttatus | reverse complement strand
GGGCGCTGCGGAGCGGAGCGGAGCGGCCGCCGCCCCGCGCGGCGCCTCCCGAGGGGCCGCGGGCGCCATGTCGCGCCGCGCCGGGAAGCTGGAGATTTCCCCGTGTATTTATTATCGCTACGCGGCCGTTATTTACAGTCGCTGAAAACTGCGTGGCCGCGGGAGTCTCCAAGGTCACTGCAGGGACCGGCCGTGCCGTGTGTATCCTTCGCGTTCCCTAAGTCAATATTGAATCGCTGCCGCAGTGCTGCGGAGCCACAGGTAGAAAGCGCCCTGCGGAAATCCAGCGGCTCTGCACTAACATGCCGGCAGCACATCAAAAAGCACCCAGGTGCAGATAACCCCCAGAGTTTTCCTAGAAAAAGAAATCAAAACGCAGCCCTGGAGGCAGCAACACCTCTTTTTTTTTTTTTTTTTTCCCTCCTTGAGATGCAACCAGGAAGCCCCGCTGGAGCTGCAGTGGGCGCACGGTGCCGCATAGCGCCATGCGCCTTGCCGGCACGCTGACGTGGTCACGCCGAGGAGGGCTGTGGGCTTCCCTCCTTGCCACGCTTCCCCTCTGTGGCTTGCCAGCACGGCTCTTTCCGATGGCCCCTCCGTGAGTGGGCTCGACTGAGGAGCGGGATGTGTGCGGCTCTTGCCCCGTGGCCAGTCACAGAGTATGCACGTTTTAGTGAAGGATGTTCTGACCCGAGGATGACCCCTTTTTTTGCTGCGAGGGTGGTGGTGCTGCCCTGTGGCTCGCACCCAGAGAGGCTGGTGTGTTGCCGTCCGTCCTTGCAGGTGTCCCAGCCAGGCTTGACCTGGGCTACCCCCTTGAACTTTGAAGTCAGCCCTGCTTTGAGGATTCAGGACTTCAGGCGATGCCTTTACACAAAAGTTGCTCTCTTATTCTCTGCCACCACATTAGGTGCTCCATTGGCTTGGGCGTCATGATGCCTAAAATGCTCCAAACCTGCTAACCTAAGGCTAAATCTCATACTGCACGCCAGTATACGTGAATAAAGTTGACAAGACTCTAAAGGCTTTAAAGTTCAGTAATTACTACAGGCTCAGGACTCAGTGAAAAGCTATGGGGCAGGTTTCTATGCTCTGTATTGCTGAGGAAGTCTGACTAGGTGATCCTCATGGTCCCTTTTATACTTAAAAATCTGGGAAAAATGAATGCTAAAAATGTTACTGTGTCCATGTGTGTGATCTGTTTGCTTTTTAATTGTGGCTTCATAATGTGGCTTCAAAGGAAAATCTGCGGTGTTTTGCTCATGACAGCTTAGCAGAGCCTACAGGAGCTTGCATGTGTGCTGGAAATACCCACTGCACTGTGGAAGTATTTCAATAGCCTCTTCCCCACAGGAGGACTTCCCAGCTGAGGGCCCAAGGACATTGAATCAGTTGTGGGAGTGCTGAGAACTTCCTTGCAGAGAACAGCTCTCATTCGGGTAGTTGGGCTCCATTCTAGCACATTCAGATAGTTAAGCGCCATCCTAGTAAGCACGGTTTGAACACCCTTTTGCAGAAGACAACTTCAGCCTTTCAGGTCCTGGACCTCACATCTGAGTCCATACACACCAACGAATGCTGCATTTTGGCATTCCAGATGTGCTGACAAAAGGTTTGGCCTGTACAGTACTGAGACACTGCTGGGACTGAACACAGTCAACTTTAATGTAAAAACGTGTGGTGAGCTCAAATACAATTTTGGAGGCCAAGGAAGAAAGGTTTTTTTGGAGTCATATTTTTAGCCTTCTGCCTGAGATCCGTTTTATGTTGCTGATGGTCTTTATTGCATCTGGCACTGTTTTGACAGACTTGGAGACAGAAGCCTTCTGTTCACCTAGAAAACACGTGGGGCCTGAGCAGCAGTCAGGCTGCACCATCTTGACCCCAAGGCAGAGCTCTTACTTAGCTCTCATTACGCATCTTTCAGGCCTTCTTTTGAGATTTCTCATAAAGTGCTAGGGCTCTCCAGCTGAGGGGAGATATTAGGAACTAATTAGAAATTTCTGAACTGAAATCACCTACTTATTCCATTTTCACTCTTTATCAAACTTCAGTTTCTTTCAGTGTAGCTGTGAAACACATGTGACACTAAAAAACCTCCAAACAACTTCCAAGACAATTTGCCGCTTGAAGTAAAACAGCTATGACCTAAACAATACAGCTGAGATGGAATAGTGTGAATTTGCCATCATTTTCTTTGGCATACTTGACATGTTGCCACTTCTTCAGACATGAAACCTCAGCGTGCAATGGTAGTGTTGCAAGCTTACACCTTGTATGTCTTTCAGGAGAAAAATGTGTCCCGGTTCTCTTAGTGGCAGTGATTTGAATAAGATCAAATCCGTAGGGATCAAAGGAAATAGTATTACTTAAAACCAGGTATAGAGGCTAAAGTACTTGTATTCTCCTCCCCAAACAGGTCTAAGAGATTAGTTTAAAAAAAAAAACATGAAAAAGAAAAAAAAAGAAGGAAAGCTCTGATTTCGGTAACTAGAAGCAATTACAACCCCTTTTTGATATGCTGGCAGCGTGACTGAGGAAAGTAGAGATAACACACAGGGAACTTCACCCTTGCCAGTGGATTAAATCCAGTCAAGTTTTACTATTTGAAAATTCTTGCCTTGTGGCTTGTGAGTCCCACTCACTTCAGACTGGGAGTAACTGTGAGTCTATTTTGAAGATTTGCTGTTTTTTCTTTCTTTTTCCTTCTGACCATTCATTGTTTGTGGTGTGCTTGTGGGCTGCTCAAATTCCTGGGGTAGGTAGCACTAGCTGCAATGAATGGAGAAAACGGGCATTGTGAAAATAGTACAGGGCAATACGTGAATGCCTCCTGCTGTTATTACCAGCATAGACATCACGCAATCCTTCTTTAGCCTCTTTGAGAATCAGAGAGTGTTTTGCAGGAGGGAGTTTTACTGGGCCCGTCTTAGGGATGGGATAGCAGTGTCACTGAGGGGAGAAGGCAGGTATGTAGAAAAACTTTGTCAGATTCTAGGTAAGAGTCCAAGGGTCTTTGCTGTTGTTGCTGGATACAACAGCTTTTACTCAGGCAGAGAAGACTGAAAGGGGACCTTATCAATGTATACAAATACCTTAAGGGAAGGCGTCAAAAGGATAGTGCTGAGTGACAAGAGGCAACTGGCACAAAGTGAAGCACAGGAAGCTCCATCTGAACATGACAAAAATCTTCTTGTCTATGAGAGTGACAGTGCACTGGAACAAGTTGCTCAGAGAAGTTATAGAGTCTCCTCTGGAGATGCTCGAAATCCTGTGCAACGTGCTCTGAGTGACCCTGCTTGTGTAGACAGGTTGGATTAGACGGTCTCCGGAGGTCCCTTCCAACCTCAACCTCTGCGATATTCCTGTTTTAACTAACAAACTGCATATAGCTAGACACAGCTTCACCCCTTTGCAACTGCAACAGCCTAGGGCTGCATTTGCTGGGAAGCTAGGATGTTAGATCCTAGAAATGGATGCTACCTGGCATAGGAAAGGACCCCTCTCCTCCCAGGGTGGGTTTCTGTGGTATCCCCTGTGTCCATCAGCACTTTGCATATGCTGTGGCAAGTATCATGCTTTGGCCTAAGCCTTGAAAAGCTTCTTCTTCTGTGGCAATTACATTTGTGCACACTGGGGCAATTTGCCTTTGGACAGTACTGAGCCATTCACTTCAGAGATGACAAGTTCCTGCATCTCCTACTTACTCAGCAAAAGAAGGGAATGCAGCTGGACCCAAATAAACTATTTCTGCTCATCCATTTCTCCCTTATCTGTAGAGTCTGTAGAGGATGAAGTTACCTACAGAGCACTAAAGCAAGCAACACAAACAGCCGCCGTGCAGATAGAGGCAATCAAAAGGGATTCATGCTTTTTAAAGGGTAATTTGCTTAACTGGGGACATGGAGAACACAAGGTGATTGTATGTAACTGTATTTTTATCGACCTCCCAGCTGTAATTACCAGTCTCACACCCCTTCTGGCTTGTCCCCTGGCTTTAATGAGATCGCCTTAAGAGATGAAGCCGAGATACCACTAAAATAACTGGGAAAAACAATATCTAACTATGGGGTGAGCAAAGATCAAGATCCACTACCACTGGTCAGGCTTGGCTAAGTTCTTCATGTGCTTTTTTCCTCCTCCTGGCTTATTGATACAAACATTTTGCACTGTTGACACTATTTTGCATTTTTCTGAACCCTTTTAAGTAAATCCTTCAAATACTGTTGCAAAAACATTACAATGGGTCATTAATGACTCTTTGAAAATTAAGTCTCTGTCCTTCACCATTGCACATAAATGGTATAACCTTCATTCAAAGTCATGGCAATGTGGGTTGCAGAGGCGAAGAGCAGAAATATCAAGCATTCCAGTCATTTTGAGTGCCTCAGTGTTGTGCTTATACAAAATTCCTAGGCACTTGCTGCTTATGTAGGTGGGAACTTCAGTTGCTCAGCTGGTCAATAGTAAGTTCAAAGTATCCCAGCCCGAGAACTTCGTAACTCTTTTTTTTTTTTTCCCTACTGTTTTACTGCAGAGGAATGGGAGGTTTACAATAGTCATACAGGAAGAGATCAAAGGATTCAGCTGAGGGGAGTTTGGTCCCTGCTCTAACTGCTAGACTAAGGGTTTTCAACAACCCTTAGGGGTTCACAAATCCCCAAAGACTGAAGACTGCTTGTAGGGGGACCCTGTGAAGACAAGGAAAGCAAAGCCATTGACAACAGATTTGTATACACTATTCAAGGATTTCCACTTCTTCAGGAAAAAAAAAAAAACATTTAAAAGTCCGCAAGTCAAAATAATAAAGGTTTACAACTATTATTCTAAACTATTGATCTACACAAAGCTGTAACAGGTATTTGTGACACCTTTTTTTTTTTTAAGCCCATAATGTATCATTCCATTTTTAGTTACGGACACTGTTTTACATTCCTCCTTCTTTGCCAGTTAGTTATCTAGAAGATAAAGCAGCTTTGAAATCCCTAGACTCCCTGGAACCGTAGTTTATATCTCTCCAGAGTTTTTTTGTGTGCACTTCATCTTCCAAAACAGATAAACCGAGTACCATGTAGCTTACTCCTTTTCTGTGACTCCTTTGAGAACTAGTGACCCTATGGGAATGTTTGTAAAGTGAATAGGATTAAGCCAAAAATGTCTTAATGTATTTTTCCCTTTTTGTACCTATCTGTATTCCATGGTTGTGAGGTGAATGCATCTAAGTGCATATATAAGTTGGTTAAGAATACAGCTTTCTTTAGATAAATACTTCCACTTGTTTTTTAGCTAGCTGAGATGGCAAGTTGGTGTATTAGTGATAAGTAAAAAAGAGGTGAAGTTATCTAGTTGTTTCTCTAGGCTGAAGAGGAAGAAAGAATAAAGCATATATTGCTTCTGTTAGAAACACGTAAACTGTATTTGGCCTCCTGCTATGCTAGATACATTTCCAAGCATATACAAAATACTGATTAAAAAATCCTTTAAAAATGCATTAGCATAACATGATTCTTTCAGGGAGAGACACCCCAGAGTGAGGATGTGTCAAAATCTGCCTGCCTGCCCTATGGTGCTCTCTTCAGTTAGAATACACTGCTTTTTTCAGCATGCAGGTGAAATGCCATTTGATGAATGCAAGGGAGCAAGCTTTCACATTTAGAAGTTTATCATTCTCCTCCTTGCCTTGCTCATTTTACCCAGTCCGTTTTGTCCCCAAAGGCAGGAAGGTGTTCCCCATTAATACCTACTGCAGCACTCTGTGTTCCTGGGTCACACAAATTGTAAGTCAGTCAAGTGTGACCAAAATACAGTGCATGATCCCAAGCTCTGTGAAATCCTGGACCATTGGCTGAATATGACAGAGCCAGAGCAATCCCTAAGACTGCAGGAATGATTGGATAGAGTAATGTAACGAGTGAACATGGGCCAAATCCTCTGCTGATGGAAAGTGGGGAGATGATACTAATTCAAAGGCAGCTCACTCCACTACCTCAGAAGTTGTAGTTCCTCATTTCAGTATTCAGACAGTTTGTAACAGTCTTCGTTTTGGCACTTCCACACTGTCTCAATGCTTCTTTTCACAAGATTAATGTGCTCTGAGTTTGAGAGCACTTTTAACAGAATTGTCTACGCTGTAAAAGAAAGCAGTTTATAGGCATCCTTGATGATTTGTATCCTATCTGGACCTTAGATATGTTTAAAGACTGAGGTCAGTACATGGATCAGTGTTTTGCCTACTGAGTAGGTGTAAAGCAAGGATGACAGAAGGTTTTAAGATTTGTCCAGTGCTTCCCAAATGGAGTTGAGTGCGTCAGTCATACCCTGTAATATCTCTGGCCTACAGGAGACCATGCCTCTTTTCCCCACACCTTGCTATAAACACATCCAGTTGGGGTATTAAAACTGGGTGTTCCTGGTAGTAAAAGAGTGTATGGCTGGAACTTGTTGATCTGAAATAGCCCAAATGTGCTGAGTTTCTAGGTAAGATGCACAAAGTGTCTAATTGGTGCTTGGTGTTGGAGTTCGGAGAGGTCTGCAAATATTCTTCCCAGAATGACAAGGGTGGAATGGATCTTCCAGAGGTGACTGGTTCCGTTCCCGTAGAAATGATTACCTTAATACAATAAAACCCTAACAATGAGTTTGGGAACCTACAGCCTTGAACAGCCGTGTCTTTAATTTCCATTTAAGTCTGCATCCATCAACAGAATATTTGATATTGTTCGCTAGACAACTGAGTTCTGCACAAGATGTTCAGTCTGGCCCTGATTCATCAAAACACTTAAGTGCTTTGCTGAATCAGGGACTTGCTTCTCATTAAATCAGGCACTTTACTCAAGGAAGCAGAGAGCATAGTACAGTCTTACCTCACTGTGTGGGCTCTTTTGGCAATTGCAGCGCACAATAATAGATTATGGATTAGGACCCCCTTCTGAAGGCCCAGACTCTAACTCCAAATCTGCCGCCAAATGCATTTTCAGTGAGTAGTTATTGAACTGGCATGGGGGCACTTGAGCTTTGGGAATCAGCTAGTTGTTGGTTTGGAAAAGCACTGAAATATCTTCTGAAGCTGAGCAATTTTTCTGCCTTATAGAAAAAGAAAAAAAAAAAAAGGTTGAAAGTATTGGGTGATGAAATGAAAAAAAGTAAATCACTGTGCAGGTTTCCTTTTGGGATAATCCAGTCCCCATGAAAATTTTTGCAAAAAGTTACAAAACCAGATATTGTAATAAGGCAAGTGCTATGGAGCAGACATTTTAGTAGCACTACTATTTAATTGTTTAAAAAGCAGCATGTGGTAAGAAGAAAAAATAAAAAAGAGGTATCCACCAGCAGGGTTATAACATGTCTCACTCAGAAGGAGAGGTAACCTCCTGATTCAGGAGCCTGGATGTCCCAGAAGCACATCTGGCAGTGCTATCAGGGCAAAGGTGGTATGACATTGCCATCATCCTCTGTCCCTTCCTTCTGCTCCTCTGGCATTCCCCTCCTCTCCCATCACTTACACGGGCTCAAGTAGTGTGGACAAACACTGTGAAACAGATTGGAGAATTGATCCCACTTGATTTCCACCGCTCAGACTGCAGCCCATGAACCAGGAGACCCTGGATTTGCCAGTCCTATGCAGCTCCTTATAATGTCCTGGACCTTGTAATGTCCAAGTGCTTCAGAACTGTAAAAGCATCCTGCACACTGGGAATTGCTACAGCATTGCTTTCGTCTCCCTCCCCACACCGAGGCACAGAGGGAGGGCCTCTGTTAAGATACCCGCAGGCTCCCCCCCAAGTGTCAGCAGGGAAAGGAGCTGAAACTGGATTTGGGCCGCAGACTGAGTATGATCTTAATCCTGAGCTCAGAAATTCTCATGGCTTCTGCAGTTTGCATGCAGGGAAATTGCTTGTCTCTCCTTGGCTGAGGTAACCCCAAGCCTAGAAAAGAGCAAGGATTTCAGCTATGCCAGCCTCAGCTGGGCTACTTGATGGCTGGAAGGTGCTTTCTCTCACTAGTTCTCTCAAGCTGTGTGGCATGGCAAGAGAAACATGAAGCACATATAAGTGCTTGATGTTTATATGGGGCTATTTCAGGACAGTGTAACTACTGGGAAATATGACAAATAACAAAGGTTTTCAAACAGACAAGATAGTTTCATAAAATCCTCTCCTGCTTCAAATGGAAAGCCAGCAAAAACAAGCTTCGTCAACAATTCATTCCAGTCGTTGTGGTAGGGAAATAAAATAAGAGAACTGCCAGTACAGTGGGTTGCAGTTCATATCATGCATGCATCGGTATCATTATAGCCTTGAGATGAGCAGTTATCGCTAGCAAGAAATGCACATTCAGCAGCAAAATTATCCTATGCACATAAACTAGCCCTAAGATGTGTTGTGTTCTCACAGAGGTTACTGTGCAGAGCAACCCAAATAGATAGATACGAACAATCAGCATGCTGACCTGCTATGGCTTTTTGTTTAAGTTCATGACTCCTCCTTGTCTGTAACACAATTTTGATTTAGTAGCAATTTCTGGTTGGCCTTTCTTTTCAAAGATTTTCCAACATGCCTGTTTGCACCCCTCACTTCACTTGTTCTGAGGAAGAAGAGATCAACACTCTGTAGTATTGCCCCATAGAAAAGGCAAGGGAATTAATTACAAGAAGAGACCTGATGAGAAAGAGGCAGATAGAGTTCAAATGACACCCATAGTAGATGTGGCTGCTGGCTTTTACAAACAAACAAACAAACAACAACAACAAAAACCAGCATGTAATTTTAAATACTAGCATGTCTATGTTCAGAAACCAAACAAGAAAACCTAAAGAGCACACTTGCCTGGGGGTGACTGAGATCTTGAGAACTGTTCTTCTGTAAAGTGGCAGGAGTATGGCAGCTCTATCAAAGCAAATGGTTAGAAATCCATTCTGTGCATTGCTACAAAAATTCAGCCCTTATCTCCTCCTCTTCATTTCCTCTGTAATGTCCCATTACTTGGGATGTCTAACGTCCACAGAGATAAATACTAGGCCTGAGATTTTTTTCCAGGAAAGTTTCACAAGAATGTATGGGCATTTCGGTTTACACCTTTTCTTAGACAGGAAGGGCAAGACGTATCAGCTTTACCTTCATGATGAAGGAAGCTTGTTAGACCTGACAAGATTAGAGTGAAGACCCTGTAAATGTTGTTCGCATCGTTGTGTACTCTATGTAAAGGCAGAAGGACACACAGGCTCTTGCACTTGAACCAGCTTCAGTATATGCACTGTAAAGGAAGGGCTTGAATGGCCTTGGATGCACAACATACCCACAGGAGGATGACTGGATGCTGTCATTGTAGCACCACTGTGTGATCAAATTCTTAGTGTAGCTGCAGTCCAAATGCAGACTGGACCAGCAGGAAGTTTATCATCTTTCCAAATGTTCATGCAGAGCAGTGGTGGCTCCAAATCAAGCTGGGTAGGGACCAGAGTTGTTGATACGGGAGAGCAAATCACAAAGTCCTTGCTGAAAGGCAGAGCCAGCCAGCAGCGAGAAGCTCAGGGAAGGGCGTTGCTGCTCCATTTCTTCCGTTGTGTCTTCTTTATCCGGGCTCTGCAGACTGGGCGGATTTGTAGCTGCTCTCTGAGAGGGCCAAAAGGCCGCTCCAGATTATCTGCCCACATATTCTTCTGACGTGTCCAATCTCTTGGGGTGCTCCAGACACTCAGCTGTGTCAGCAAGGCACCTAGGCAGCCCCTCAGCGCCGCTGAGGAGAAGAGGCAGCAGGTCCTTCCATCCTACATGGCAGCCACCCATCTCCACCCTGGCGTACCCAATGGACTATCACGCAGCCTTCAGACACTTGGACAGTGTTTCTGCTGCCCTAGATAAATCAGTTACACATGGTGGTGGTGGGTTTATGGTTGGACTTGATGATCCTGGAGGTCTTTTCCAACCATAATGATTCTGTGATTGGCTGGAGGTTGTGATAAGTCTCAGGGTACAACAGAATTAGAAAAAAAAAAAAGTGGTGCTAGTTTTAATCGAATTATCAGAAGTCTGCAGTATGAGCTAGACCCCAGCAGCAGCACAGGCTGTGCACACAGGAACATGTTATTGATTGGGAAGATCATGCGGATTTACAATGAGCTGTCTCTCCTGACAGCCCCATGCGATATCTGCTGAGGGGAGCCCCACTGTACATGTGCCATGAGTAACATCAAGGTGTGCAGAGTTATCAGCGCACAGTGTTTCCATTATGGAGGCATGTCGATAACCATTTTGATGTATTGTATTAGTCACTCGTGGTTTTACTCTGCTGCCAAACTACATCTCCAAATATAGCTCCATACTAAGGGCCTCCTCATGCCATTATCTGCATTGTACAGAAGGGAGAGAAAACATGGCACCACAAAAAGAGGCAAAGGTGGGATTTGCATTCTTTTCTATATTCAGCAGAGAGAAACAGGCCTTTCCAAAGAACATAGTGTTCTTCTGATATCGGCTATCAGACCTAGAGCAAATGGAATCACTCTGGGAGTTGCCATGATTCTCCACGAACTTTGGCCTAGTTCAACGACCTACACATTTTTACATGTAAAAAAGAGGGGCAGTGGATTGCATAAATGCCTGAGCTTGTTGGAAAATTAATGACAGAGCTAGGATTTACCCATATTCTGCTTAAGATTCCAGTTCCAGGCTAACCAGAAAGCCAACTCTCTACTTAGGCATGTACCTACTGTTCATCAGGATATAAACTGTTCTTTTTAATGCATTCTGAGACAGGCTGCTGAAAGTTTGTGTTAATGCAACACACACTTGTGGCAGGACTGCAACACTGGGTTCGCAGCGCTTGGCATTACAGTAATTTAGCAGATGTGTAAGTTTTGGATTTTCCCCTGCTAAAAGACAAAAAAAAAAAAAAAGTTCTCTAGTGCTCTGCTGAGTGGGCCTGTTGGGTGCTGTTCTATCACCCTCTTTGCTCTTCCTTGCAGAGGGCTGAAAAAACAGCCTTCCCCGAGGCCGTAGAGTTAACATCTAGCATTCCAAGAAGCAATTACAGTGGAGACTATAGATGCGGGAGCAGTGTTGAGGTTACAGCCTGTCGCAGAAGAAAGCGCTTTGTTCCTCGAATGACATTGCTCTGCACGGTACACAGGTGTCTGCCAAGTACATACCTACCAGCAGCCCTATACCCCACTGTGGTTCTTCATGATTATATAGTGTTTAAATACATTTAGACCTTGGCTTGCCAGCACATAGCTATTGTCTGCATGGGCATGTCCTCCAGAAACAATGAAAGCCCATTATGGCTAGCAATAGACCTGAGCTGGATAACTGAGATCCACCCTTAAGCCTCAAGATGTTCTGATCTAATGCTCAAATCTAGCAGATTCCTCTCTTGCAGATAAAAGGGGAAAAAAAAAAAAAAAGGACCAGACCTAGCTTTTCCAGAGCTGAATTTCCCAGATCTGAGGAGCCAGAGGAATTTATTTTGGTTTGGGAAAGGCTGGGCTCAGTGTGAGAGTTCAGTTCGCTTTCTGAACAGCAGTGTTCAGGAGGGAGGTTCAATGTCCTAGCTTGTTCCATGCCTGATCTCTAGTTAGATTGAAAGTATTTAATAGAAATAGCTTATATGCGAGTTTAGTAAATACATCAGAAAATTCACTGGCAGGGCTAGAAAAGGGGGGGGTTTTTTTTTTTTTTTTTTTTGTGCCAGCATAGCAATATTGTTAAGGAACATTTTTTCCCACCTCCTCCTCCTTTTTGGGGGAGGAGAGGGCAAAGAATTTGAAATTTCTATAATGGCAAAAATTTTAGAGCAGATGCTGATGAATCAACATGGAAATCTTTTGCCAATAAGTAATCATCTTTATTTCATTCATCAAAAGCATCTAAGCCAACGAAATTCTTTTGTGACAGCAGAAGTAGTCTTTCCACAAGGAAGGTTTGCTGGCATGGCTCTTCCTCAATTTTTTAAGAATAAGACCTCACTAAGAGGGAAAAAAAAAAAAGAACACAAATTGCTCATGAGGAAAACAGCCTCAGACTAAGTCTCCAGTCCATCCCCATGGACAGAAAAGAAGGCTTTGCTCCTACATAAACAGTGAGATCTTCCTCTCTGTTATTTATGCCAATGAGTAAGAAGATAGGAACAACAAACACCACCAGACTCATCTTCATTCATTTCTGCATATTATTTTTGCAGCATGCACACACAGCTCTCCAAGGGCCTTGTCAAACTCACCCGACTGCCTCCTCAAGGTATGTTCCAAAGAGCTCAAGTTCGTCACACCCACTCAATCTCTTTTCATGCTTCTCCAGGCAAGGGCATGGACCGCCCATAAAAAAAAAAAAAAAAGGCAATTCATTTTCTAGGTATTGTAAAACACATAAAGGAAAGTATTTCCTTGCCCTAAGGGAGTCACAAGCAATGAAGACGCAGAAAAAGCTGGGGAATAAATGGTTTTCACGCTGAAATAAGACGGACCTGGAATAACTCGCAGCAGGACTGGGAGTGGGGCACAGGCTTGTCCCCTTGCTGGCTCAGCTCAGCCTATGCTGTTAAGCCACCCTGGACCTTGTTTGGGCTCTGCATGCCACAGATTCAGCTGTCCTGCTGCTGGGCCTGTGGGCTTCAGATGCTGCACCCAACCTGGAGCTGCTGCTGGACTTCTACCTGCCTGGCTCTCTGTGCAAGGAAGAGCAAGACGTGTACATTGAGCTTGACTTAGTGCCCAGGGCATTGGCCAAAACATGTTATTTCGGTTTACTGACCAGTGGGTCTGCAGTGGGCACAGAGGGAACTGCGGGACATAGAATCATAGAATCATAGAAACATAGAATGCTTAGGGTTGGAAGGGACCTCTAGAGATCATCTAGTCCAACCCCCTTGCATACGCAGGGACACCTAGAGCACGTGGCACAGGACTGCATCCAAGCGGGTTTTGAAGATCTCCAGAGAAGGAGACTCTACAACCTCTCTGGGCAGCCTAGCATAGTTGATGCTCTACTCCAACTTTTTCAGGTTAAACCTATCATAGAAATGGAACTTCCATGTCTCTCAAAATTTGCAGTTGTATTTTTAATTTTGCTTCACAGCTTGAAGAAATACCCTTCTCCTCCTCCTTCAGTTTTGGGGCAATATTTCCCAGTTTTATTTGTAAACTCAAAACACAGCTGCCTCATAGTCCTTCTGGTGCAAGCTGGGTTTGTTAGGCAAGAAGCTGACATTACCAAATGGGACTGGTACCCTCTTCTTCCAGGGAACAGCAGAGAAGGAAGCAGGAGGTTCTGTAAACCTAATCAACAAGTCCTACAGGAAGTCACAAAAGTCACAAGCACTGAAAGCATAAACAACAGATTGAGAGGTTGATTAATGGGAAGAAGTCTCTTAAGTCTATATTGGCCAATCAAGTTCAGAAAGGAGGTTCATTGTTTTAAGTGTGTATACTATAAATAAGGGAGTTATTTGATGTTCTAAGAGTTTGGAACAGACTGTATTACATGATCTTTCAATAAATGGCTTAAGTATGAGCTAGGTAGGTGGTTCTCTGGGCTATCACATTTCATGAATAGGCTGAGGTTCTTGGGAGAGCTTCTTCCCTGGGAAAAATGGACTGCCATGCTAGCTTTGTGCCTCTCTCATGACAGTATAAGCAGGGTCATCAAAAGGCACAATTCTCTTTGGGAAGTAAGGAGGGGAAAAAGAGAGAGAGAAAGAGAGAGAGAGAAAGAGAGAGAAAAAGAAAGAGAAAAAGAGAAAAAGAGAGAGAGAGAGAAAGAGAGAGAGAGAGAGAAAGAGAGAGAGAGAGAAAAAAAAAGACAGAAAGATTGATTGTTTGGGCAAAGGAGGAAAGGAAGCTTGTTCCTTGTTCTTCCAAAGAGGGAACCTGCTCTGCAGTTGTGTTTTGGAAATATTATTTGTCTGCGTTGCCAACACAGATAGCAATATATCAGGAATATGCTGAAGTTTTCCAAAGTCCTGCCTTCATGATCTATGACCATTTAGAAACCCTGAAGTCAACTTCTAAGGTTGGGGGAGAAAGACAGAAAGACAGAAAATTAAACCCACAGCAGAACAAGATGGTGTATGATCAAAGGTGGGATCTCCATGCATGGAGTTACAAAGCAGATAAAGCAAGCTGAAGTGTAGCAGAAAGATGGCAGCTTTCTCACTTCACCAGGACTGCAGTGGGACCTTGGCACAGCTGGTGCACAACCTTACACTATTAACTTCTTTAATTACTGCTTTCCTGATGTGTTGTGTGGAACCTTGTTTCCTCTGCTCAGGAATGGTGCAGCACATCACCAGCGGTCCCTCTTAGGCAGTAAACCCTCAGCACATACAGTGCTCAGAGAGGGCTGAGGCAATACAACTGTGCAGTCACATGCAGCTTACACCTATGGCTCCCACTGGCAAGTAGCACTTGTCTCTGTTGCTGCAGGATTCTTTTTCGTTTGATGTGGCTGGGGCAGGAAAGCCAAGCTCCTTGCTGTCAATCTACCCAGGTTAATGACTATAAACTGAGTCAGTGTCAGTATAAAATTGAATGCCTTGAAGGGAGATTGTAGCCATGTAACATAGAAAGGTAATTCAAGTACTGCATGTGCTTCTGTGTTTAGCTAAGATGTAGAATTTTACACCAGACTGTGAGACAAGTTCTTTTCTCTTTTGAATTTGGGGTAGAAATCTAGGAATGAATGCTGAGCCAAACAGTAGTGTTTAGAGCTGACCTAGGTGACCCAAGATCTATCTATGGGGGTCTCAACACAAGAATCTCCTCACTTCTCACCACATTTAAGTCTAAAATAGTTGGTGAGGATTCACCACAGAGCCTAGTTACATCTTTAACAGAAAAAAGTAGCTCCCAGCTGGGCCACACACTTGTACAAAGGGTGCCTGCCTCCATGCCTTCTTCCACAGTGATACAGCCGTGAGAACCCTGGCTCTAATCACCCAGCCGCACACAGGCAAATTAAGTGTATTCTGACTCTATAGGTGATGCATATCCTAAAAGCCTTTATACCTAATTACTTCACCACTTAGCTCATGCTGATCTAATCCATCTGTTACTCTGAGACAGGATCAAGTACACTCACACCACCCTGCCATAATTGTGGCTATTTTAAAGAACTAATGTGTGATAATGTAGCTGTTTAAGCTGTAGGCACTTACAGTAGGAACAGCAATTCTTGAAAGGTGAAAAAATATTTCACTAATACCTACCATATATCTTCCTTCCTGTAAATCATGCCAGTAGATGTGCCTTACCTCTGTAGAGATGGAAAGCAATTATGATAGCTCTTATGAAATGGCAGGTCTTCTGCTCACTCCCTCATTGATCTCTTCAGCGCAAAGCAAGCCTCTTCCAAATCTTCCTTGGGAGTCACGTTTTCCAAACTACGCAACATACTGCTTTCTGTCAGAGTTTTTCTCCCCTTTTTAAGTCTTTAGTCTGAGATAGTGTGCCTTGGTATGAACTCCCACCCCTATATAATAGTACCCTGGGCCCTTAGTAAACAATTTCCCTGGTGGAGGAATACAAACAAGACTGAAATGTGGATCTCCCTAGTCTGTGAAGGTACTTGTCCCTGGGCCATAACTTCACAGGGTTTTGGCTTATATATAAGCCCCCAAATCCTGCCTTTAACCATTTCCAAACTTTGGACAAGCTTACCTTTTAAAATCAGTACATGGGCCAAAGACCTCCAGCAGAGGCCAACCCATGTTAAATCCCAAACAAAACATTAATAATGCAAGGGAAATGGAGAATGGGGGCACTTGGATTGATTCACCGTAAACTTTGCACCACGGATTGAGTTGCAAGCCTTATCACTGAGACCTGTATGAGTCCTATGCAACGGCAGAGATGGAGGAGCCTTGCACTGCAGGGCCCTTCACAGGTAGGGCTCCATCTCCCATGAATATGGGCTGGGCAGCAGAAGGCATGGTATTTGTTACTAATTTGGGTTTCAAAACATTTCTGAGCAGTAACCAGAGAAGCCACGGCACAGCCATGAGGAAGGTAAGCTGAAAGCGATCCAAGAAACACACTGTCCACCAGCTATCCTGTTGCAATGCTACTGAAGTTGTCAATACAGCAGTACCGGAGAATATTGAAGAGGAGGCCTTTTATGTTTTATTAATGAAAAAGGACAAATCCAATAACTTTGCAGCTTACGCATCTCTGTCTCAGCAGCTGAGACTGCATTAGCTGCATAAGGAGGAAGACGACAGTGAGAGCGCCAAATCCACTGGTGTCAGCTAGATGTGAAACTTAGCTTCCAAGGAAGGAGACTGAAATCACCCAGTGCCAAACGATGCATAAAAGGGCCACTCCTGCCAAGCAAGCAGTTCGAGTCTCAGCTGTGCTGCAGCTCTGCCCCTGTGTTTCCCTTCCTGCAAGGGGAGGAAGGAGTTAACAGCCATATGGTTCCCTCCTGCAGTCTACAGCAACTGCACACGCATAGACAGGACAGGAGGGACTGCTGGGGCCTTTGAGCCGCTGTGCACTTAAGCAACCCCAGGATTCCTGCGTGCCAGAGAAACTCCTCAACTGACACAGCTGCATTTTATACTAGAACAGCAAAGTCACCCCAGGTCCCCAAGAGAAACTGGCTGTTACCCGGCCCAGTGCTTGCCAAGGAGCTGTGGGCCCTCACGCCCTGCCTGAGCTGGCAGGGAAGCAGGGCCGCTGTCGGCACGTGATGCCCATAGCCACGCACCTGGCCCGAGCGCCCAGCACGTGAGGGGCTGCGTAGGCGCCTACGCAGAGCCTCTGAGGCAGGGCTCAGGGTACAGGTCTTCCCAGCAGCGTGCCATGACCCCAGGTACACATGGCTTCCTGCCACCATTCCTCCTACCTTGCTGTCCCCCTCCAGGCTTGCACTAGCAGAGTGAAAAATCTTGTCTCTGGATTTATCCACCTTCCAGTCTGTGCTGCAGGGCTGGTGGAAAACCTGCTCCCAATGCCAGGGCTTACCTCCACTTCCTGACCCCACTCAGGCATGGTTAGTTAATTCAGAAAGGGCCCAGCACTCAGGAACTGCTAGTTCTGCCCCAGCACTGCCAGTGTCTGCCTCCTGACCTTGCCTGGAGGAAAGGCAGAGCCCGAAAAGTGACCTGACACAGGGTTAGGACAACAGGGCACAAGGCCACAGGGCTGAAGTCAGCCTGAGGCACCTTCCCCGCTAGCAAAATCCCCTCTTGGCAGAACCACTTTGGAAGCTGCAGCTCAGAGGAGGTTACATCCTCTCCTACCATGCAACCTTGTCCCTTTTACAAGGCACTGCAGGATAACAAGGTAATAAAGAGACTCAGCTGAAACACCTGAGCTGCTTTCACCTGTGTTGCTGGAGGGGGTGATACCCTGTTGGTAACTCTTGCTGCAGAGGTGGGAACTTCTGGATAAGTTCTGCAGGACTCACTTCCCCTCTGCTTTATCTATTCTCTGCTGCTTCAAATGGCAGCCATTAATGTCCTATGCTTCCTCCTTAGAGTAAATAACTGGCTGAGCTGGCAGAGAGAGAAAGGACAAAAACATGCCTTAACCTCAGGGTAACCTATGAGAAATCTTGGACTCTATTCTTCACACAGCTCTGGCACAGAGACTTGAAACAAATTTGCATTGTTTCCCCACTTGTAAAATAGATATGATCCGTCTTCCAAAGTCTGTTGCTGGGACAAAGTTTGTTATCACTCATTAAGCCCGTCAAGGTTTTTAAAGGGCAGGCTAGCTGGCTGAATGAAGAGCGGTCTAACTCCCAGCTGGAAGGCGCTTTGTGGCTTGAAGCAACACAGCAGCCCTTTGGTGGGGGTGCTGAGGGGCACATCAGTTCCCCAGGAGACCAAATAAACTGGACAGGGAAGTGGTGAAAAGACAAAAAGGGCCGCAGTTATTTCAACCCCCTTTGCCTCTCAGCTCCTGCCCCCTCCCATCCACCTTTGCCATTGCAATACAGCTACAGCAGTAGCTACCTGAAAACAATCTCCATCAGTACCCTGAGCAAAAATGGGCAGCTCCCAATACCAGTTTCCCCCTGCCTGTTAACTGCAGGCTTGCAAGGCAGCATCTCTTTTAGTTGTGTTCCTCCTTGCCAGGCAGCTGGGTAGGCTGAACTACCCATCTGCTGGACAAACAAAAATGAGGAACAGTGATGTAGGGGGAGATGAGGGAGAGTTGCAGTATTGGAATGGATGGAAAAGGTGGAGCTGATACTGACCAGAAAAAGGAAGCGGGAGATAAAAAACACAGACACTCACAAAGTGAATGGGTGCTAGCACAGAGGAGCAACTACACCTTCCCAACACACACAACCCCAAGCAGATGCCTTATGCACCCAGAAGATATCACTAATAAACTCATTTAGCAGCCTTCCCACCTGCCACCAGTGCTACTAATGAACTCGTTTAGCAACCATCCCCAACCTGCTGCCACTGGCATCTAGCAATGCCACCTCCAAGCCCTTGCTGCCTGCATCCATTCTTTACAAGTGATGCATGCTCAGGCTCACAAAAACACAGGTCATTACTTGATCCTGCTGTGACAAACAGGGACCACTGGCTGCTTATAGCCTACAGGAGTAGAAAAGCTTTTCCCCAAGTGACGGGTAAAAGAATTTGCCCCTTTGTTTTAGGGATCGTTCTCTCCAACCCTAGCTGCTAGTTGAATATTCATGAACATCCTATGTGAATAAGTTATCTTCTAAATGCAAACACAAAGTCCCCGTTCTGCGTGAGGTGGCCGTGCCCTGGACAAAGTGTCTGCTCTGCCAGTGGATTTCCCAGCAACTGTGCACGCTGCCATAAACGAGTTACGATTGCCTATTAAAGCATTATCGAAGCAGAACAAAGACAAAGATCCTTCCAGAGCTGTTTGAGGCAGCTGCGGCCAGTTCAGCCTTTATGTCTCTTGACCTAATATGACTCCCTGGCTGTAACGTTGCCTGACTGTGAAGTCAGAGGGAAAGCTAATGTGCTTTTTATTGCAAGTGCTGCTCACTAGAGCAGTCAATCTAGTTTATGTTAAAATTTCAGGTTGCTAAGTAGCTTATTAGTGTAGAGGCTCAGATCTGTGTTTGAGCGGTATTTGTGGTAGGAACAACCAGGTGTGTATGCACAAATGTAGGTAATGGCTTATTTACAGGTGTTCTTGGTAGCATGCATGGAAGAAACATGCATCACTCCACTCCAGAGGCTGCTGAAGCCATCAGAGAAGTTTCATGTGCGCTGAGTTGACACAACGGCATTTAAGAACTGAGCCTCACTGAGGAGGTGGGCTGAGGTGCAAATGAAATAAGTGTGTGTGCAAAAGATCTGGAGACTTCCCAGACTACGGCTGATTGGACTCCATTTTCCCAGCCCCAGACCCCTCTCTGGTGACAGATGGAATGACCCTCTATGCTCAGATGTCAAGGCACCCCAATGGGACTGCTAACTCCCTGAGCTACCCTTGCACCCCATGGCACTGTGAGCAGGAGTCTGCCCTGCCGCTACAGGATGTTCCCTGCAAGTTCCCAGCGTGGTTCTTGGGATCCCCAGACACAAGTCCCTTCTGCAGCAAGGCAGACACTCTGGCACACGTGCACCTGACATGCACTAGTGCCTTTCCCAGCTCCCTCAAAGTCTAGGTGCTTTTCTCCTCATCTTCCTATTCAGTCTCTCCCCATGTGAGGCCCTGCCACGTCAGAAGCCCTGATCAGCCTCCTCTTGTCTTGTTCAAACTGACCAACCCCAGGAGGAAGAGGAAGATGAAGACATGAGAGCACAGTGATTGTGAGGGCTATTTCTTTCCCCACATGCTGTCCGAACCACCAGTTTTTTGGATGCTTGCAGGGAGAGCTGGGTCCTAACACGGGGCTCTGCTCTATGTCCCCTGCTGGCTCTTGGTTCTTGCACTTCTAATGACACACAATGACACAATCACAGAATAGCTGAGGTTGGAAGGGACCTGTAGAGATCATCTAGTCCAACCCCCCTGCTCCAGCAGGGAATGCTTTGATAATTATTCTTCTTTCATTTCCATGGGTTGTCCCCATTTCTGGCCCTTTTCTTCTCTATGGTTTGGATCAACTGACACTCCATGGAAGAGGTAATGAGAACAAGAGGTTGTAGTGCGACCTCATGGACAGCAGGACCCTGGCCAAACAGTGGGATAGCAAAGGGTGCTGATGTTTGTTGTGAAGTGCCTCATCCAGGACTCCCAGTCTCCCATCTTTGCTTCTTCCAAATCAATCCTTTCCCATAGGCAACATAAAATACTGGAGGATGCTTGCACTTTGCAGCAAAATAAAATAAAATAAAATAAAAATAAAAGGCTCTCATACCTATTCTTGCTGGGTTTGTATCTTGTCCACATTTGGATCTTGCAGCATCCAAATCTAGCTGTTCCAACTGTCCCAGGACTTAGTGGTATGGGAGAATGGTGTTGAGCCAGTTTCCCCCATTGATTCGTGAAGCATTCACAGGCAGCGAGGACCAGGCAGAACAGGATGGGTTATTAAATTCAGCCTTTGCTATTAAGCATCTCCCTGCATGGATCTGAGCCCTGCTTACACTTTGCAGGGCTCAGCTGCTTTGGGACCTGACCCTATTCTCTGCTGCCTTTCAGACAGCAAAACGCTTCTCATCCTCTTTCCTCGGATGTTTTCTTCAGAGCGCTGAATGCAGGCTGCTAGCTGCAAAAACTCTTTGCTGGCCTCTGTGTCTCTTCTGCAAAGTCTATTTTAAGAACTCTTTCAGTGTAGCTTTCTGCTATACTGTACAGCAAAGCACTCTTAGGTTTTACCCTAACTACTAGCATAGATTATTTGAACTCCTCCAAGCAGAATTCAACAGGGACTTGCTGACACAGCTCAGTAAGGAAAAGATCACACTTCTTCCCAATCTTAACTGATACCAGATGTAGAGAAGGCCTGATCCTAACGTCCCTGAAGTGAATGTCATCAGAAGTAATTATATAGTTTAGTTGTTACTATACCCATGCAAACAACAGAGGTCCCCAATTGGTGGCTTGGAGGCAAATCATAAGCCTTGTGCAATCTCTAGAATTAATTACAGTCTGAAGAAGCCAGTGTCTATGCAGTCCAGAAACATCAAAGTGGGTATTGCTTGAAACATGCTACTTACGCAGTGTTGTCAGCTAGGGAACCACTGACATATTATATGGTCATACTGTTTAGCTGTGCTGGCTGGCATCATTCACAAAATCAAAGAAGTTATGACAGGAATCTTTCCCAGGTGGGCAAGCCTCATCTGAGAACCACATAATACAAATTTTTTACACTCTTCAGAGGAGCTAAGCAAGTATCAGAGCAGACTTTCAGTGTTAAAAACCCTTTTGAACTACAGCAGCATGTAAAAGGGTAGGTCATAACTGAAGAGCTTTTCCAGCTTTTCTGAAATAGGTTAAATCCATGAAAAGTTTCTGCTTTTTCAGACTATGAAATCAGAATAAATTTTGCCAAGGACTTTAAGGTCATAATTTGGAAATAGAGACCTCAAAAGACAGACAATATTTGGCTTGTATGCTTCAGGAGAGTTGATCTTTACAGCAGCACTTCTGTGGTAGAGAGATGACTCCATCTGGATCCCTCAGAAAGTGGACTGGTATAGGAGTCTGCATAAGAGCATGTCTCTTTGCACAGATCTCTATTATAAAACTGATGCAATGGCAAGGTATCTCAGCTGTGGTGTCTCCAAAATTAATCCTGGATCACCTATGAATTCAAGGATATTTCTTTTCCATGCAGCCTGAGTGGGGACCCCTGAGATCAGCCACAGTTCCAAGGCCAGTGTGAAAAAAGCTTCTTCTGCAGATATAGGCAGAAATGTTGAGTGCTCTGAGTTCAGAGGGGCTAAGCCATCATTCCGATGGGGCCAGATGTACCTCTGCATTGGTTATTGAGGGCACACTGTAGCCACGTCTATGCCAATGGCCAATGGCTAACTAAAATATGTTGGTGAGATGGTGCACTCAACCAGCATTGAGAAATCCAGCCTGATTGGTGGCATAGTTAAAGTCTTTGGAGGACTGGACTATACTGTAAAGTCCTATCAATGTGTCAAAATGAAGCTATCCATTCTTCCTTAGCCAAACACCTCAAACATGCTCCAGGCTTCAGTCTAGCTTAACAGTGCTTTTGAAATCTCATCTACAAACATGATTTTATCTCATCATTCAGTAGACTCTGCAATACTAATGCAATGACACCAGGCTTTAGGTGTGTAGGGGGGTTAGACAATAACACAGCAGATTGGAAATGTGTCAGTACAATAGGTTAGATATGGAGGAATGTCACATAAACAAAGTTTGGCCTTGTGTATAGAAAGGATCAGTCTAGGTTTACCATACAGGAACACCATATAGCAAACCCCTACCATTCAGAAACCATGGACCAACTATCAACATTGGCTTCAAGAATGGCACTGATCCAGAACATAGTTAAATGCAGTTAGTAGATGTAGTCTGTGGATGAAGACGATCTGGCTTCCGGTGCCTTTTAGGAAGCATTATAACATTCTGCTGCGGGAATACGGTATTTGCAACAGGGATGAAGTTTTGACAGGTCAAGAAGTAGGAGACAAAAACAAGCCACGAGCTGCATGTGTGAAGCCACAAAAACAGACGGATCTGGGAGGGAAACTGTCCAGATGAAAATTATCCATGAGTGAAGCAAAGGCCTGCTTGCGAAAACCTAGGTCTGAACTTGTCCACATAGAGAAGGTGTTTGAGTCTCAGCCCAGGAGTCTTCCTGGAAACTCAGTGGTGCAAGAGGTAAGATACGAAGTAAAACACCTCAAAGAGTTCATGTCAGTAGAGGGTGCAAACCTGGAGACATAATGTTCAAATCCAATAGTTCCTTAATCCTGTGGTTCCTGAGGACAAGGGTTGTTTTGCAGAGTGATAGCTTCAGGCCTCTGGACAAAGTCTGCAAAAAGACATCTTGTCCTGGTGCTAGTGCACATGAGTTACTTTCAGATGAGCTCTGAGAGCACATAGTATAGTTGTATTCAACCTATTTTAGTTTTATTCTCCTTTCTTTATATTATCACCATCTTGGACAGTAGAAAAATTGCATGAAAAATTTGCCCAGCTGCTTTCCCATCACAGCCCTCTGACTACAATGGGAAACCCTAGAATACATGACTTTTGTTTTTGTCCAATCTACAGGAGACTGAGAGGAGCCACAGTAATAGCCTTCAAACATGTGAAAGGTCACTGCAGCACTGAAGGGAATAGCCTGCTTTCTTTTTCCACTGGGAACGAGTCAAAAACTGATGTGCCTTAAATTCAGTGAGGAGTTCCAGGTCAATAGTAATATAAGATGAGTTAAACAATGTAAGTTTAACAATATAAGATAAACAGTACAAGAATGACTGGAATAGACTTCCTGAGGAGGCTAACAGATTGAAAGGCTGTTGAAGACATATTAAAGAAACATCTGGCAAGCATGGGCTAGCTTTAGTTAATTCTGCCTTGGGAGGGGGGATGGGTTAGCTGATCCCAAGGTCCTTTCCTATTCTGCATCCAACGATCTCATCAATCCTCCTAGTATCCAGGGACCAAATGCAGCTATTAAAAGCTTTGCAAGATCCCTAATGAGCTGTGGTTCTTCCATTAAAAAAAAAAAAAAAAAAAAACAGACTGACCTATGGTTTATTTGGGAAAGAATTAGATATTTCAGAAAAAAATAGATATTATTTAAGAAAGAAATAGATGTCTCTTTGCAAAGGGCAGGAAAATATCCTCCATTTACTTCATAGCTAATGCATAAGGAAGGACTGTGCAAGAAACCAGGACCTGCAGCACTTCTTAAAAACAGGCAAAACTTCTTTGGGAAATATAAGATACACCACAGCCAGCATGAACATATCTTCCAGAAGTATCTCTAGTTCTAGTACCAGTGACTTTCAACATTTCTGATCACAGATCTTTACAAGATTTTACTCCAGTGACAATGTAGACCTCATACAGTGAATTTAGCTTGTAAGCAAAAGGCATTGTCACCTGTGACAGACCTCTCAGAAATAGGCCAGGGACTACCGGAGGTTCGCCGACCATAGACTAAATGTCACTTTGTTAAAAAAGAGTTAAAAAAGAAGTAAGCTCTTTAACTGTAACAGATCGGGCATCTGAATGTGATACTGCCTGGGACTCTACCTTAGGGTATTTTACTGAGGAACAATTTGTATTCTGAAGGTCTTTCTTGGGACAGTCCAAAGAGCAAGTGGTTAAGCAGCAGTACAACTGTGGACAGACCAAGGAAAAAGAATATATCTTTTTGATGAGCAATGACAGGCCAGTCCATAAACCCCGAGGGGCTCATCAACAGTCTACTCATCACAGCTGTGTCATTTCTCAAGCACTCAAAGATGTAGCTGGCTCTTCACTTCATGCTGGACATGGCGCATTCCTAGGCCATCTGCAACCCTCACAAGCATCCTGATGTACAGGTCTCACAGTCACAGCACCACACAGCTTGGCCTCATCAGGAAAGCCTCAGAGTGGTTATACAAGTCTTCTCACTGCTTCACTGGGGCTCTCAACAGTCTCTGTTTCAGCTCATGCCCTGGAGGTCTGGAGCATGTCGTAGTGCAGCACGCAGCATTGTTAGCAGAGACCAAATTGGGTTGTGCTTGGCAAGCACAATGGAAAGGAAAAAGAGGGTGACCTAGGAGCATTGCTGTTCTCACTTCATTTTTCCATTGCATCTATTGCATTTTTTTCTATTACGTCCAAAGAGAGAAACAGAACAGAAATGAAATATAAACAGATTCTCTCAACATAAATACTACAGGAGGGGAGCGCTGTCAGAGAGAGTAAAACACAAAGGTCTGGGTTATAGTCTCCATCCTTCCACTCACTCCCTGTTCTGTCTTTCATCTCCTTGGCCTCGCTTTCTCTCCAGCATCCTACTGCTGCTGCCACTCAAGGCACTGAGCTGACATTTACTCTGGTGCCTCGCATGGGCAGCAGACAAAGAGTTATATCACTTGCAGGCTAGCCCTGAGGACAGATTTTTGGAAGCGCCTCAGCTCTCCCCAGAGCGTATTGTCAACAGATACAATGGCCTAAATATTACCGCAATTGAAGGAACAGGAATGTTATTGTCATCTGTGTTGCTGGAAGCAGCCAGGATCCCACACCGCTTCTGGCTGCTCCGAGAGGCAGGACTTCTTTGTGAAGGGCTGACAAGGCCATTGCTCAAAGGACACTGAAAACTAGAAAGTGCCCTCTCCTGTGGCACCACCTCAAAACTGTCTTTCTTTCACTGGCAGGAGCTGAAAACCTTTGGCACCTGCCTGCCTTAAAGGCAGGGGCCCCTAGCAACTGATCCACCCTGCTCCATTTTTGGCAGGAAGTCTATTTCAATAAACCAGGCAGCAACTTTAGCTGCCCATTTCCATGACTGAGCGTCATGGTCTGCAGAGAAAAGTTTGTGTGGGACCTGGTGCCAGGAAAGAGTCTCTGAGTCTCTTTGGAGAAGACTCCCAGTTGAGCCAGAATGTTACCTACTAGACTACAATGGTGGATCTACCCTAGAACTGATCCAGAAAAAAAAAAAAGGCATTTTTTCTGCCTTTTATTGGAAACATTACCACCTAGGCAACGGCCACAGGTCAGACCCCTTGCTAGGGCTGAGGGAATTACAAGCCCTCTGAGCCTCAGAATGGTCCTGTGCTTCCCTGCAACAAAATGGTTTAAGGTAGAAAAGCATCAACTCAGACCCGGATGCAGAAAAAGAAAAAGCCCAAATTTCTTTACTCCTATAGTGTGACTTCGAAAGCAAAAGTCATGAGGACCTACCTTGAAAAAGGGCTGCACCTCAGTCCTAATGCAAGGGGGAATGTGTGTATACTGTGCTGCAAAAAGCAGCATTGAGCGTAATCTCAGGCAGATCACTGTGCCTCCCCTGCCTCAGTTTCCTGCACCTCAAACCTGCTAAAAGTTACCTTTCCAGACCTTCTTAGGAATGTGGTTTCCTATATAAGGTCAACACACACCCGTCTTTGCATTTAGCCAGCAGATTTTACAACTATGCAGCTATGAGCAGACCCTCTGGGGTTGTGATCAGGTCCCTTTAAATGCTGCTCCTTTATTTAAAATACTCTTGCAATATTCCTGTAATCTGAGCAGGTGCTGGCACTTGAAAGAGGTTGCACAATATTCATCAGGTAAAACCTTTTTGGCAAGGGGGTGCAAATACAGACACAGGTAGGAGGCTCCAGTTGGGCAGGCGAATACCAACATGTTCAGAAAGGAGCACGGGAGAGAGGAAATGGGAAGAATCCACACAAGTGACTGTGTCCCTCCAGGCTGTTGTTCTCCCAAGCCATCTCTGCCATGCAATATGGACAAATCCAATCAAGAAGGGGACTGCACTGCCGATAGGAGGCTGAGAGACTTCAGCATCACCTCAAAAAACACCGTGATGCAATGCACGTGCAGGTGGCTGCGCAAGATCCCCGTTGTTTTCCAAGCCACATCACTGCTACTAAACATAAGGCATGGAGATTTCAGCTGGGATCGCAGGTGTGGCAACTCTTTGAAGCAGTAGGGGTAAGTGGGACAGCCCAGACTTTCCTGATTCTGAAATGCCACCAATGATGATAACTTCAGCTATCCCATCTCTTTGCAGGTGCTGGGTACCACCCCAGACCCTGCTTCTTGCTGACAGAAAAGCTGTGACCTGTAAGGGCAGGATTTTGCCCACAGCCTCATTTTTCTCCAGCCATGCAAATTTATTTCCTTGTAACCAAGAAACACGCTCTAACTGGTTCTCTGCAATATCTACACGTCAGAGTTGCTCAGAGCCCTTTCCCCTCCTCTCTGCTCACTGACAGCCTTTGAGTTGCCTGCTCCCTTTAGCTGCCTTTCCATCTCCAAAAAGAGAGCTGCATTCCCATCCTGCCAGCTTGGCCTGCAAAGGAACGCCAATAAGCTCTTGCTCTTGCTTGAGCCAGGCAAAATATTTGTACCTTGGCTGCTGAAAAACCTAAACTGTGCTTCTTCCTAGCCCTTTTACAGAAATAGCAGTGCTTTCCCCCTACAAGGCTTGATAGAGACCAAGTGCGTTCCTCCCCTGCAATCTCCAGTGCATTTTTGCGGCATCCAAGATCTGGAGACCAACCACATTCAAGGAATGTGGTTGCTGTCACATGTTCTTCACCCCAGGTCCACACTAGCGCTGGGGGCAATGCAAGGAGGCTGGTCCAAGTCCCGGGACTGGCCATAATCCTGTTGCTGGGGTTGGGATGTGCTTACTGCTTCACAGCTGGGATGTTTTAAGCGGAGTTAAATAGCTCACCATGAGCTGATGGGGAAAATATTGTGTCTGCTCTCTCTCTCTCTCTCTCTCCCCCAGGTTTCTAGCAGTCAAAATAATAATTACGTGGCCTGGGAAACAATGATTATTATCCATATGTCTGGGAACCGCGCTCACCATTCAATTTTATGGGAACCAATAAAACCTCTTGTTGAAGGGGATTATTTACCTAGGCCCTGAGAAAGCAGAGAGGCCTCTGCTCTCCTTCTCACTATTGTATCGCCCAGTCCCACGGTGCAGCAGCCAGAGCACAGCTTCCTCTGGCCCGCATTAGTCCTTGCGTGCTCTATTGCCATTGCCCTAGCACGCCACCTCCACTGGGTCTCCAGCCTGTGGGAAGCCGGCCCATTGTTTCTGAACTTTTGACTTTCGGGAGCTACTCTTTTTTTTTTTTTTTTTTTTAAAAAAAGTGTTTAGTATTTACAGATGTAGTTCCCTTGCAAACTCTTGAGAGTCAGAAGGTTACTCCATTCCTTCCTAGCTTCACTGCCAGCAAACCAGTGCATTTTAGACCTGTTTGGTTAGATTCCTAGGATAGATCCCTGCACAGCTGCTGCTATGTGGGGTGCCTGGCACCCCAGTGTTCGCAGGGACAGAAGCGAGGAGGTCCTGCTTTCCCCTGGATGCTGACTCCCAACCCTTTCCACCACCCCTCACAGGGCAGGGTTGGGAAGACCCTCTTTCAGAGGAGGCTTTTTAAAGGCACGATGCCCATGGTATGTGTGTGTGCACACACACAAGCTTGGAGAGAGTCGGGGCATGCAGAGCAACCCAGACAGGCCCTTCCTTCCTTCCTCACCACAAGCTTGCAAAGCCCTTGGCGTTTTTTTCTTCTCTCGCTTTTGATGCCTTTCAGGAGGTGGGAAGGGAAGAGGAAGATGTGGGAGATCAGTCGCAGTGACTCAGCCATCATCAGACCATCCTCATCCCTGCAGTAAATAAACAGGCTAGCAGAAACTAATGCTCTGGAGCAACTCTGCAATAATAAACCTGCATGTACAGGTCAGCGGTCTGGAGAGTCTCAGGCAACCCTATGATAATTTAAGCAATATGTCATCTCCTGGGCACCAAAACAGCCAGTGCTTCGGTGGCAAAACCCAATGCTTATGGGGGCCCAGAACACAAAATGAGGTATCAACCTTCATGAGCTGAAAACTCCAGCACCCCATTAACTAACAGAGCTGGGAAGCAGCAAACTCTGTGCATGTTTAATTTTTATTTACTTATATTTTTAACAGAGGGAAATTTAAAGGAAGAAAAATAACTACGAGTGTTTTCTGAGTCAAGCTTTCAAGGTGGGTTATAGCTTTGATGGGACAGTCTCTTTTTAAAGTGTCTCCCTGCCTCGGCACAAGCGGCACTTCGGGGGCAGCTCAGAAGGAAGCAGATCGCCATTTCTCCCTCTTGGTGACAAGCAGGCCCTGAAAGCACTGCCTTTGCTTCTCCTAGGTGAGGCAACACGAAGGCCACACAGCTGCAGGTGTCCCCATGCAGGCAAGGCCCTGCAATGCTCCTGCTCCCACCAGCCTGCCCCTTTGCTGTCCGCGTTGGGGCCAGGTGGCGGCTGCACAGAGCCGCTTTCTCCGGCACAGGGCTGCTATTGTGCGGCACCCGCTGCACAAGGCGCCTCTCACGGCCGTGTGGCAGGCACTGCTGGGCCCTCCACGGCCCACAGCGTGCGGCGCCATGGAAAAGTGCTGCAGGACAGGCTCCGAGGGGAGAAAGGCACCTTTTCTGCCCCTTTAAACCACCGTGATTTAGGGGTTTTCACAGCAATGCCAGCCTGCAAGTTTAAGGGTGGCTTAGGAAAAGGAAAACCCAAGGTGGGGGAAGGGAGAGCCTAAGGACTTAAGGCTGAGCTGTGACATGAGGCCCTGTCAGTGAAGCAGGGAGGGACCTGGTGGGGGGAAGAAGGTCCGTGACCCCGCAGGAGCTGGTCTGGGAGAGGAGGCAGTGCTGCCAGAGGACAAGGAGCCTGCTGCCTTTCAGGGCTCCGCTCGCCCTGTGCAGCGCTGCAGTTAGCTGGAGGATACGGGGTGTCTGCGGGGATTGGGACGCCTTGCTATTCTGAGGACCGCGCTGTTTGCAATGCGGCATTTGACAGTCGCATGCAGGGGCTGGTGCATAAACAGTCCGTCCTTTCTGTACGACTCCGTAAAGCAGTGCACCTAAGTCCAGGGATTAGGTTAGGCCAGCAAGGGGCAGAGGAGGGATTTGCAGTTATTAAAAGAGACTGAGTGAGGGGCAGGGCAGCTCCTGCCCAGCTTTCATCTTGCAGCTTATTAGCAGTGTGCGGGCGAGATCTGGCCAGGGCTTTGGCCGTGCCCCTGATCCATTGCACCAGGCGCAGCTGGTGTTCGGGAGCTATTGGCACAGTCACAACCTCCCTGGAGAGGCTGAGGGCCACCACTAGCCAGCAAGGACGCCTTGCCTTGAGCCAGGTTTCTCCACTCCCGCCGTTGCACCCTGACATGGGGCAAGGGAGCCCCATGACGCTGCAGAGAGGGCAGGGAGCTTGGTGCTGCCACCAACACGGGCTGCTGGGGAGTTAAGCAACACGGCCACATTTTGGTGGCGTGGGAGCCTCCGGAGGAGGTCAGAGTGTTGCAGCAAGAACTACGCAGAGCCATATTACTCATGTTTCCCAGCCTTGATGGTGTCTGGGCAGGAGACTGGACCTCCCCTTTGCCCCCCAGTGACTTGGCTGATGTCTCCTGGGATGTTCAAGAGTGACATCCCACCTTGCGCAAGGAGGCACCTTTAGCAAGGAGCTCATTGCTGCATGTTCAGTGCCTCAGTATTGCTGGTGCACACTAGGGATGCGATCCTCTTGTTTCTCCCCTGCTTTTTGGGTCAGTCATTAGCTGACTTTTTACCCTTTTTTAGGTGTGGAGAAGTTGCCTGACCATGCGGGTAGCACTTCCTGGGGTGACCTGCTGCCAAGCGCTATCTTGAGTCAGGCAGCCAGGCAGTGGGGCTGGCTCAGAGCAGCAGCTTGGCGCAATCCTCCCTGCAATCAGAGCCATAGGCACTTGTTTATGTTCGGTGACTTGGTGCCAGCGCCATCCCAGCATCTTTACAGGAAGCCTGGGATGACGTAGCAGTGTCACAGGAGTCAGTGAGATCATGGCTGCGCTGGGGACAGTCACACAGTGCAGCTTCCTACCAGCTATTGTGGCTGTGCAATCCAAGCATCCCAGGCACATTCACCCCCTCCTCCCACGCTGGAAACTCTCTGGTGCTTCCCAAAACAGCCACTGGTACACCCACATGCTAAAGCAAAGTGTGGTGCTCCAAGCCATTACCTGTTGCCACCTGTGCTGCCAGCAACGTGTCCTTCTGATGGCTTTTAGGATTTTTCCGTAACATTGTGCGTCCAGGAAACACGCTATTCCTGAGCGTAGCTCATATTACAGTGCCCACTTCTGTGCTGTGGTTATCCAGTCTTTGATAGAAATTTCAAGTTCTGGGGGGAAACACAGTCTCTGGGCTTGACTTTGAAAGGCTCAAAAAATACCTAGCAAGTGCTGCCGAATTCACGAGACCAGCCCTTGGCTCCATCTCGGCAACAAATGTCATTAAAGAAAGCAGAAAAACACACCTTTTTTACTAGCACAATACTCAGCTGTGAGACTCTTGCCACTTTGTTCTCATAGTGCACAAGGGTCCGAGCAAAGAGCTTTAAAAAGGAAAGTGAGTACAAAATGCAGCCAGCCCAAGTGATTTATAAATTTGTTGTTACAGTTCATCTGCACCACCCCCCGACAAAACGCAGAGGAACCAGAGAGCCTGAGAACTTCTGAAGGAGTGACAGCAGAGCAGTCCTCGAGAAAAATTAGAAACTGATAGAAGGAAAAGAAGAAAAAAAAAAGCCCAAAAAGCCCAGCAGCTGTTGTTTTTTAAATATCAAATAAATTATTTCAAACTTACAGTGGTTCTTTTTTTTT
>NW_010580885.1:363209-424408 GCF_000705375.1 Tinamus guttatus | reverse complement strand
TCAAAAGAAATGACAATCTCTCTCTGAAAGTAGCTGCCCTGCAGCCCTAGCAAATCCCTTCCTAAGCCCTGAGAGCATATGAAGAAAAAGAAGAAAGTCTTTCTGAGCAACAGAGAAGGCCAACAGTGAAACCTGGCACTGAGATATGGGAGAATAGCCATGGCCTTGCATTGCCCTTCAGAGATACACACATGGTGTTATGCAGAGCTGGAGACTTAGCAGTCTGATAAATAGATAGTGCAACACTTGTTCTACAAAACTTGGGTCATTTCTAAGCAGTGAGGAAACTCTCAAATACCTTGGAACTAAGCTTCTTCCCACCCTTCTGCTTCCACATGACTGAAGTCATAAAAGTGGTCTGTAGTTTCTAAGGCTGATGAATATGCCAAAATTGGGCTGGATTTGTGGAAAGTGACTTCCTGATGATACCTCAGGCACTTCCTGCTTCAAAAAAAACAGGCCAAAACCAACATACCAATGCTTGCTCTCCCAAATTTTGGTATGGCTTCTTTACTCCCACATGGAGCCATAAATTGTGAAACTGCTTTAAGGTCAGATGTTTTGACTTTAAGGCTGCTTAGATAAAAATACTGCTATAACATTGTGTATAGGAAAATTTTGGAGGTTGATACCTCAAAGAAATTTATTCTTCTGTCTGCTAACACCAGGGCCAGGTGATGCTTTGTTATTTAATGGTACCCTGATATGAAAAGCCCCTAGCATAACACTACATCATTGTGAAAGTTGTTGTAATTTACCATGGGTATCACTGAGCAACAATTTTAGGGGCCTGAGGACAAGGAAAGTGGATTACAGATGGCTATGTTGCGGTGGAGTGATAAGAAAATCTTTGCTCAAAGAGCTCATAATCAGATACACAAGAAAAAAATGAAATAATCAGGCTGCAGAGAAAGCCAAGTGTTAAAGTATGATATGTACCAGAGCTGCAGGGATTGCAGCTTTCTGTTCCCAATTAACGGACTCACTTGTTTTAGTTTCTGCTCAAAAACTCCATATTAGTTTAAATACAAAAGACTCTTCCCTTGCTGTGTACACAGTCATCCTGGCACCAACAGCCAGGTCAGCTGCATTGCCACAGTCTGTGTGTTCAGAACTGCTTGATGGGTGGGTTAACAGCCTCATTTTTTTTTTTTACTGCCAGCTCTTAAGTTTCAGAAAAATCACAAGTGAGGCTGCAAAGTGTCATGAAGATGAATAAATAATAAAAAAAAAAAGGAGTCTGTAGGGCTTTTAGCCACTTAATTTGAGAAGAGAGAGGCTCAAAGGCTCATTCCTCATGCTTTCCCAACCCCATCCCCTTGGGGCTGGGAATTTACTTAATTGTTTCTTTTAAATGAAACTGGTGTTTTTCATAATTGCGTGGCTCCAGGATCTGGAGCTTTACTGAAGAAATTACTGTTTGCCAGTGCTGAGCAGTGCAGCTACTTGGGAGGAATCTTCAGGTTTCAGCTATATTTAAGATGAAGGTCTCTCATCTTCTGTCAAGGGATTTGAGAAGTTACCAGTAATGTTTAATATGAAATTAATATCAAGAGAGTGCAGATAGGAATTACATGGATTAAGCTGGCCAGGGTAGAGATTAAAAAAAAGGCATGACTTGCTCTCTTTTATCTCCCTGCAGAAATGCAGCCCCAGCAAAGCTGCAAGTCAGTCAGAAATCTCCCATTAAAGCTGAGCTTTCTCGTGGTGGAAATCCAACCCCCCCGCGTGATGGGGAGGGATTAGTTTAAGGTCTCTGGCAGAGCCAAGTCCGCAGCCGCGCTGCAGCGGGCGGCGCGGTTGCTTCTGCAGCTCCGTGCCAAGCCTGCTCTCGGGTCCCACCCCAGCCACAGCCGTGAGGGTGAGTTTGAGACGGTAGCGCTCCTGCGCAGCACCGATTCAAGATGACCCCTTGCACTTCACACACACCATCTCGGGCCAAATGACTCACTCGTGCTCTGGCCTGACGCAGCCCTCTTATTCTTAGGAAAACCAGAATGACGTGAATCATTTTGTCACATCAGTGCCAAAACCTGCCAGTTCCGTGTGTCTAGCTCAGCTGCTGTCCCTGCAGGTGGCTGTAACCCTGCTGGAAATGACAAGCCCATGATAGAGCACCACCAACAACCTTCCTGCCTGGTGGCCTCTGTCACCCAGCAGGGCTGGCCGCTGGCACATGAGGCTGCTGATACACCAGCACAGCACCTATCCTTGTTCAGCCATTAATTTTGATGCAAGTAACGTTTGAGCATTAAAATGCCAATAATGGCCTGAGATAGTAAAGAGTGCTTCTCCCCTGCTTTGAAATAGCTCCATTTTTAGACAAGCTCTTCGGGTTAGATGATGCTCAAAGCTGATACCAGTCTGTTGCTTACTGTTCTCATACTGCATCACCCCTGAATTTGACTGACTCCTACCTGGGAGCAGCTAAACTCGGAGCAGCCCCTAAGCAGCCCCCAAGCAGGCCCCCTATTCCCTACCACTGGGGAGGAGGGATTTGAACTCTGTGGATCTGACTGCCGGCACGCCACGTTGCTGTTAATGATAGTGCTCAGCTACTGTAATGCTAGTAAGCCTCATCTGTCACCAGAGAGTCCAGCATCAGCAACCCCAAAAGGGTCAAAGTGCCTGGCTGCATCGGGGCCTGTGCCTGCTGAGGGCAAATCAGCGCCTTAGCCTACGCTGGTGAGACCACGCTTCTCAGAAACCTGGTGCCTGCACTGTGGTTGGGAGCAAGAGGGAACAAGAAGTGCCACCTCATACTCATCTGCTTGTTTCAAAGCCCTTCTGGAGAGAAGGATCAGGAGAGGGACACATAACACAGACTGCTGAGAAGTATTTTGGTTTCCAGCGTAATTTGAGTCATTTGGAATGGAAAGTTTCCATCAACTCTCCCAATAAATCTTAACACACACATTTAAAAGAAAAGAGAGAGAAAAAAAGGCTTTTGGTGATGGCTTGAGGAACATAACAGCACAGTGAAGGCACTGGCACTCACCACTCACTGCAAGCAGGTACATCATGTTCTCAGACAAAGCTGGGGCAGTGGAGAGGGCACTGGGCTACAGGAGAGCTCATCGCACAAAAGGAGCCTGTTTGTCCATGTGGGCGGTGCTAACGCAGGAGAAAATTTAAGCTTGGATCAGAGCAGGTGGGGAAAAAATATGTGCAACTTTGGACAAAATGACAGAATACATGAGAAGCTTTGCAGGCGGTGTCCTATGCAGCTGCTGAAAGCCCAAGCGGTATCCTTGCATTATCTGCCTATGAATGCAAATTCAGCATAGGGTGCCAACCTGCTCTGCTCTTCACATTTAATTTCTGCCCAGGTTTGTCTTGGGACATTTCTACTGTGGTGATGTGCATGTCCCAGCTGCTGAATTGCCCTGACACCAGGAGCTCACTGCAAAATTCATGGCTAGCAGGACCCCAGGGCTAACTATTTTCAAACTGCTGTCAGCAATACTTAGATCTGGCTCCTGCATTAGTGCCTGGAGATGGCTGTACAGGCAGGCTGCGGTGGGAGATGAGGCCAACAAACAGATTTGCCTGTAATTATTACACAGCCCCTTCACAAATGATCTTAAGTAGCCCTTTCCCGGATGCTGCTGCCTGCAAGCGCAGGCTGGGCAGAGGAAGGAGGCTGCTGAGGACAGGAGAGCTGTGAGATGCCAGCAGCAGTAGCACAGAGCTCCAGTGCACCCAAGTGGCCACTTCCACAAACCCTGGGGCATTTACTGCCCACCTGGCTGAAAGCATGACCCTCTTGCCAAACTCATGTCCATGGTGCCAACTTATCCCTTCAGCCAGCACCCTATATCTAAACTCCAGCTTAGGGCTTCATAATTAAAGAAAAACTTGTAACTTAATTCTGCAAAGAACTAGGCTGCTTAGCTTGCAGTAGAGTATTGCTGGTTGTCCTTTGTCCACCACCCAGAACTGTTTTTACCCAGAACTGTTTTACATCTCTATTGCAACACAACTATTGCAATCATGCATTCAATTTGTGCATGATCTTAAGTGTCAGAATATTTTGTATATTCTACCCTTGCTCTATATTTACCAAGAAGGAATCAAAAAAAGAACATCAGCAGAAAAGAAAGTATTACAGAATCATAGGATCATTATGGTTGGAAAAGATCTTCAAGATCATCGAGTCCAATAGTAAAAAGCCCAGCCCTCTTAAGAACATTAAATACCAGCAGACATGGGAGCAACACAGAATCCCTCTAACAAACGGTGGCAGGTTTCCTGCATTCAGGAACCCAGGACAACTTTCTTGGCTCAGCACACAGTAAGGAGTTAGAGAGACCAGCAATCCAGAGGGCTGTGAGAGCTGGCCTGTGTCTGTCTCTCGCACCCTCTGCCAGGTCACTTTGGGCAAGCTACTTGATATGCTTTTGCCCACACAAGTAAAGGACCAGCTTACAATATTCAGCAGCACATTCTAGGTAAAATGAACTACCGCTCCCCCTTAAATGCCTTACAAAAGCTACTCAAAGTCCTGCCTAGTCTTTTCAGACTCTCTGAGGTAGGCTGATGTCCGGGATGTCTTCATGCCTTGTCCAGGAGGGTCCACAAGGGGAAGGAGTGGGCCTGAGGATATCTTTGAGGGTGTTCTGTTGGCAATTTGAAACAAAGTGGAGAGAAAAGAGGGCATCAAGATGGTTTGAATAATCATCATGTTATTTCAAAACAATGTAATGTGGCGATGTGTCTTACATAACAAGCATTTCAAATAGGACTTCCGCACATGAATTTTATTTGTCCAGGATTTTGGTATAGGGGTTTTCCAGGTCTGTAAGAGCAGACCACTGAAAAAGAAATCAATACAAGCTAAGGTTGAACTGAAATAATTTACAAAGTGATTTTGGGTTGAGCCATTGTCCAGTGTGTGCACGTAAGAGCTATTACATTGTTCTTATATAGTTTCATTGTCAGCTTTATAAAACTTTTGTAGGACTGACATTAGTGTTTCTCTCTACTGAGCCCTAGAATTTGGCACATATTAGAGTTTTCCTTTCTTAGTGGTTGCAAGCAAGTATCTGTCTGTCTATGAATGGGAAAGGGATGCATTTGTGCATCGCTCAGTGTTACGTGTGAAATCTTGGTGTAGGCTCAGCACAGAAAGTTTGACCAATCACCAACCAACCTCTCAATGAAGTATGTCAGCATTGCCCGTGACAAGATAAAATGGGAGTGTGCTGCGTTTGCTCTAATTGCTCTCACATTGGACCTTTAAGCTGTATTTTAACGACTAAGGATTGCTAAGACTTATACGTGATTTCTGAGATGGTTTCTGTTTAGAAAAATATTTATGAAACCCAGCCTTCTCTGATTTATTCAGCTTGTATTATACAGAGCTCAATACTCAGACACTTCTTTTGGATTCCAGCTTGTTTTTAATAAATTATGTCCATTTGGGGATATAGATGATGAGCATTTATTGATTTTTTTTTCTAAATTTATTTAATTGAAGACTGAAGGTTTGAAGGGACTTGTTTTGAGAACTCCAAGCATAGCTTTTGCTGTGGTTTCCTAAGTCAATGAGAAAAGTTAAATACTGCATCATAAACAGGGATGTGGTTCTTTCTTTCATGTGGAAGATCTCTGCCCTTGTTAAATTCCAGCAAATGAAAGTAATCCACTGCTAGCTTTTTTTTGCAAGCGGGAATCACATAACAGTTGCCCCCAGGCTGTTTGCTGGGATTGCTGTCACCTTCATATCTTCACATCCTTCACATCCCAACCTCTGTTGGTCCAGCAGAGGCTTCAAGAACTCACCACACAGCTGTTGCACACATGCTTGGCAGAGAGAAGAGATCATCTCGGGCATTCGCTCATCTTTTGCAGTCTTTTTAACAACTCCTGAAGTAATTCTATTTGTTGGAATGTTTATACCCATATTTTTAGATGGTTTCCAAATGTTCTTCTTCATAAACCAGCCCCAAGTCCAATGGATATTATGGGTTTGGTTTTATCAAATCTGGTGACCCACCAGTGTGCCTTCTACGCCTACCTTTTGTTAGGATTGAGCTGGTGCTGCTGGGTGCCAGGTCCTTTATGCCTCAGTCATATGTTTCAGACTTCTGTCTGGACTCTGTTAACAGCAAAGATGTTAGAAGTTTTTCTAAAAGACTCTGTGTAGTTTTGTGTAGTTTTGCCCCACAAGCCATCTTCTGATGCCCTATGCAACCTGCCACTGGTCCATAGGTGAGTGGTTCTGTTTTCCAGAAAGAATTTGCTAGGAGAGACAGAGTGATTCCTGTGCTATGCTATTTCCTCATCTCTGTGGTACTGATGAGTCTTGCTTCTGTTATGCTCCCCCCCTGCCCAGTTCTGGGCTCCCTGGTGCAAGAGAGACATGAAACTACTGGAGAGATGATCAGGAGACTGCAGCATCTCTCTTATGAAGAGAGGCTGAAAGGGCGGGCCTGTTTACCCTGGAGAAGATCAGACTGAGAGGAGATCTTATTAGTTATACAAGTATCTTAAGAGGGGATGTCAAGAGAATGGAGTCAAACTGTTTTCAGTAGCGGCCAGCGACAGAACAAGAGGCAATGGGCACCAACTGAAGCACTGAAAGTTCCACCTGAATTTGAGGAAAAGGTTCTTGCCTGTGATGAAACAGTTTATCAGAGAGGCTGTAGAGTCTTCTTCCCTGGAGATACTCAAAGCCTGCCTGGATGTGACCCTGTACAACGTGCTCTGAGTGACCCTGCTTGCGCAAGGGGGGTGGACTAGACAATCTTCAGAGGTTCCTCCAACCTGTGATTCTGTGGTTAGGAAAGCACGGCAGTTTCTAGGAGTTCCTCTTGCCCTTTTAAGGCAGCATTTCTCCAGAGCAGAGGCCCTTCCTGGAGCCCTCCGCAGCTAGAACTGGTGGAGGTGGTCTGAACATCTGAACACAAGTGGCTGTTCACTCTACGCCCTCTGTGAAGGCTCCTAGATATATCCCTCTTCTCTAGTCCTCTTACACCAGTCATACTTCCAAATACTTCCAAAAAGTTTCCAAACTTTTTTTTTTTCCTTCAGGTGTTTAAACTCATTGAAGCCATCTTTAAAAAAAAGTTACTGTATTGTACCAACTTCAGGAGGCTTAATAAAAATCAGGGCCCCTCTGTGTTTGGGGCTCTAGCAGGATCATTGCTTTAAAGAGTCTTAATGCAAGAAAAGACAGTGCCTGGGAGCTGGCTGTGTTATCTGAGAAATAACCAGGGCAACAGGAGGCAAACATTTGATTAGGTCGGTCTCCTCCTCTCAGCCTCGTGCTTTGTACTGCTCTTACAGGACCACAGGGCTTCGAGTCCAGCCTGGTGCAAGGGGAAGAGCTTGCAGGGGGGTCTGCCCTTACCGCATGTTGCCTAGGTACACAAGGCAAATGAAGGAGGAAAATACAGCTTAGGTCTTTCATGACTGTATGTGCATCATAAAATGTACATCTTATACATCTTGCACATGATCATTGTATCTCATTAAAACTTCCTATCTCATTTGCTGGCAAGGGTTTCTCAGGCGTAGGGAGTGCCATGAAGGGACAAACTCCAGAGGGGGCACAGCTGAGATGCTGCTTTCATACGATGTGGATGCCCTTGGTTTCTGCCCAGCACAGGGTGGAAGACAATCTATCGCCATTTCTCCTTTGCTGGATGCCTGTTGCCCTAAGCCACATGCTGAGCATCTAGTCCTACCATCTCCCGCATGCTGGCACTTCATCATCACACAACAAGGGAAGCTGTTAGTGATCTGTGTGGTGGTAGAGCTCATGCAGAGTCTATCTGCTCACCTCAGTGTGTCCTCATCGCACCAGAAGTAACTGTGGGTGTCCAGAAGGTCTCTGGACTTGCTCCTTCAGTGTAAACCAGGGTCTGTCTATGCCAGGCTCATGCCCTAAAATACTTAATCTCCAGGAACGGAAGAAAAGACAATGGAGAAGGAAGAGGGTAAAACATCCAAGCAAAAGACCAAGCTAACGAAAGATTATTATATTATTCACTAAGTGCATCCCCATGATAAGTAACAGAGGGAGTGTGGGAGTAGAGCTTACAGTTACTTATAAAATATTTATACATTAATTTTAATCACAATTTTTTGGCAATTATTCACTATATTTGGGAGAGGACTCAGTCGAGCCACTATTTTTGAATGGGAGTATCTTTACAGATTTCCACTGATGACAAGGGGACATGAGTGTGTTTATGTGTGTATGCACCTCCTCCAAACCTGGAGTTCCCATGATCTGAAGCAGTTCTCCATACAGACTTTGCTCCCTAATTGGCTTTAAACTTCCACTGCTTAAGGAGAAAAGACAGGAAATTCCCAAGCTGTAGCCAACATTAAAAATAATCCTTTTGGTGATATTTGGGATATTTGTTGTCCAGTTCAATATCCATGGAGAAGCCAGTGAAGACACCAGTTCTTTTCTGACATGGTGGTAACTGCATCTCTCTGTGAAAACTGACTGTTATCATGGTAACTGATTGGTCCAGGACAGAGGCTGAGGCTCCTCTGACCCACACAATTGCACATTCTCTCTGCTGCAGAGAGAACAGGAATTCACCTACATACAGCCTTTTCCAACCTGCCAACATTTCTCTTATTGCTACTTTTAATATTAGTCAAAAGAGGAAGACTCTACTCAAAGAATCTCGCAGAAGACATCCTTTCTGTTATGTTCAGGCTATGGTGATCTGCTTTTTCTCTGAGGGGGCCTCCTGTCTCCAAGCTGCTGGAGCACTCATAGGATGCCAAGTGCTAAATATACAGGACCAGAAAGGAGTTGAAGAATAGCAGTTCAGCTCCAGGATCTAGACCTTCATTGCAGTGATGATGAGAATTAAATAGCTAGGGCCAAGGGCATCTGTCTTCCGAAGTACCCCACATCGGAACACAAAGTTGCGGCTTCTTGCATCACTTACACTCCCTTAGTTTTTCATTCCAGTGCATGCCCTTTATTCAAGTAGTCATCCAAGAAGAAAAGCAGAGTGTGCCAGAGGGGCTGATGGCTATAGAAGCTACCATGTGTTTCAAAGTGGGTGCTGAAATCCTTCTGTCAAGAACTGAGGAAGACACCAAAAAAAAAAAAAAGCCATAGTTTCATCTTCCATAATCGTCTTCCACCTCCTCCCCCACCTCAACTTTACACTGTCATACAAAATTAAACTTCCACTTTATTCTCCAATCTAATCTCTCCTTCCACAATATGATCCCAGGGTTTAATCTGATTATGATCCTCCATATCACACTATAACAAATGGTCCCAGCTGCCAAGCTAAGCAGTTTAATGAGATACTGCATTGATTATAAAATGAAGCATAGAGCAGATATTTCAAACAAAGGAATTGTTTGCTCAGTACCATCCGCGGAACATGGTACACAGGCTGCAAGGAAACCCTCACATAACCTAATGGCATGTCCTGTAGAACCCATCGGTCTTGCAGGAGGAAAAACCCACTCTTCTGCAAGAGTTTTGATAGAGAAATATGTTTTGTCAGGCTGGGTAGTGGGTTGCTACCTTGGATATACTAACACAACATTTGCTGGTCGAGAGGGATCTGAGCGCAAAATACAGGAAATGCAGTTTGTCTTTGCTCAGATGTTATTAGATCTAATCTAAACATAATAGCCCAAGATGTACCTCATGACAAATCAATAACATTGTTAATCCAAATGCAATCAGACACTTTTATTTTTTTTTGTCTTCCTGTCTAAATAAGAACAACCCTCTCCCCCTCAGAATTGTAGCCATAATGTAATTCCCTCTCAGCGGCTAATGGCATTCATAAATTACACTCAAGACCCATTGTTCATCTAATCCTTTTTGCTGCTATTAGCTCTGGTCACTGATCTGTTGCCTCTCCAGTCTATGGTATTTTAATGACATAGCTAAAAAACAGACAAGCTCTTCAGCTTGGTTCTAAAAAGCCAAGTTGTATTGTAAGGAGGGATGCTGTCTACCATCAACTTGAGGAGTCGAACTACTGGAGAATTGTAGTTCCAAAATGGCTATTAACTGAGGAATGCAAAAAGGACACTCTCATAAATCACTGATTCTGTCTTGAGCTCAGATCTTAAGGAGATGGTGAATCAGTTGGCTCCCGTCTGTGGGAATATGGTTCACTTCAGAGATAACTGGAACAGAGAAAGCCTTTCAACCAGCCTAACCTGATTTGCTAAAAGAAATCATTGACTGTCGTTGATCCTCCTTTGAAGTTGCCTTTTTTTTTTTTCATGGAACTTGAACCTGTGGTGCTCTTTGCCCTTCAGCACAGGGGATAGGCTGCATCAATTAACACTACATATGTGAAATGCCATTACAGGAGATACTGATGGGATCTCATCTGGGACACTGCACACAATCCGGGTTATTTACGCACAGATGAAGTACAGTTGGGAAAGGTGCAGAGCAGAGAAAAAGAGACCTTCTGCCACATTTGATCATGCTCAGCTAAAGTCAAGGGAGCTTATGATTACCGTCATGAACAGCAAACCTCATGGAGGGAAAGCAGCAACTTTAGTCTGTACTAGTGGAAAACAAGATGACAATGGCTAAAAACGCTGAAGTTTCCATGAAAGTTCCTAGTTATCTATGCAGGTTGGAAATAGTCCGTCTAGCATCTCAAATGCGAGGAAGTCACAGCTTGTTTTTTTTTTCAAGATCTTTTCCGCTAGAGATTTTTTTTCCCCACCATGTGCTGTGTTTACTTTTCAGTTCAGAGCTTAGAACTGGACTTTCATAAAATCTCTTTGGCACTAATTAAATTAATAAAATTCCTTCCCTGGAAAGTGTGATCTAGCTCTCTTCATTTACAGTAGATGCAACTGTGCACCTCAGACGTGCCCATCAGTGGCAAGATGGGCACAAGAAGGGAAAATGACCTTAGCTGCTGGGATACGGTCCAGCTGCAGATGGCTCTAAAGCAGCCTGCAAATGCAGCAGAAGGATTTGGCTATTGGATAACATTTGTTACTCAGCAAATATTCAGTCTCCTCCAAGGCAACAGCAAAAAAGTGACAAGCCAGATGCATGGATCATGCTCTGAATGACCTTGCATGCAAAGCAGTGCTCTGGCAGGCTGAAGGGGGATGGATTCAAGCCTCTCTCAGGTATGCGCACTTAAGGCAAGTTTCTCCCAGCTATTTGATTCCAAGAATAGCTTCTCTAAGAAAAGAAACAAAAAGATATTAAGCTTTTTAATCCAGAAGGCTTTACATTGCACAGCAGTTGGGCAGCTGGTAATTACCACCACCCAGGGGAGCCTGAGAATATGCCAGTCCTTCTTCTAATTACTACAAAGCCTTTCAATCTGATTAATTCTTTCCTTGATGTATTTCCTTGTAATTTCTATTTGTGAGGTTGCTAAGGGTAAATTAGAGACTCTTTCCTGTGGAAAAGATATTCTTTGCTCACTCAACAGCCCTGGTCTGTTAGGATCTGTGCATCCCTCTTAACCCATGCAGGAGATATTGTCCAAGCCAGGCCTGATATCCTCCCGAGCAAATCTTGTCCTTTCATTCTGACCAAAGATGTTTCCTGGAGCAGAGCTGATAAATAGTTACATCACGAGAAGAGCTTTTTGCATTTATTTATGATGCAAGAGCCTAAAATATATTTGCTACCTGGAGTTGTATAATTTTCTTTGAGACCACACATCTTCCTCAAACCAGAGAAGTCAGACCCCAAGGAGACCAAGGGCACCACACACATCCTGTTGTGATGCAGGGGAGTTGCACACAGACGTGGCAGAGGTTGCATAGGACAAGTGGGATCTCTCACCATGTTGTCAGCATTGAGTTAAACTCACGTGGCATTGTAAGGGTATCAGATGAGAGTTCTTAAATATATGTATGTATATATTGTTTTTCTTTAAAGATGGTGATATTAGCAATGGTAGAGAAGCAAACAATCTGGTGCGGGGGGGCAGAATTACCCTCTTACTATATCCATCTAATGCTGTCTGTATCCCAGTTTACCCAGAGGGGCAAGTCTCCTCCTACTGGGAATACAGTCTAACAGGTACTCAAAACTTTATTGCTAGGCATCAGACCTTAGAGTTGGAGCATGAAGGAGAGGTAGATGAAATCTTCAAATCAGCAATGGACTCACTAAAGGAAAAGAGATGTTCAGTGGGAACTCACCATTCCTACACACATGGAAAAAAAGTGTGTTCAGGAAGAGTCTCTTTCAGCGGGTAGGAGTGGGGCAAGAGGTAGACAGAGCTACACAGCTGGGCACACGTGAAGGTCATGGCCACACTGCCTTCGCAGCAGGCCTGCTGTCCTGGAACAGCACAGGTACATGATACACTCTAAAAGAGCAGGGCAGTGGCTACTCCTGAATGTTTCCTCCTTCCCAACTCTCATCAGCTCTTGGCTTGTCTGTGTTCTCCCCAAAAGAAGGCTGCTGGGAATTGCTACCAACCCATCTACTGCTGCAGAAAACAATAAATCCATCATCTGGCACTTGGAGTGGTTCCCAGATTATAAAGACTTTCTACCTGAATCTTCCTATCTGTTAGAAAGCTCTTTCTTGGCTCTTGACTTCCCTCCTTGTTGGCAGTAGAATTTACAATTAAATTAATCGAGTTAATTTGCCCCTCATTCAGTCCAATGAAAATGCACAAGACTGATTTCAAGAGCAAGTAACATACTGGATATATGCACACATATCAGAGAGAGAGAGATTGCCCTCTAGTGACTTAAACACAGAAAATGTAGAAATACTAGAACATCACTAGTTTTGTGGGGGTTTGCATCCTAACAGACTATCAAAATCCAGACTGGAGTTTTAATATATGGAATAACAATGCCCAGTCTATGGTGAGGGGAATGAGAGTGCCTCATAGCTGCAAGGAAGCCCAGAGCAACTTCCATGAGCAATCACAAAATGCACATCTAGCCCCAGATAAGGCTTCAGTATACTGAGGGATTATGAGAATAACACACACATGGGTGTCACACATGCTGTGTAATTATCAGCTAAGCTGTGAGGGCAACTTGAAAAACACCCTCAGGTTGCACTCAGCCTGAGATCTCTAATCTTGCATAAAGGCAGAAAGGGCCAAGAGCTCAGCCCAGAGCCTGCCAAATTCTCTCATTGCTGCTGTTTCACATTGTCTGAACAGGATTTCTGCAAAAACTTGCTGCACCCCATTTATAGTCACAGAGATATATTTTAATTCATTTCTCCTTTGCATATACTGTGGAAATATCTGTTGTTCTCGAGTGCTCTGTCTCAGCTACACACAAGACTTTTGCTACAACATCCCTTTTGGATGTTGTTCACTCCTTGGTGTAAAAATATGACAAAAATGCAGTTAAGGAAATAAATCAAGATAAGAATTTAGAGGTAAGCAACAAGTCACCGCCAAGCATAAAGAAACAATGAAAGTCAGGAATTCCTCTTCTTTCCTTGATTAAGTCTTCAAGAACCTTAGCAAGTATTCATAAAAGCAATAACAACAACAACAACAACAACAAAGAGAGAGAGAGAGGAAGTGGCCAGCACATTTCTACCAGATGCTCTGAACAAAGATATAGCTTTTTATTTCCCTTTTGGAGGAAAATTTTGGAGTAAAGTTTAACCAGACTAACGGTTTAAGTTAGTCTGGTTAGTTTAACCAGACTAACAGAAAATGTAACAGTAAAAATCCTATTTGCAGAGAGCTCACCATGCAATGAAAAGCAAGAGGTATATTTCGGAGGCAAAGCCATTTTTCAGAGACCTCCTATACAGCTCTCTCCCATCACCTACGTCCCCTGCTCCATGACCCAACTTACACTAGATTATATAGAGCAGGGCACAGGATACTCCTCACCAAGCTCTGAGATTTCTTGTATTCAAACACCTCAACAAATAAATAAGTTCTTCCTTCAAAGCCTTTTCTCTCGCATTTATTAATGATGTGCTTGTCTGGAGAAAAAGTTGGGTGCAGTTCTATACCTCTGTGCTCAGTACCAAGCAGCTACTGGGGCAGGTCCTAGTCATATACAGTCACTCTATTTCCTAGAGCAGCGTATGCTGGTTGATGCACTCCCCTGTGTGTCAATGAGGAAAAAAGAACAAATCAACCGACCTTGCTCAAAGCAAGGGCCCGTCATTGCAGGCTCACTCACTAGTGCTGCTGATTTGTTTCCGGTTGCTTAAGAGATGGCCAAGCTGGCAGAGAGCAGCACCTCCCATCAACTGAGGGCACTGATCCTGAGCTACTTTCAAGCTGGGATACCACAGCTGAAACACTTCTGCCCCCAACTATGGAGGGAGGGAAACTTGTCAAAAAACACAGTTAAATCCTGAATGGATCACAAAATTGAGATGAAACAGGAGGCGTTACTTCATAGTCACAAGAGTCTGACTTTGCCTGGCAGATTGGCATCTTCTTGATCTTTACATGGAAGGTACCAAAACAGCATGCTCACAGGAATCAAAAAAGCCATGCCTGATGTCATTAAGAAATTTCCGCACATGCTCCGCTTGTAGAGCAGTTTGGAGCATAAAGTCGTAGCAAAAAAAGCTACCTTTTCAAAATAGCTGCACAAAACACAATTGCTGATGTAGAAAGGCAATTTAGAGGGTATTCCCAGCTCCTGAGTAGACAAAGTGTGGGTTTCATGGTGGTCAGTAGGGTCAGGTCTGCACACAGTGGGGTCTGACACAGCAGACCAGTGAAAAAAGGGACAAGTAACTGATATTTGTCTAATCATAATCTCTGTCTCCTCTTAATGAATTAAAAAGAAAACCTTCTGCTATACCTAAGCAAAGGATGAGGAAGCAAAAAGGAAAATCTCTTTGAGCAAAGGGTTGACTCCTGAGAAATGGGAGAACATCCAAACCATCTGCTATAAATGGGGCAGCATACCAGCATCAGTGGAACTAATTCATGGAGAGCTTCATTTTGGCACTCATTAGGGATTTATAGGTGCTGATACCCAGGCTGATAATGCATGTGGGTACATTCTTCAGGTATATCTGGAAAATCACCCTTTTGCCAGATACCATATAAGTCCAGCACTTGTCACCTGCAGTTTCTTTCTAAAAATATGCTTAATTAACACCAATGCACGTACTTGTTCAGGAATCTAATAACCTAGATTACACTGTCTGAGAGCTCAAGATTTGCTGTATTTTTCTACTCACAGCAACAAATCATAGGAGACACAAAAATAACTTGGGCTTGGGAAAAAAACAGACAAAGCTCTTGAGTGGTGAAGGAGGGAGGTAGCAACCATCCTCCCCTTTTCCAGCAATCTGCTTTTCCTGTCTTCCAGTTCCTTGTTCAAGGTGAGAGAGGTCTCAGTTTGGAGAGGTCCGTTTCCAACTCCCTGCAGATGAGCTGTTCTAGCTCTTATTGTTCCAGCACTGAAATTGCACAGCCATGGCCACCCAGTACAGGGATTTGCTGTCCATTGTAACTGTCCACCCACTTACGTGCCCTCCTTGTTTTATACAGAGTTGCCACCAGCCTTCTGCGCTAACACCCAGTCCTCCCAGGTTTGCCCTAGTACAGGCTCTCCTTCTACCACAGTGTAATCACTACAGTACATTGGGGAATCCTCTCCTCTTGGGAGTGGTGAGAAGCAAGGTGCTCACCTTAGATGTTTAAAGTCAGTTGCTTTTTGTAGAGTTATTGTGGGCAGGAATCGGAATACCATGCAAGATCCTCAGCACTGCATATTATGCCAAATTGCAAACTCTGTTTCGAGTCTGAGGTTTTGTGTCTTCTCTGTTTTTCCTCTCAGGGTCACTTGGACTGAGGGTGCAATTCCCAACTTTTAAGAAATTTCCTTCACCCTTAATCTTTATAGATTTGTCTCCTAGACTCTGGAGACTTATTGTAGAAAAGGTGCAGTTGAGGTACCTCAACCCTTGTAGTCTGGTAAGAGCTTGTCAGAGGGAGTTCAGCCAGATCCTCCTGCATCAGGCTGATGAGCGCTACAGAGCAATGCAAAGTAACTCAGCGAGACCCAGCACACGCACTGCTGACCCCAGAGCTCTGTGTAGAACCCTGCACTCTGCCCTGCCTGTGTAAATTACTGTCTTTCTTACACTGTGAGCAGCGGGGAAGGGAGAAGAGACCACCGAAATTAGCTTGTACAGGGCTGCAAAATCAGTCTTTAACAGTAAATGTCTGAGGGAGAGAGTTTGGAATATTGGTCCTAGGCCTTCTGGAAGGTGTTCTCACAGGTGGAGAGGATTAGGTTCTTCTGTTCCCATTCCTAAGTCTTTTACTCTGACTTGTAACCTGCTGTGAGCCTTGGACCAACACTCTCACACAATAGCATGCCGAAATGTAAGGGGAACTGACCAGTGAGATGGACAGTCTTCAAAAGCACAAGCCAGACCCCAGTGATCCAGAGCCTGGACTCTGAGAAACAAAACAGCAACTGCCACAGTGGTATATGAGACAGGGAAACTGCCACAGGTGCTACTCTCGCTTGCAAAACTAAGCCCGGAAGTGAAGACGATGGTGAAGATGTGTGGTTAGACCACAGCTTGACGCAAGGGGGAGATGCTCTGCCACAGATGGTCATCTTGCAAGCCCTCGGCTGCAGCAGCTCCCTGGAGTGCTGGCTGCAAATCCCAAATCTGCCACTTCCCTTAGGAATGGGTATTACTTTCCTGGATTGATATAAGAAAAAATAACTCATTTTGACTTCATTTCACTAATTTAATAACATTAAGAAGGACGTTCTTTACACCTGTTCTAGGAGTCTGTTCTTTCCAAACACTAAAACTTATTTTCTTCTTAAATATTATATAAAAATCATGGAGGTTTTGAAACCAAGAGCTATTGAAAAATATTCCCCCTCCATACACCACCTCAAAACAACCATGGTAAAGATCTGCTTTTCTGCAGCCTGCTGGGCAGAACCAGGGGTGTAAGTGAAATCTGTGCTGGCAAAGCCTCCCTGGCTGTATGGTGTCAACAGAAATGGCAAAGGCAAACATGAAGAAAAAGCTTTAAAAAATGGGGGAAAAAAAAGATGTGGAGGAGAGAAAAGTAGGGGGAGACAAAAACCAAACCAAACCAACTCTCCTTCTCTTTGAGCTAGTCAACACTTTGTAGCATGGCCATCTTCACACTGGTGCTGGCTCCTACTCAACTGTAGATGGAAGGAATCACAGATTATCTCTGCAAGAGACTTCCAGCTTCAGTGCACCTCAGAAATGTTACGCAGAGCTGGCCTAATGAGGTAGGCAGGGAATTAAACTTAATGTCCTTGCGAGAGAAGAGGGAGTGGCAAGAATATATGTCCTAGGCTACTCAACAGATAGACAGCAACAAGAGGGAGACTCCTCTACATGATCTTTCTGTTTACAAGCCACAGGACTAGTGACAGAGGACAAGGCAGTTGCCTCATCGATGCAGTCATGCAGTGCAGAGCTGGTTTGCACTGGTAGTAGCTTCCATGTAGGCTGTCACTGTAGAAAGCAGATTGGATTGTCTGGGCATTGAGCGAGTTCTCCCATCAGTTTTCACCACCCACTGCTGCCAGTTTGACTCTTCTCCTTCATGCTTCATGTGCCAAATGTGTCACCAAGCCAGCTGCAATGTCTCCTGGAAGGATGCAAAGAACAATCACAGATGGGGAGAGATGGTAGGGAATAGGGGCAAGGTTGTCCTGCCTTAGTCTAGGCAGAGCATAGGGTTCTCCAAGAAGACTGCCAGCTTGTTGGCCACCACGTCCAGGTCGCTGGTGTTGGTATATTTGAGCAGGTTGGTGTTCTTGACAAAGTAATGCTTGAGGAAGTGCTGGCTTACACACTTGTGCAGCTTCCGTACCAGTCTCAGAAAAGCTTCAGGAAAGCAGCACCAATCCTTGGTGCGTGGGTATTTTTCACACGTCCAGAATAGCACTGTCTGTAAGAAGCAGATGGGAGAGAAGAAGTGTTAGAGGTTCTGTTGAGGGCTCATATAGCTTACTAAGGCAGTGCTGGTAGATGGCTGACAGGCTTTGAAACTGGGAGCCTCGCAGTGCAAGCTTCCTGTGTTAACGAATGTTCCTGCGGTAAAAGGATCACAAATAGCAGCCTGAGGTGAAGCCTTCCCACCCTTCCATGGCTCTCTCCTAGCTCCCTTTGTCTTGAGACCTTGCTAAGGCAGAGAGAAAGCCTCCTCCAGGGATCAAGCAGGGCAACCCTGAGATGTTCCTGCTTTCTTTCCTCAGAGCTACATTGAGCCCAAGGACTCCTGTCTTGCTAAACTAACTTTAGCCTATTTGCCCCAGCAATGGCCTCAGTACAAATGCCAGGTATTTTAAACTGTAGAAAATGGCCAATTATACAGGTGTAGAAGTCAATATGTGCAAGGAGGAAAGAAGAATCAGACTAACGTAATTACTTGTTAGCTTCAATACACTTACACTGAACTCTGTCCCAAGCAGATTGAGATCCCAAGAAACTCCTGCAGTTATAAGGCACGTTTTCTGGCCAAACACAGTCTGTTTTTTTATATATTTATAGCATATTATATTTTCCCTGTCGCTCCAAGTTTATTTCACAGAATTTTATACTTGAGATCATCCATAATTACAATAATGAAATGCACATGAGCATTGCACCTATAGTATTATTCTTACACTGCCCACGCTACATTTTTACACACATTTATATGACTGAGAAGAATCCTCTGGAAGTACTTACACTTACTGCACCAAAACTGCCACAACAACTGTTTTTGTCAACCCGCAAACCAGTTTTAAAAGGATAAATTCATTTGTCGTGGGTGAAAGAATTTCATTAAGTTGCCTTTCTCCCAATTCCATTTTTATTTTGGAAATTTGGTACTCCAAAGAGACTATCAGTCCTTGTGAGAAGTGGTCAAGTCTATAACTATAATTCCATACAAATAACTCCCATGCTTCTAGATTGCCTGTATTTTCCCTCCAGCTAGCCTTGCAGTAGCTGTGGTACTGAGGAATTTCTTCTCAGACAGCTCTTCAAATGTGAAGAAGTTTTGGTTTGTAGCTGCAATAATGACAAAGACTTTAACGTTGCCAGGTAACAAACGACTTAATGAAGAATTCAGGATAAAACTCAGTGAGAGATGTTCCTTTGAGGTTTGCAGACCAGCTACCTTTCCTCAATACTAAAACTATTTCAGCAAACTGCAGGGACAGCAGTTACAATGAAGGTTTTGGAGGTGAAGAAAATAATGTTACTTTTTCAGCCAGGTCACAAACGGATTATCTATCCAGCATTTACCTAACTGCTGTAGTATATGAGAGACATGGAGTTGCTTTTCAAAATCATGTAGGTCTTTCAGACAGTCATATCTTGAACGTTGTTCCTATGGAGGTAAGCACACTGAGTGTGTTTACTCTGTCCTCTGAGACTTTCTAACTACTAGGGGAAGGTTTTATTCTGTAATAGAAGGTCTTTTTTTCAGATGAAGTCTTGTTTCGTCACCATTGTTGGATACTTTAGATGGGAAAAACTTAATAAAGAAGAAAATCTAACACAGCCCGTCCTCAGCTGCTGATTTAACCATGGACTACACCTCCTCATGCTTTCTTTTGTAAGTGATATTGAAATGTTCCTTCCATCTGCTCAATCAGTTGTCTCCATAACCACCATAACCAGCCTAGCCTTTTTTTTTTTTTTTTTTTTCTCTACCTTGATTTAGATTGGTCCCATGGCTACTATAGCATTTGATGGTCTCAAGCTCTAAGTAGCTGCTTGGCATTATACAGGTTTTTGGACACCAAAATATAAGTAATTACTGTAGAAGTCTGGTGGCTTGAGGCTTGAAGGACGGGATAGGGCAGCCTCTTCCTGGCAACTCCAGGAAGATGAAGGCCCTGAAAACAGGGTTGCTTTAGCAACAGACAAATGGTGTTGCTTTTGGTCCATTTGTTTTTGTAGGTGTAATATGGAGGACACAATCTCCTATACATTCCTCATAAACATTGTTTTAGAGTAAAGCCATCTTGAACCCTAAAGTATGCATGAGGAGGATGCTACTGTCCCATAACCTGCTCCTTCACCTCTCATCTTACATAGAACAACACCCGATATGTCAGTTTGCAGTTCATTTATAAAACCACATTCATTTAAGAGAATTTTGCTTGATGCACACTCAGGAAGACAATAAACAAGTTTCCCAGAGATGGATCCATCTGCTGTTGGCTATGCATGGCTAGGAAAGTCAGGGAGAATGGCACCATTCAGTTAAAGACTGTTTCACAACACCTGTGTGAAGTGGAATCAGAGCTGGTTCCTCAGTTTTGACATTACTCACACTCCTGCCACCATAATGTTCCTACAGGCTTCTCACTGAAGTTAGGAATACATCTTTAGTAAAATTCTTACCACAGTAAAGCAAAGAAGTGGCACTGCAGTTTTAGAAGTTACCTTAGAAGTTACATAGGAGAGACTACAGTGTTTTTTGCCATGATATTATGACATTGTTGGATGGCAGTCCTTGAGTCTCTCCCTCCCCATATTCTGGTGATGCCTACCTGAAGGTGATAGGCTGTAATGACAGGTTTATTTCCAGCGCACCAGACATCCTCCTTCATCTGCCTCATGACCCGGAAGCACTTCATGCGACAACCACCATCTTCATCGAGGCCTTGCATGAGCACATGCTCAGCACGGAAGAAGCACAGCTGCCAGTGGTAATTGGAGCGGGCCAGAAGGTCAAAACCAAGTGACTATGGACAAAAGGAGAACACAAATGCAACAGGATGTTATGCGGAGGCTGTGTGAAATCTTTCAAAGTGGAGCACTGTATTCTAAACAGCTTTAGCTGAGGCAGCAAACTTGGGTTATATTTCCATCCTAATTCCTAATTAGATGAACAGTCAATTTATCTTGTTTCCTCATGTTCTGACATCAGTTGCTCCCAGGAGATCCAGCCCTAGAGGCACCAGGTTGCAGCACAAGTAGAACTACTAAAGCAGAGCCATAGAGCAGCACGTCAGGCATGAAAGGACAGTGGGACTCAAAGGAAGAAATAGACCTGCTGAGAACATGGCAAATAGGGCTAAACAGGAGTGCCAGAATCCAGTCACAAGATTTGTAGGAGAGATGAGATTAGGAGGATTAGGAGAGGAAACTGCAAGATAGAGTGTGGCCCATTTGCATGCATCTACATATGACAAACCAGAACAGGAAGAATGATCCAGGTCAGCACTGAGCTACATTATGTGGAAGAGACACAAGATGCAAGAGAGTCAGCTCAGTTTTTCTTCCACAGAATTCACTATTGTTAGGGAAAAGAAAATCCCAGTAAAATGCATCTCAGTACTTTGAAATATTCCTTTTTGAGATAATACATCTCCCAGACATGCTGTGGGGCAGGAAGGAGCACTGGCTTTTATTATTTGGCCTGGGAACAAATGGGTTGATTCAAAAACTCTGCATCAAAGATGACTGGAAACACATGGGTGGCACAAATTACTATCTAGCTCACTTTGGTAGCATTTCTTATGTTTTTTTAACTGATGCACCATTTTCCTGCTTTGACATTTCTAAGGTGTTACTCTGCACTAAGTGAAAGCTATTACACAACTTTTAATTGAAAATAAATATTTTCAATTGAAAGAAATTTTGAAAAAACTTAAATAATTTTCTTAATAAAATAAATGTTAATTGAAATAAAATTTGGGAACCACTGTGAGACACCTGCAAGATAAGTTCCTGCACAGAGTTAATAGTTAACAAGTAAACACTGTTTACCTTGATGCACTGTACTTTTTCCTGGGAAGGCCAACGCTTAAAGCAACGGGGCCACTTGGATTTCTTGGGCCAGCAAGTTGGAATCTCCACAGCAGGGGCCAGCTCTACCTCGACCTGCAATTCTGATGTCTCCACAGCCACCCGAACCACTGAACTGAAGCTCTCCAGCATTGTCACTTTATCTGTGAAGGAACAACAGGTTAAGATAATAAAGGGAAAGAAGCTTTCTACAAGCCAAGCAAGGGGCTGTCTATTGCCCAGGTCGCAGAAGGACCCTGCAGTTTCATCAGTCTATCCAAGCACTCTCCCTTCAACAACATGAGCAGAATGGAAGAAAACAACAGGAATGAGAATAGGAAGAAGATGAAGAACTAAGTTCCTAATTTTATTTTCACTTCCTGTCTAAGAAAATCTGTGATCAGACCAAATGACTTTTAACATCCCAAATGATCAGTGAGGTTATGTGGGGTGTGTATGGGTTTGTTTATGGAGATGCATTTGCACAAAAGCTGGTGACAGAATTCACAGGCACACCTGGCTGATGTTCCTTGTTTGCAGAGCAACCATACAAAGTGGATTAACTGCTTGCCTGACTGGGATTGCTTGAAGATGACAAAAAAAGAGCTAGTTCCATGTTGACTTGGAGAAAAGAGATTTCCACAGTGAAAGATGAAGTGAAAGTTCCAAGAACAACATTCTTTGAGAAGGACAGCAAAAAGGAATGAAGGCAAGGAAAAAGGAATGGATTTGACTGGATGTTTCCTGTTGGCCCAGTTGTGTTAATGGAAGAAGTTTCTGTCCCCAGCTTTCTCAGTCACTCTGGCAGGATTGCTGTCCCTTCAGCTCTGCCATCTGAACTACTTCTGTATTCAGGCTCTAACCCCCTGAATTAAAAGATGGAGCAAATTAGCATAAACAGTAGGTGTGTGTTAACCTGTGTAATTTTGATTGACATAGGCTGGGGAGAAATTCCAGAAGGAGTTCACATAACAGGCTTCAAGGGACAGTGACTAACATTTAGGGTGACAACCTCTTCTGTCTTCACAGAGTAAATGTCTGCCTACTACCAATGGCAGATTTAGCAGCTCCTCCAGAAAACATGACTTTATGTGGGCATTGGAGCGAATTACCTTGCAACAGGAGAGTTCATCCCCACAAGAACTTTGTAATCCTCAGTAGGGATCTCTGGAAGCTAAAAAGCATTGGAGCCACCACTGTGTCAGAATGAAAATACAATCACAGAACTTCGCTTCCAATTTTTCTACAAAATGGTAAAGTGAGACACTGAAAAGAATCTGGCTTTGCTGGTGCTCAAAGACATCAGGAAAAACTATATATAACTTCAGCTTTGCTGTTGGATAAAGGAAATTCACTCTTCATAAATAATAATAATAATAAACCAGTAATTACTCCTCCTGACTTCATCTCAGCTCATCTCTACTATATGTCTATCTTCTCCCAGCTGGCCTTAGCAGAAGAAGCTTCAGAGCCACCAGACATCACTCCTTGAGTCCCTTAGAAGTGCCTATTCTGACTCAACAGCTTGATGAACTGCTGACAATGGCAGGTTTTCGCCTCAGTATGACGACTTCCACATAACTAAAGCTTCAGATGTAAGCTCATTCCATCTGATCTTTTCTGTGCATTTCAGTGGTGAAATATCATTCACGTCATAATCTCCTCTCCTGTGATCACTAATAATTCCTAGAAGAATAAAATGATGAGCTTGACTTAAATGCATCTTTCCTCCTGTGAGTAAAATTCAGAATGTGATCAGAAGAGAAGCAGTGGGTCCTATCTCTCTGGAATGTAGGAAGTCTCATTATCATGCTGCTGCCATGTACAGTCATCCTGGAAACATCCCATCAGAAGAGGCATTAAAGTTTGGATTTGACCATACCATAGTATCTTAACATGAAACAATGGGCATAAATTATCTACCATGGACCAAATCTCATTAGCTGAACTCCATAACATGCCTCTAGTATGCTAATAACTATGAGGATCATTGTTCAGGCAGTATCTTGCTGCAGATGTCACAGCTATGAAGCAATGCTACATGAAGCGCTAATTGCAGTGTGTCAACGACAGGCACTTCCAGCATGAATAGAGACAGGAAACAAACTGATACAGTGGAATTTCTTGCAGAGGGATCAGCATCACTATTGAAAGTAAACTTTCATGACATTTGCTGGATAATGCTACAGCAACTCAGGCACTGGAGGAAAAACAGTGCTTTCCCAACAGGCTTTGCTATGGACAGCTCAGGATTCCCTTATCTTCCCTATATTCCCACTTTTCCCTCTTCCTTCCCACTCACACACCTTCCCCATGTCAAAATTTCTTATACTATTTTTCTGGCAAGTCTAGACATATTGTGACTGCTATAGGAGGAAAAAAAAATCTATTTGTATTTTAATAGGACTGTGAAATCAATGTTTCTGGAGAACTTCCTCAAATTCTTAAGATATTAGCAAACTCTCGAGTATGCAAAACCTGACCACTACTCAATTCTATATTCAATGCAGGTATGCATTCACATCACTGCAATGGCGTAACGGCTCCTTGATTTTGGAGGGGTTTGGGTTGTTTTGATTTCTGATTGTATGAACTTGCCCACCAGCCACTTTGTGCGTGTGGTGGCTTCTGCTCCATCAGTTGCATAAAACAGGCAGTTCCCCTTATACCTGTCCCCGCTAAACTCACCAGAAAGGTTACAGGAGACAATTGACTTCTCCACCAGCTCCCGGAAGATGATAAGGACTTTGGCTGGAACCAGATCTCCTTCGATGTTCACGTCAGTCTCATGCCATTGTGGAAGGCTTTTTGCGAACTGCTCCACCTCTAGCCATTGCTCCAATTCCTCAGGGTCTCGCACAGAGGAGTGGAGCTTGGCTCCTTGCACGGTGTAATAACGCCAGTGCCGTATCTGGTGTTCTCTGTACCCAAACAGGCCACGCAAAGGAACGGTGATGACGAATTGGCTGGGTGCTAAGACCTAGGAGAGTTCAGAGAGATTGAAAGAGGAAGCAAGGGCAAATCCATGAACCCTAAGCAGGGAGGGGGGCATTAAAGCAGCAACAGGTTGATTGTGGAAGGCTTTGGAGAGACGGAAAAGCCAGGTATCATGGGAACAATTGAATACAGATAGGACCTACTCCATGCAGTGAGTAGGACCTACTCGTTGCCTTTCTGATGGCTACTTTGGAAATACAAAGAATAACAGAAAATTGTCCTAGGAGGATTATGATGTTACAGCCATGGTGCATATGAGACAAAGGCAGAGTCAGATGATTCACCGCCACTGCTGCCATAGTTCCCCCTCATTCCTTGTTACTTCTAGTGTGCAATTGCATAAGAGGTAATAACTAGCAAATTCCAAGAACCACAAGAGCCTCGGAGAACGTGCTTTGAGATTCAGCAATGGGAGACAAAATAGAGCCAGTTATTACATCAGAATTGTTACTAGAGATAAGTCTTGAGTTTGTTACTAGTAACAACTTTAGAAAACAGTACACTTTTCTATTCTCTTTCAAAATTCATTAAAGATATTTGCAAAGTAATACTTTGGGCCATTAGTAAGTGTTTCACTCTGCATCACTGGAAATATTGTCTGAAATATTGTCCTTATATATATTTAAGAGATATAAGGTACATTCAAGGTAAGTGATGTTCCTACGTCTGCATAGACAGCAGTGGCACAGTCAGATATAAACGCAGGTCTTGGCCAGCAGTGCTGTATGAAGCTGTTTCTTCTGTAGAGTGGGAGCCCAAAACACTGTAAAGATGGAAACAGTAAACAGTGGATAACAAAACCACGAGTAGGCTTGTCTGCAATCAACATTGGCTTCTTTTTGAGAATAACCATTCTCCAGTAAAAACAGGGGACACACAAACGTTCTAAAGCCTCGTATGGGTTTAGAACATCACTAGACATCTCCAAATGTATTGCAGTCTTCAGCAATCTTAGCTCCAAGTGCTCAGATATGGTGCTTAAACTCATTCAGACTTTTATCATGTTGATTCAGAAGCTTTTCAACTTCACTTCTTACCAAGCCTAGCTTACACAGGCATTAATAAGGTGAAGCTGTTCCATAAACAGGATGTGAACAGCAGTTGCTATAAGGTGGTTACCTCAAAGTAAATTAAAAACTCTTGTCATTCACCAGCAAAAATCCAATACATTATTGCGGTCTTCCTGGTAACTCTGCTAATTTAAAACATTATTGTAGAGGTGCCAAGGCCTTGAGGGTACTAACAGACCAATGTTTATGGCAAAGAAAAAAGTCAGTTCTTTTCCATATCAAGATTTTGACTTATATTCACTTACACATGTTGCAACAGTCCAATTAGAAACCAGATTTGCATGGGTGGCCATCCCAGCTGAAGGTGCAAGGAGAAAGGCCCCAGGGCACAACATGAATTTGGACATGACCCAGATAAGCATAAGTCCTGCTTGACCAAGCCGAAACATTGCTTTGAGAGGCTGCGTTTGTACCAAATACAGCTAAAAGGAAGAAAAAGACCAAACCACATCCCTATCAAGTGACAGTGAACAACAAAATAATACTGTTGTAGAAAAATGGTTTGTAGTGGCCGCGCAACAGATTTTAAAGGGAAGATGTGCAGCTGCTATACGAGTACAGTTCAAAATAACATGAGGTTTAAAAATAAATAGAAAATATTTGGGGCACTTTGCTGTTTACACACAATTTTCATTGAGCTAATAATATTCATTCAAATCTTCACTTCAAAAAAATCCAACCAAATAAAACCTTTTTCTCCATTGCTCTAGCCAATAGAAAAAACACCAAATTCTTTCAATGTTATTTTTAAAAACTTTTGCTCAGGATCACAAGGCTTCCTGTTTACAAGGAAACACAAGAAATCACAACTTCGGTGATAGAGCTGTAAAGCTGGTTTACTGTGGAGCAGGTGGTGTCCTGAGCTAAACAAATCCCTGTCCCACACTTGTGCTCTTTTACAGAACAGTGTTACGAACCCCGTAGAGGCCACAAGTCCCAACAAGTCACAGAGTATTGAACAGAGCCAGCGGTAGCAAACAAGAGTCTCGAATTCTGGGATATGCAACTTATGGCTAATTCTGTTGTATTAAAAACTCGCCTGCAGTAACTTGGGCAAATTAAATGCAGGGTGGTTTTTGTGACAAGGCTGACGAGGCTATCCCGGAGAGGTGGAAGCACTAGGTTAGAAACAAAACATGTATGCTTTGAGCAAATAGGGAAGTCTTGAGGAGAGGCTGAATGGTCATTGGAGGTTAAGTTGGGTGGGTGAATCTGTTTGGAAAGGAGGGTGGATGAGGAGGGAACAGACATACTAATCAGCAGGAGCCAGGTGGCATGAAGAATTTGTACCTGGATGGAGGAGTGGAATGGGCGCTTCCCCTGAAGCACAGCTGACCACTTGGCCAGTAAAGCTGGCTGATCCTGAGAGAAGCAAATGGGAAAACAAGAGACACACAGAAGAGAGAGAAAGCATATGCTAGGTAACTACTGTGGATGATTAACCTGCTTACTATGCCTTACTGAAGCCCCTACAGCTTCTGCCTCAGTTCTGCATGAACCACTGCTGCAAAAATGCTGGTTGGAGCACAGCTTCCTGAGTGATGCCACTGGGACTGGGGTTTTTAAGCCATCTCAGAGTTTGTCGCCCTGCAACTCCCCGTTCAGTGAAGACCATAATAGATCTCCCATGTGTGCCATCAAATACTCACAAGGAAGGTGTGAGCAATGGTTTTGGTTAGTTCTGGGGGGCAGGATTGGTTTAATCTGTCAGCATTTATAAATTAAAAACAGTACTATTCTCATTTCATTTCTCCTTACATGTATCATAAGAATAGAAGCTAGTTGTAGAGGCACTGCAAGCAAAAATGCAAATACTAATACTTCTGAGAGTATTAGTGGGATAGCACAGATGCAAGGTTAGTTTCTTCCAGACTACGCTATAGATGTCATGTTCCTTTTTTTGTACACAGCAGAAGCACTAGGCATTGAGGGCAGCAATAATACATCTCCGGTTATGGTAGAGGAGCATACACCATTTTCTTTGGTAGTATCCCTTAATACACTTGAATTGAATGATTCCTTACTGAAGCTGGAATAGTCTTCCATCAAAAAGTAAACACCTACATGGAAAGGAATTGGATGAGTTTCTCACTGAGAAGGGCCACAGTATTTGAGTAAGTTAATACACAATAAATACTTTCGACATATTTAACACTTTAAAAAGTCATAAATGCATTCACTAAAGATTTTGGCTTTCATTTTGACTCCCAGAATTGCAGAAAAACTCTGAATACTTAAAGATTTTTTCTCTAATTCTCCTTCTGGCCCTGTGTATTTAAAAGGAGGCTTGTAGCTTTGCAACAGATCTAGACCCTCAGCTTGCTGGATTAAATCCTCTTAACCAAAAGGTGGAAACTGAAAAGTCAGTGTAAGTGTTTATTCTGTTTTGTTTTCCAACAAAGATTCCAAGTAATCTTACATTGACCCTTATCTTGTCAGATCTCTTAAGACAAGCATGATCAATCCAATTTAAACAGTGGATGCAGAGCACAGCTCTAAGGACTGTACATGGATCAGGATGTGGCACCATTCTGTGTCAGTGTAGGCACTCCTACTGGTAAGGTTCATGCTGTAGCATTCATGGTATTCCAGAATACCATCTGAATCTGAATAAATTAACCTATTTGAAATAAATTAAGCTATATTTGAGCTATTCAGTAAATCTGAATAGCTCAAAGCAATGACCACATTCCAGATTGGATGATCACATTCTGCACCCACCTCAATATCCCTCCGGCACTTTGATGCACACAGAATTCTTTCCTTTCAGATCAAGACTTGCAAAAGTCACCCTGTGTGTTACAGGCTTGCTGTGTCTTGCTCCCCAACTGCTTGCATTTCAGTACAGAGACTGGCATAGCTAGAGTAGGTAAGCTACTTCAGGTGAAAAACATCATTTTCATCAATGCTACAATTTGTTCTTACATTGTTATACTAGTCACTCCTATCTTAGTAGTCACATGAAATAACTAGGCTTCCTCTTGTCACAATAGGACAGGGCATTATTATTTTGGATCCGATTGTTTAAAATGAGGAAATGTTTCACTTTTCCCACTAGCAACCATATTCCTTCACAAGGGAAAAAAAAAAAGGAAAATTTTGAGTCCATTATCAGGAAAACATACAAAATACTTTTTTTTTTTTTCCCTGAAGGAGCTTTCTAATAATTTTAGTGGCAAAGATTTTTTTTCTTTTTAGTTTTAGTAAGCTGATGGATTTTCCACCTGTTACGAGTTATAGCTCATAAAAGCATAAGATGTTTTTTCGCCTTCTACTATTGCTATATATTTTTTTCTGCCTCTCCCAAAGGCTTCAACTTCTGCCTGCACACAGACAGCTCTCGCTACAGAAACTCTTTGTAAAAGAAGCAGTTGTAAAAAGATGCTCTGCCTGATTTACCCTGCCCTCTCTGATGCTCCTCAAGTTGTAAGATGTCCATGGGTAAGCCTCTATGACCCAGTCACCCACTGGACCTTCCACAATAAAGTGTCAACTTATTATCGGTGCTGTCTTGAATGATAGATGTACCTGTTCATTACAATTAGACAGTGAAAAAACACATACTCTGCCTGCAAGCTAAGTTTACCAAAGCTCTTGTTCATACCTTAATATTCTCATTATGAATGCCAGAGTTGTAGATAGCCTGGAATCGTGAGGCCTTACGGCTGATTTCTTTGGTCAGTTGCTGGATGATTTTCTGCACCTCCTCCACTGCTTTGGAAACCAGATAATGCCGTGGCAGGACCTGTCAGTTCCAAGCAAGACACTTCACATTACAGATAACTGTAGTCTTTATCTCCAACTGGAAACAGTCACTCAACCTACAGCATACTGTAATATTTGTGCCTAACAACCCTGCACTGAGAATAAAAAAGTGTTGTTCCCTACCAACTTCCAACTTACCATGAGACAGAGCTGCTCTTGGTGAACACAGAGGGGCCTGTACTCAGAAATGCCAGGTACTAATTGATATGCCTATGTCGATACCATTGGATGGAGGAAGGAGTTTTTTACATGGATATTTTTGGCAACAAGCAGCTATACTCTCATTCTTGAGCAATTTTGGACAGATTGTCCTACTATTCCCCTGCATATACTACTCACTCACAGCCCCAGATATGTTACTTTCTAAGAGCTGTCAGGATGTCAAAGTTTACAGATATTCCGTGCGTTAGATCACAGATATATGTGGCAGCATCTAGATGCCTACATAATGTGTCAAAAGTACCCATCTTCTCTAGTCCTCATATCTGAAGCACAGGTGAGAGGCTGTTCCTCAGTGATGAGAAGCTGGTCCCACTGGGGACAAGGTGGTTGCGTTACTTGCTGGATACATCTTCAATTCGAGCAGCAGCAATATAATTGCTTATTAAAAATAATTAAATGGAAAATCTTAGTGAAGGATTGAGGCGAATGATGGACACCTCCAAAAAACAAATATGAACCTGAACCTTCACATACCTGAACCTTCAGGAAATGAATGGAGCCTAAGGGAAGGGTTACAATCCAAACAGGAACATTCCATAGAAGGAACATGGAGGAACCATGTTAGCAAAGCACATGTACATATTAGCCAAATGATCCTTACACATTTACCAAAATGCAGACAAGATTCAGCTACTCTTAAATAAGTTCCTTAATATGTTTCTCAATATTTATTACTTGAGAACTACCCATGCAGGGTGATGTATGAAGATGGCTTGTTGTCCTTTTATGCATCCTGATGCTTTATCATTTATTTGCAATTCTTGCTTTCATTTGTGCTTGGTTTTTCCTCATCATATCTCATTGTTTGAAGTGCACAATAAGAGCAAAAGAAATGCAGAAGATCTGAGATTTGCGATCAAAAAAAAAAGAAAATCCACTCAAACCCCAACTAAACCCCCAAGCGGGCAATTTGCAAGGGCATCACATCATTGGCAGCTTGGTTAAGTCAATGTTCAAAACATTGCTAAACACAATCGCTACAGTCTTTTGTAATTACCAAAGAACAGAGGAAAACTCCTGTGTCCTTTCTACTTAGCCCTATCTTCAGCACCTAACAACATTTTTCTCCCACTTAGGAAATTTTGGACATCTATGCCAAATGGTGAACCGTCACAAAAAAACACTCAAATGCATGTAGACTTATTCTCATGCCCTGCGAGATGACAAATAGCTGCACGTTTTTGCATAACAATGGACCATACTACAACCACTAAAAAGACTAGTGCTTGCATAAGATCAATTAACTAAGTAAGAGTGATTGACTGACACTGGGCTTGAAAATGAGTAAAGTTGGATTAAGCTTTTTTTCTCCCCAGCTAATAAAGGCACCAACATTTTAAACAAGCCTGAATAGTACTTGCAAATGGGAAATACATCAGAACAGCATCAAATTCCCTTCACTGAGGTCATCTGCCCTTGACACCCTGATTCTTTGCTATGTTATCTATATATAGCTTCTTATGTTTTTAGTGTTATTTAACATCCCTATCAATTGTCCATCCTCATTTCACCATTTCAATTCAGTCTCATCCTTTGAGACCAGTTTTAGATAGCTTGCAATGGCTCTCTCTTCTTTCTAAGAAAAGTTATTCTATTTTTTTTTAGCTCAGGTTTGTTCTTGTATCTTTGTTTCAGATTTCATTTATGGCACTTCTCCATCTCCAGCAATAGCTATTTCCTCTGTAATTTTTACATTTGTCCAGAAGCTGACTTGTTCAAAAAATCTGCAAATAGTTCCTCCAACAAGTAAATGATATGAGGGTCAAAGACAGAGTGGGCCACCTCTAATAGCATACTGACAAAAAAAAAAAAAAAAAAAAAAAAAACAGACTTCCTGCATACAACTACTATAGGTCACCTCAACCTGAGGTAGAGGAATGCCCCTGTATTCCTTACACAAGATTTTTTTCAAGTGGAATCTGCCAGAAACACTTTATACTACCTCCGCTTCCCTAGGAGAATCCATTCAACTCAACCTGTCTTAATTTAATTTTGCCTTCATCACCTCCTGGCTAGACTACAGGAGTTGACACAAACTCTTTTTAAGAGCATGGACTCTCAAAAAACTTCTTATAGGATGCATCTCAATAAAACTTCTGCACCTGCTGCAGGTGCTCCTCAGGACATAAAAGAACAAATGACACATGACAGATGTTGGTCATGCCACCTAATCTACTAGTCTAAAATATATCCTTCCCACAGAAGAGAAGGCACACAAATCTGAAGGGGACAGAGTAAAGCCAAGGCATTTATCTAGAATTTCTTTAGCATCAACATGGAAACGTTGGGAGAAGAGGTAGAATAATCCATTAATGCCACCTATTGTAATTCCCATTCCCAGACTTTAACTTTGGAAGTCATGACAAAACAAAGCAACAACAGCAGAAAAACAATATTGATTAGCACTTTGTTCTAAATGAGGAAAAGAGGAACAAACTTGACTAGGGATTCTAATGAACATTTGGGTTTGTTCCTATCGACTCCACTCAATAAGTATTTAGGTTTTCCGCTGCTGGTTTAAGGCAGAAATCTCTGGTATTGGAGAGATTTGTTGCACCTAGTAGTTGACCCAATTTGAAAAAATGGGCAAAATTTTACAGGCAGAGCTGAGTTGACTGAAATTTGAAGGAGACTCAGGAGCAGGCAGAAACTAAGGATCCATCAGAGCCACAGAGGTGCTGGAAAAGATACTCTTAGGATGGGGTACTTTTGGTAGAACCTAAAATAATGGCACCAGTGAGCCTCACTTAACTACACTCTGTCCATGTTCCCTGTAATTATGGCAGTCCTATGAGCATCTACGCGTGTGTGGCTTCCCTCTGATCTCTCCTTTGTAGTCTTGCGTTAGAAATATCAGAGAAGAGTTCACTGTTGTAGCTGGCTGAAAATTGAAGTTCTTACAGAAACAGACCGACTTATAACCAAAAAATTTCCATAGACAAACCAAAGTTTGCTCTCAGTGCTTTCATGGTACATGGCACTTGTATCCTTTTCAGAAAATAAAGCCCTACAGATTTTCATACTGACCTGTTTTTCACTGTTTTGCATTTTATAGGGAAAAACAGACTATCAAATAGAAACTAGCCAAGCACTGTGATGAAGCATATCAACTTTAATAAAATATTACAACTAAGTTAGAATAAATTTTATTCAAAAGTAAAACTACACTGAAGATTTTTATTGTGTTTTGTTTAATTTCACTGTGGAAAAAAATACATTAGATTGCCAGAATATTTCATAAAACAGAAGATGGGCTTCCTACTTGCCTTCGCTAATGAAACTTATGCTATTATGCTGCTGGTATGCAGAGAAGTATCTCTAGCTGAAGTGACAGATTGGTGGGAGAATTCTAACTATGTCCATCTCAGTTGAGTTTCTAAGTCTTTCTGAGGCACAATTCCTATTGTTGTGCTTTTGGTCTTGTTTTTATCAAGCCAAGACCATTGGACAGGGAAGAGAGCAAAGATCTTTCCTTAGATTAAACATTTACAATTACAGCTAGCTTCATACAAGGAATTCCAAGGTGGGGAGCAAAAATTTGAGAGGTAAAGAAAAAAAGACAATTGCCCCAAGAAATTAAACTTTCAGCTAAGATCCCTGACAACATTCTGTATTGGAGATCTAGAAATCTCACTAGAAATAGTTCTCATGAGATTTCATCCCGTCTCATCTTGTAGAGGAAGGCAGCAGGCAAGCAACTAACTTGGCACCCTTCAGAATCAATACCTAGTGTGGAAAAGGGGAAATCTGGACAGATAAATCTTACCTTATTGTGGATGTATATTTCTGCATCCTCATCTGTGATTGGTTTCATGGCAAGATTGTCTTCACTGTTCTCTAAAGTGTGAATTCACTCCGCACTCATTCGTCTGGCTCTGGAAGCAGAGGGACATTCGGAGATTGCTCCTGGTCCTGTGAAGCTCAGGTCACTTAATTCCTCTGTGAATGAAGAAGAGGAGAGAGAAGAAAGGAAGCAAGAAGAAGCAATGCCCGTTTTCTTCTGGTTTGAGTTACAGTGGTGAATTCCAGCTGCCTAGGAAAACTAGATCCGAATATTATTTGTTAAGCTCAATCATTACTATTTGTATTATCACTACTTTTAAATGCTGGGACTTGCAGGAACTCACAAAAACATCCCAGTTACTGCTTTGTCTCTGGGCAGCTCTAGAAGTATGGTTCAGAGTCACTATGCTCGAGCACAGCATTATTATTTTGTGCACCACAAGTACTTCCCTGGTCTCTCTAGCCTTTCTCTAAACCATGTTAAGCACTTGGCTGTCCCTTGTTGACTTCAATCCACCCACTTTCCTTCTGAAACTGTATGGGTATTTTTACACTCAGATCACTCATTTGGGTTGTAGTCTGCAGTCTCTGCTCCTGTCTCCTTATAGCTCCTCTCTCTCTCCGGCTGTATTGACAGTAAATATCTTGCAGCCTGTCCCCTCCTGTAGCTTGCTTAGCTCCCTTTACAGTAAACAGACAGAAAACTGTCGCTAGTTAGCTGCCAGCAGCTCAGCTAACAACCCCACGTGGATCATTCAGAGGGAAAAACAATTGATCAGGACTCATTGATCCAGTGAGGGTTGGCGGATTTCAGAAGAAAGGGTACATCAGCACATGGAAGGGAGTGACAGAGGATAGAGATGATATTCCATGCTGTAAAGCAGCCCTTGTTAGGGAAGGCAAATGCCACTTTTTAGAAAAATCAGTATCCCCCACCCCCCACTCCCCTGGAAATTGAACTCTCTGAGATGCCTTGACTGATTTATTAACTCTCCAGCAACCGATAAAAACCAGCACTGTGGGTGCTACGTCAGAACAGGCCCTTTGTTGCTGGTTATTTTGTATGACATGTGGTCGTTAACAGTGAGATGCTAACTACATCAATTGCATCTGATCAGACATCTGATGCCCCAGAATCCACAAACCAAACTTTTCTCCATGGCTCCCAGGGTATCCTCTATTTTCTTTTTGCTGAGAGACTTAGTGATAGTTCACAAAGACTTGTTGGCATTTGCTTCCAACCAGCTTCCAGTGGGATTGGACATTGAAAAAGATTAGGCCCCAATTTTCAGCGTTCCCTACCCCATCCTTGTTCACTTCATAACTTACCTTCTACCGTATCTTTCACCTGAGCATTTAGAAGCATATGTGATCTTTGCTGAGGAAGCCAGGCTAATGGCAGGATCTGAAAGAGCATGGAAGAGTAGATTAGGAAGGATTTTTACTACCAGATTGGATGGGTTTAAGCCCAAACACTGTGTGCAAAGGAGGAGAAAGTCGTTTCATTGGTCTAGCTCAGTTAGAAGTGTGCCCTTATTGCATTAACTCTGGGTACATACAGAAGACAATTTCCTTTGTTTCTGACACTATTTGTTCCTTTCAAACAAAGAACCTCAGATGCGTGTTAGGAAGCAGAGAGAGATTAATATCCTCGCTTTCTTGTACCTGTAAGATCTCTCCTCTGACAGCTGTCCAGAGCCACAGGTGCTGGCAGATGCATGAAGAACACAGTTCTGGTCATTTTTCTCGTACACAATAACACACTTCATATCATAAGACACCCTTTTCTATTGGGAAACAACTCCAGGAAGGTCTGCATGGCCCCAACTTCCCCTCCCATAGTGAAGGGGGGTGTAATTAGGTCTTGGACAAGGCTTTTCTTTTATTTCTAAGCATATTTAAACTTGAGTCCTAATTTAGGTTTAAGTACAAGGTCCTGATCGACAGTCCTTTCCTGGTCCTGCCACCTGATGAGAGTAAACAACTTTCCCTCAGCATCGTTGAAAAGAGAGGGCAGGGGGTGAAAGACAAAAAAAAAAATGGAAATAAGAAAACAAGTATCAAAAATAGTACCAATATCAGGTTTTCTCAACCCTGGGCACTCCTTGCACCAGCCATAAGGAACTGCTCATTCATAATTTGTTCAGACCTAAGAAGGGGAAGCAAGAAGAGTACAAGAATTAGCTACAGGGGATTGCAGAGGATGACAGCTGAACAAGCCGCTCCGAGTCCCTGTGGATTGGATTATGCTACTCCTGGGATCAAAAGAATACTGTTTGGCAGACAGGAAATACCACATCCAGCAAAGGCCCTTACACCAATAGCAAAATACTGTACAAATTAGAAGGGCAATAGCCCTTACTGCAAAAGTAAAAGCAGTGTGGTGTAATGGGAGACAGCAACCCATCTTGACTTCACTGGAACAAATCCATCACAAGTTTTTTTTTTTTTTTTTTTCCCATTAACCACCAAAACTACAAAAACAAACACATGCTCCAGACCGGTTCTCCTCTGAGAACTTCACTCCTGACAGGTTTCTCAGTTACTTACTGGTATTCTTCCAAGGGGATTTGGGCATTTCTTATCATCTCCAATTTTATGAAATCTGTGACATTTCATCTTCATTCACATCTTGGCAATACCCAGAACTGAATATGACTGCAGAGCTGGGAAGCCCGCAGAAAAATATTCTCTAAATATTGAGCAGTATGAGATTTACTTTATATCTTCTGAAACTGCCAGTGACTGATTTTTCTATGCTTGCCTTATTTTCCTCTTTTCACTATTTAGTTTTACAGATATGACAAATATGCTTCAAATCTAAAACCAAAAATTATCTGATCTCTGAACTGCACAACAAAAAGTCATCAACATCACACAAATAAGCGCAGAAATACTAGCTATATTGGGAGGTCCAATATTGTGGTATTTTCTGTTTGATAACCATCTAGAGAAAACACTCATATGGAACAGTAAGCATATATCAAAATACCTCCCTTATGTTATACAAATGAACCAGTCCAAGGTACCACTTGTGACTTGCAGAGGATCTGTGGGGTAACAAATAAGCCCAGTTGAAGATGCTGCCTTCCAGATGAAATATAACGCTCAATTTGCAGTTGTTAATGACGACCCACCACATTTTGCTCTAATTATCAAAAGCCTTAAGTCTAAGGCTATTAAGGCACTGGCTGAAGCTGTAGTTGGCTCATGAGAGACTAGCAAAACAAATCATCCCAGTAGATTTAATAAATCCTGACAGTTCTCTTGCTTTCTTCAACTATTTCCCCATTTCCCCCATTAGTGGATTAAGTGACTGTACAAAATAAGTATAGTTTGGATCATCTATTACATTTATGCTCTAATGAGTTTTGGCAGTTGTGCTTCAATACTGTTCAGAGTCACAATTCAGAGGACACTAGCATAACATAATCAAGGCTTTTGGGGCCACAAGTTCCGTGAATTTGTTTTTTTCACTTTGTCTTTTAACAAATAGATATGGCAAAGGGGATGTTTCAATGACAAAAGCCTGGGATGGACTAGAGGGAAATGAAAGTGCTGCTAATTCACTGTGACAGATGAGACTCATGCATGGATGCCAAATTGAAATGTTCTACTCATTCCTGAACCTTGCTGATCAATACTTGGCAGGCTCAAAGCCTCTCTAAATGCCTGTGCTGCTTGTTCTCACTGCCAAACATTCTCACACTAGCCTTGGGCCTGCACTTCACATCAAGTAAATAAAAGGTTTATAACCTTTCCAAACTAAGCAAAGCACTTACTGGATTGGATCAGGTCCAGTGGTTTATCAAGCCTGATATCTTTGTTTCTTCCATTCATTGGCCAGACTAGACATGTCAGAGAAAAGAAACTAGCTGCTTCTGGAAAAGGTGTTACCTCAACCTGTGGAGAGTTTTGAAATTCCCACCAAAATACTTTACAATCTGAATCCTTTCAGGCTGTAATTTGGCATTTCCATTGCTCCAGGATCACTAGCTGAGGACATAGGAAATTCTGAAAACTAACTGAGAATATGATGCTGTTGCTCACCACTGACCAGCCTCCAGCCTCAGCTGGCAACTTCACAAGAATCCAGTCAGTTTTGCAGCTGCTGTTAAGAAGCCGGCCACAAGGCAGCAAACATAAAACATTTACCTCCTCACAGGTATACATAAAACATAGTAGCTTCTAATTTTGATTGCTGAGATCTTTAGCAACCAGAGTGGTGAGTGATTCAAGAAGCCTAGAAATTTCCAGGTCTATAATGGTCAACACCACGGGTGGCAGGGGTGACCTGGGAGTCCTGACAGCATCAGCAAATAAGGCTCCCATGTCAGATGCCTGACACAATGAGCAGGAAAAATGATGTTTTAAACTCTAAATCCATTTGTAGCTCTCTGGAAGTTTACTGAAACAGGGCAAGTTTGATGTATCAGCAAGATTTAAAGAAAACATTTCATCAGACTGTTTCCAAACACCTGCAAAGGACATTTTCTGCATTGCTACTTCTTCTCTAAACTACACACTCATCAAGCACATATACGAGAAAGACAGGGCCACAGCATTTGCAAGGGCTGGTATTTTATTGGTGGCTGTCCTCCCAAGCACAGAGAATACAGAACTGTGTATTATTACACTTGTTGTTGTGTCCACGTTTACCTGATTCAGAACTGACTGCTCAAATCTACATTAGTTAAGTAAACTGAGTAAGTTACCGATAGCAAATGAGAGTAGCAACTCCAGCACATACTCACTTGACTCCTTGCTTCTGTGTTTATCCAGCGACTGATTACTTAAAAACACAAAAATGTTTACTGGAACAAGAACTAGAAATCAGCTATCATATCTCACTTCTAAATGACATCTAGATGGCCATGAGATCTCTTGCTTCCAAAACCTGAAAAATATTAGAATGAGATGCCTTGGTTAGCACCAAGCAAGACGCCGAAGCGGTACCTGAACAGTTCAGGAGTAGGGCATATAAACCCCATGTTCAAATTCAAGGGGAGGAAAAGAAACAAACAGCACTGGTTGTACAATTGCTTTGGGCAGGAAGTGGTTGGTTTTTTTTTTTTTTCTTTTTCTTTTTTTTTTTTTCTGTGAGAAGCCAAGGGATCCTGTCCCAAAGGGGTAACAGCAAGAAAGGGGATGCATGGTGAGCAGAGCATGGCACAGTAGTTAATACTCAGCAGAACAGAGTATTGAGTCAGGCAGGAGGGTACATGGGGAGATTCCTCTGTGTTCACCTGCACCCGAAGGCACAGCTTTCTGTAACTTCTTTTTTATTGTTATCATCTCCAGCCTCATTAACAGTGAAGCCTTTTCAGAGCTCCTGGGTTTGTGGGTGCTTAGCCCCAAGGGGCAGGAAACAGCGTTATGGGGAGATGCAAGGTGTTAATTAGCCATGGGTTTAAGGCTCTGAAGCTGCTGAAGAGAAGGGATGGAGGTTCTTAACTGTAGGGCAGCAGGGAGGTGCAATAGGGCAGCTGGATGGCCATATGGCACAACACTTGTCTAAAGGGTTGAGAGGAGTGAGAAACAACAGATGGTGAGAACTCGGAATAACAATTCCTTGCTTAGGCTGACTGGACATTGAGGATAGGATAGAAAGGAAAAGCTGATGGTGGAAGTAGGTTAAAGAAAGGTTTGATCAGCAATACCTCCTGTAACCAGGTGTATGGCAACCACAGATTTAAAATGGGGAAAAGATAATCATTAAGAGCCTATATAGTGAAGAGCCTTGCAGATAGGCCTGAGGGAAATAGTTGCAATGAGGTAAAAATGCAATTTAGAAAAGAATGAGAGCATCCACAGAAGTGAAGAAAAGAAATACTCTTCATTAGAAGACACATACACAGCAAAGCAGATCAAGAGATCCAACAGACAGAAAATGCAGTGAGTAAGAACCAGCCTTGTCTAAGAGCAAATCTCAGCAGAGGCTTTGCTTAAGTCTTTTCAAATAATACCTAGACAGATCAGATCATGACCTGCATTGCTCCTGCACGCTCTAGCTTCAGGCACTGGAAAATGAGCTAACAGCCTCCAGCCCAGGCAATGCCTGGCAAAAACATGCATTATTATTTTTAAGTTAGGCAACGTCTAAGAACTTATCGTCAAAAGCAGGCAACAAGAGAAAGGACAGACAATGTAACCGTGTTTTTAAAAAACACTTCCTCCTCTACCTTGGACGGTAAAACTCTATGGCTTCCTGTTAATCCCTGTAATCGGCTGCCCAGCCCTTTCTTTCCACTTTACTGGCTGCTTTGTGCAGTCAAAGGCAAATTGCCAAGGGGAAAGGGTCAATCGTTTACACTGCATCAGCTCCAGGCAGTGGTAGGACATAGAGTAGATACTTAGGGCTAAAACTAGCTAAGCAGAGGAGAAAACAATGGTGGAGTAAAAGCCCTGATGATAAAAGAGCACTGGAACTGTGAACAGGACCTGTATAACTTGGCTAGACTTGGGACAGGAGTAAGACCTCTGCCTGCTCATGGCCGCTTTTGGAGAGCTGGGAGAGCAGGCATGGGTAAGAAGTGGAAACAAGGTGAATAGACTTGGCAATCTTTGGGTAAGAGAGGACAGAGATGCTTCTCCCTGTTGTGCTGAGCTTGGGCACAGTGCACAGAGTCAGTCAGTCCCATCCCATCTATTATGGACAACAGACATCTCATTTCAAAAGGTTCAGAGAGCTTCTAATCCATTTCTCTAACAAACCTAAGGCTGGTAGAAAAAGCTATCAAATGCCTACAGCTGCAATTCAAAATCCTAGGATCCTCAGTTCAGACAAACCTATGTTCCCAAGAAAATGCCTCTGTGCAAGCAAGGTTTTCTCCTGCCCTTGTGTATATCGTTTCTCAGAAGAGAACTCAAACACCATCACAAAAGCTCACCCTCTCTCTGTATCATATAAGGATCACAGCATTCAGAATTAACTTCCTGGAAATACTTAGTTTCCCTGCTTGTCCTACAAGATGCACCTATCCCTCAAGAATGAATATTCCACTCCACCCTTTGGGATCTGGTCTATGTTTCAAACCAAAAACCATATCAAAATAAAGCTGAACTAGATTTTTTTTAAATGACTCCTAAACTTGCAAATTTCCAAGTAATCCCATGTGCACAGATCAGAAGGGAACCTTCCCTCCAATTAGTCCTGATGACATTCCCCAAAGTATAATCCACATGGTGGCTTGGCAAAGCCAAGCAAAGCATGGTGGAAAGAGCAAAACTGCCTACTTAAAGGTGTGGAACAGATTGCAGGTTTGTCGGATCATAAATACATCTCAGTCGCAAAAGCGTTAAAGGGGAAAGTGAGATCAAAAGGAATGCTACAATCTTTTCCACACCCCCTCTTCTCAAAGATGGAGCAGCTTTGTCATCTTTACTGGGAAAAAATGGCAAAATAAGCAACCTATGAATTATCTTTTCAGGTTTTATATTATAGTACTTGCCATTACCAAGTTTACAGAGTCAACAAGAAATTGAAGTTTCCCCTCTCCCCACTGGCAGGATCATTCATTAAAGATGTCCTTCATGAAGTAGTAGATCAAGATTAGAGACACTGCTTCACCAAATCAGAGACAATTTGGCCCCAAGGCTTTGTCATGTCTCCATGTACCCGGTGGGATGTAAGATGACAATGCTGGAAAAGGCAGAGCACAGCCTCCTTCAGAAGTTCACTGCTCAGCTATCATCTATTGCTTAGAAGTAAAGTAGACTCCCCTTCAGTAATTTGCACCTGGTCCAGCTTGGAAGAAGAGAGTAATTTTGCCTGATGGCTCCCTGGTAGCTAGTGCTTAGTGCTGCTACCACAGTTAACAGCAGGACTGGCTTTCATTGCCAAGGGACAAACTTAATTTACAAAGCTCCTGCTTTGAAGGGATGGTATTTAACAGTAGTTATCTCTTGCACAGTGACTTCCCTTGCCACTGTGATAGGACAAGGAAGCTAATGCTAGGAGTTGTACAGACTGAAAGAACAAAACACTGCCACGTGAAATGCTGTCCTTACCATGTAGTTTCCCCCATTCTTGGTCTTTCACACTGTTGTCCCTTATCTTGGGCCAACAAACTATACAAGCAGGCTCCAGTCAGAGCTAGACACGGCTGGTTTCTGAACAAGGCACAAGCAAAGTCGCCTTTAATGGCAGCCCAGCTGAACCCAGTTTTGAAACGAAGGTGCGTCAGTGTAACGCACAGCACAACCTGCACATCCAAAGTCTGGTGCAAATGTTAATAATCCCAATGGCTGCACTCCACACATGCATTCCCTAACCAAAAAGTGGTGTCTGCCAAAAAACTCTTTAAGGTCAGCAGTCTTCTGCAGCATGCAATTGAAACAGAGTACGAATACGAAACTTGGATAGCTATAGGCAGAACCGTGTTGATCCCATAGCTAGAAACCTGCCTCTGAAAAACACAGCTTTCAAAAGCTAGCTCCACGAAGAGAACAGAAGTAAAATGCTAAGTATTCCAAATCCTGGAGATAAGGATAAGTCACAAAGTTGTGCATAGCATATAGCATTTGATGAGTTTAAACGATGAAGACTTCGGATGCTCATGTATATACATCATGCATTGTTTCTAATCCTTCATCGGGCTGCTGATAAAATTGACTGGATTTCAAAAGATTTCAAAATTCCCCATTTATTGTAGGGGCTTCTGAAATGCATATATAAGAGAAAAATCAGAAGAGATACTTAATACTGTTGCATTTTTCCTTTGCACTAAGTGCTACAGGAAGAAAGATGACATCTGCAGCGGCCTGTGCCCAGCAGGGCTTCAGGAGACTAGCTGGGCTACCCCTAGCTCCATTTTGAGGAAAACAGAAATGCAACATAACACAAGGCCTTGTAACTGATACCTGTCATTTGGACTATCTATCTTTAGAGTAAGTTTCAAAATACTCATCTCTGAGGTGCTCTAGTATCTGCCCAAATGTCTTGGTATTTAAGGAGAATCTTTCAGTTACTTTTTCTTGATGAATATGCGAAAGTATGAAATTCCTGTTACCCGTCACTTAAAATAGAGCACTGGTTGCCATCCCTCACAGCCACATTTATTCAGCTTCAGACAAAATTTTATCACTAGATAGAGACAGGAAATACAGTCAAGCTACTTATCATCCCATTTCCAGTTAATGAAAAGAAATATTCAAATTGGTGCCATTTTCTGCCAATGTGTTTGGACAGAACCCTTGACCACAGGGCCTATATTTCTCTGCATTTGCATTGCACCATAGAGAGGAGGTCCTGAAGCACCAACCAGTGTTTTTGGCTATTCCTCTAGCACGCATGTTAATAGCAACACCACAGACATTTTGCTAGATTAAAGCCCCCCAAGTGTTTCCAGTCTTTCAATGTCAAGCAACGCAACCGAAGCTGGTAGTAAATTGATTTTCACATTCCACTGGCTCCATTTTTTTGTTAGAAATGATTTGTGATAGATATGGTGGAATATATTGATTAGTACTGACAGTCCCAGTTTCCCAGGCGCTTTGTAGCACCACCACTCCAAAATGACCTGCTTTCCACCTTGTCAATTTTCTTCTGCAGAGCCAGTTATAAATATCTATTCTATTAGGAGCTAGCTTCACTCCCTCCAGAAAACAAAACAAAAGAGGGTCAGTTAAGTAAAATCAGTACAAAAAAAATAGGTTTGCAGTGTTCCAGAAGAGCTTGTTTTTATTGAGGGTTTTTGTGTCATGGGAAGAAAAGGCACAAATTAAGTTACAAAGACATTATATGAACAGTATGAGGCAGAGGCAGTATCAGAGCTGTTACAAATCACCTAAAAATTGGCTTACCAACATACAACATTATCTACAAAAATCTTAAAAGAAAAATGTATTTTAAATATTCAGAAATAATTCAGAAATTAGGAGTGCTTCCCAGAATGTAAAGACCAACCACATTAATTTTTGATTATATTCACTCTGACATTCACCAGGGCTTACCACTACCACATGAAAATGTAAAATACGTAAAATATTACTGAATTAGCTTTTTTTTTTTTTTTGGTAATCTCACTTCACAATTTAAATTATGATTCTGATATTTACCTTTATACCTCTAGTGAGGTACAACAACTAAAGTAGTATGCTTATGAACCACAGTAAAAAATATGCAAATAATTTTTCTAAATATTTGTGCATTTGTTACTATGGCCCCTCATCAATGGCTAAGGAAAAGAAAAAGTCACTGATAGAATGTACAAATTCTACCACTATATATAAAAAGGCTTATGCTGATTTTAGTAGTGAATTCTTGGACTAAGATTCCAAAAACACAGATTTTTCAGTAGTACAACTGTGGTCTAACAACTGTACACTAAAAAGGTGAAAAAGAAGAAAGAAATAAAAGAGATGAAAAAAAAGAAAAATCCACTTTTGAAATTTATCAGTCCTTGTTTAATGTGGAAAGCTCATAACACTCAGTATTCAAATAATCCAAATTAAATATTGGAACACACACCCACACATCCCATCTACGTACAACAAACAAAAATCAGCTGCCCCGATTTCCTCATTCCTGTTGCTTAGCAAGAGCAAGTAATCTTACAAGGACTTCTGATCATTGGTTCAAATCAAACGTTAGCATTAGGAGATGTAACTATCCAAGTCTATAAGATGTAGAGACTATACAGATATTTGCTCTCATGATAATGAAAGGTTGAGCAGAGAGAATAGAGAGACTTAAATGCTGTCTTCTGAAATCCATGGAAATATAAATATAGAATCATTATGGTTGGAAAAGACCAACCATAAACCCATCCCCACCCCTGCCTGTTAAACCATGTCCCTAAGCACCTCATCTACACATTTCTTGGACACTGCCAGCGACGGTGACTCCACCACTTCCCTGGGCAGCCTGTTCCATTGCTTCACCACCCTTTCCATGTAGAAATTCTTCCTAATGTCTAACCTGAATTTCCCCTTGCACAGCTTGAGGCCATTTCCTCCAAAATAACTACCGAAAATAGGACAAGAGAAGAGACCAACCCCCACCTCACTACACCCTCCTTTCAGGTTGTTGTGGAGAGCGACGAGGTCTCCCCTGAGCCTCCTTTTTTCCACACAAAACAGCCCCAGCTCCCTCAGCCGCTCCTCGTAAGGTCTGTGCTCCAGCCCCTTCACCAGCTTTGTTGCCTTTCTCTGGACACGCTCCAGCACCTTCATGTCCTTGTAGTGAGGGCCTCAAAACTGAACACAGTATTCAAGGTGCGGACCCACCAGAGCCGTGTACGGGGGGGCGCCAGGAGGCCCGCTGCTGAATAGACTAGTCAAAACCCCCCAAATTCAACTGCTGACACCAGCGTCTTAGCCATGTGTTGAACTGTGTTCCTCACAGGGTTCCTTCTCCCTGACACTGAGGGGCAGGGAAGAACAGCACCTGCACTCAAGCTCCCTCAACCCATCTCCCCAATGCCCTGAAGCCCTCGAGTGCCAGGGCCTCATACCTACTGCACGAGGTCACCTAGGAAGGCCAGGTAGGCCAGGAGAGGATTCACCAGTCACCACGCACAGATCAAATGCAGAACTTGGCTATGAGCATCACCTTATACCCCTACAAGTTTCATTTGCTTATTGCAACTGAAACCCAGAAAGGGGATACAATACCAAGCCCTGCTCTGTGAGCCCTGTACAGTCACCACCTCAGCTGAAGCTAGTTCCTGGCCTTTCTAAAACCAAATAAGGATACACAGGAGAGACTTCATTTTCATAAGCACAAGACTTTTAATTAAATTTAAAAGACCCCTAAGGAAAGCTTTAAAAGACACAAGTCATCTGTCATTAATTCCAATATAAAAATACGTAATTTCCTAAAATCAATTAAATACAACAGTTTAAAAAGAAAAAAAACAACAGAAAGAGGTAGGTTTGAAGGAAAAAAATGTCAAGTATTATTAGATTCAGAAGAGAAAGGTAGTGCAATAAAAATGGAAAAAATGTATTTGCAATGACTACGTGACTTCTACATAAGTCTTAAGAACAGAAAGAAGAAAAAATGAACTTGAACAAAGTCTCATGGATTCAAAAGATGAAATGGATACTTTTTTTTTCCTCACTGGACAGGAGTCATTTGTACCCTTTGAAGAAACTTATTTCAACATTTAATAGTCCCCCATGCTCCCACACTTTTTGCCTGCTTCCTGACAAGGTCGGTGCAGGGTGAGCAGCTCAGCACCTTTTCAGGGAAGCAGTAACATGCATGCTAGAGACCTCTCCAAACCTTTCATGTACTAGGATGGACAACTAGTTGGTTCAAGGTGATGCATTCTTTAAGCTTGCCATTATGAGAGGACTGTGACACCTTCCGGTCCCACTTTACTGCATGCACACTTGGGAATGAAGATTATAATCTTTAAACAACTCTGAGGGCAGCCAACTCCCACCACACATTTCCGACTTGGCTGTCTGCTGGCAAACAAGCAGCCCAATGGCAGCACTGAATGGCTCTTAGGTGTTTTTTTTTTTTTTTTGTCATAATAGGATATTTCATCATATAGCAACATTTCAACCTCACTATGTCTTTTTTATGAATGTGATGAATTCTACAAAGTTCCCTTATAGGCAGCAGTCCCTTCTTTTTAAAGCCAGAGAATGAACTAAAATTCCAACATGCAGTTTTATCAGCCTTTGAAAGTGACCTTTAACATGTGCAACTCGGGCTCTACAGATTTCTCTACATGGCCACATAGTACAAAATCTTCATATTCATAAATCCTATATTTTGCATGAAAACTTTCAATTAATTTTTTTTGGTTTATTACTGTCTCATAAAAAAAGTTGCAGAAACAAAAGCTACTGAAGTGCACAGTGCACTGAAAGACCAGCAAACCAAGATAACTCTCTGTCCACTAAAGCTCCACGCAGATGCTTGTAAATACCAGTTTTAGCAGGTCACATAGAAGAAATCCAAGCGAACACAGCTAGAACTAGTTTGGGACTGTTGTATTCCAGCAGAAACTCTCTTTGGTACTTACATCATCCAATACAATGGTGTTACTTTATACACAGCTCCATATCAAGCTGATTGAGGACATTTAAAAGGCCTTTTATGATACAGGCACTTCAAATAAATTAGAGCAGAAAAATCTGTTTCCCCCTTAGGCAACATGGGAGCTTTTTCAGATGACAAAAGAAGCCTTCAGTACTAAAATATGATTATATAAATTTAAATAAATTCAATCAATTGAAACAGTTAAGATGATATCTTTATACAGCTCTGTTAGGCTTAAAGAAGCCATTACCTGAACAATTTGAAGGCTGCCATATACCGGACAAGGTATTCAACTACTTAACATGGAATATTATGATGTAAATTTCTTCACCTTCTGGCTTCTACAATTAGATCTACTACAGAGAATTATTTATGTGGGAATCATTCCTCCACTAAACACACCCTGCATTAAGATATATGAGACTCAAAATCCAGCTCTACCCCACAATGCCCTGGTTAGAGAACAGCTGAAGATAGATATTTCTGTCACAGTTGTACACCTGTCAGGCCAGACTAACTTCCACCAAAAGACAGTGATTCTCATGCGCTTTTCTGACATATTTACTGCCAGGCTGGCAACTTGCACGCAATGCCTAGATTCAGTTGTGTCAAAGACCATGCTTAAAGAAGCTCAAACAAGTATAGGGAAAGCTACAGACTGCAATACCATCCTTCAGCTGAAACAATTATAAAATACTGACCAAACCTACATTACAAAATCACACACACACAAAAAAAATCTGGAACAAGAGCCATAGCCAAGGCCTTTTCATTAACATGCTCTAGGACAAATAAGCATCTCTGTTCCTTCCACCCTCTTCCTCCTTAGCACACTTAAGAAAGCAGCGATTTCTTGCAGACTGCTTTGACACCCTTAGATGAAAACACTCAGCTGTATTCTCCATGGTTCTGCCAGGGATAGATGGATAGATGACTAATTTCAGTGGAGTCACGTGGCCTGTAGCTCTGCCACAACTGCACACTGCAAGCTGATCCATGTGAGACTGCAATCTTTACAGCCTGTACCATAACAAAGGTGGCAACTAGCAAAAATCTGCTCCATCTTGACTCAGCGTCTCTGGAGAGAGGCTGTGTTTGTCATTTAGCACCCTGATCTAAACACCGATTCACCTCCAGCTCTGGTTTGATATAGAGCTTCTCATTTTGTGCTATTAAAGGATCACTGAGGAAATCCCTGAAATGCAGCACTTTCCCAGGCCTAACAAGATGATGATTATCTTTGTTTGACTGAGGGAAGTGGATTAAAAAAAAAATAAACATGTCAAATCACTCTTCGACCTACCAAAAAACCAACCAGGTAGCAAAATCCTTTTAGAAGGCTGAAGTATCGCACTTCAGAAGCGTTCAAATACTTTTAATCTTCCAACCTTTTTCCAGAATGAAGCTGGTAAGTTAAGTGATGCCTTACAGTGATACATACTCTTCATCAGATGGCTTAGAAATTTTAATAATTTTAATCATAAGAGAGTTAGCAAAAAAGACAGGTCCCAAAGAGAACTGAGAAGTGTCATGTCTATTTTATCTTCATAAAAAGACAAAGTGTCATCATTAAAGCAGCAGTGCTGGCAAACTTGGCAAATTAAGAAGGGAATGATGAAACCTGTGCCCATGACAGGACATCCTGGAACCAATGCTAGCTCTGAAAGGAGGAGTTTCAAGACGACACGAACAGCATGAAGTGCATTTCTCCCCATGAGAAAGTATCCTCTGTGTTCACTTACCCTTGCTGTAGCACACTTCTTTGAATCCCCTACTCTTTTCAAGCCCTTTGGCTATTTCTCCTTCACATTGTCTCACATGACTTGTCTCTGCCCATCACTCCTACCTTTGCCTGTACTCCTACCTGTACTCACTCACTGCAAGTGGGCTCTCCCGGTGACACAATCCCAAACACGTCTCACTGGAGACTCTGGTAAGAGCCAACTAATCAGGCTTGTGCAGAAGCTTCATCTCTAACGCAATCCCAAATAATCTGGCTGAAAAGGGAAGGTGTTTCCCCTCTGGCAGTGCCCTCGTGCCTGCCCAATGCGGGAAGCAGTGAGAGGCGCCGGCTGCTTCGTGTACAAAGCGCCCTGGCAACAGGCCTTGGGATTCCAGGGCCGCGCTGCACTCGACGAGGGCAAGGAAAGCGGCTCTCTCCCAGCCTTAGTCTTACAGTGTGCCATACACAGTGATCTATCTAGTGCTGCAGCAGCTCTCCAGCAGCATCTCAGCACAGGCTCACTGCACTGGACCTACCCAGGCTGCTCATATATAGTTTGAAAATCAGGCATTCTCTGTTCTTATGACTCGAGCTTTCCAGTAACCTGTACTGAGACCCACAGTGGCAGGCACTGTTCAGCTGAAGAACATCTGCATAACAGTAATACTCCATCTAGTCCATCTAGGTGCAGAATATGCTGGCCGCATGTGCTACAAAGCACTCAGCGACATATCTCCTCAGTGAGTGCTACAAATGGTGCAAGGGCCTCATATTATAAAGCGTTGTATGTCCTGGGTAAGGAAAACTGATTTTACAGGTTTCTGTATCAGAAAGCCAGCTTTACAGAAAATTCAGTAAAGAAACTAAACACAAATAAGGGATTTGGACTTCAGAGCACGCAGAAAGGGAGGCAAAGTAATTTTAAGAATGCTAATGCTCCGTTGCTGAGCTCCTCCAAGAGAGATTGCCTCTTATAAAATAGCTGAATTAACTGGCCAGGAAAAGTAACAGCAAAGAGTCCCCTATGGACAATCCAAAAAAGCAGTTCCATAGGTGAAAACATGGCACAGATGTAAATAAAGGTTTAAAAAAAGTGCGCTAACTTTTACAGAAAAAAGAAATGTGGATATTTTCTTCACTGTTGTTTCTACAATTTTACATATATAATTTACAATATAAAAATGCATGAGTGGAGAGCTGAGTTGCACTATAAATTCAGGACAGTTATAAAACGCAATTCAACTCCTGCAAAATGATCTGACCTCTGATCTGTTAAAATATCCTACTGCTGCAATGAAAATTACATTGAAGTATGTCTTGGCATGACTAAGGCTGCAAGCACCACAAGTGACAATAAACCTGTGGAGCTGGGAACACTCACTAGCTACTGTCCAAACTGGGAGAAACACAGTAATCCCCCAAGAAACTTGAAGGCATGGCAGAATGCTAGTATTTGTAGGCTTGCCACTGTTTGCATCTAGACAAGCAGGTTTTTATATATTTGAAATCATAAACAACAAAACAAAGGAAAGCAAAAGCTATTTTTCTGGCTGTCCATAATTTGAAATGTGAATGCAAAACTTAAACAAACAACCGAACAAAAAACATCACAACAAAACACCTTCAAATGGAATCAAACTTTCCAAGCATTTCAGGTGACTTAGCTGCAGTAATGCATTCTTGCACACAGGAGGGCTAAATAAGGCAGAAAGAATATCCTGCAACAGTTTACAGCATCCTGCCACATCCACAAGAACTATGCAACTAACAAAAAATAAAATAAAGGGAAGGCTGCAGGCTGGAATTCTTCCAACGATTCCCGTAACGGCAATGTCAAGGAAGTCGCCATCACTGAACTGATGCATGGTGCACAGGGAATGAAGGTCCCTGCTTCGCTCACCACAAATGCCCAGGTAAAGCTCAGCCAAGCAGGGGTGCTGCATGCTAAGATCTGAAGTCTCTGGGCTGCTCTCTGCACTAACCAGGCTCGTTGTACTTTGCTCAGCTCAGTGTTACAGGCTCCAAGGGAACAAAGTTCAAGCTGCTTGCCATACACGCCAGATACTGTTTACTCTCATTTCCTCTCAGAGTAAACAAACTTCCCTATTTAAGTAGAATAAATTCAGCAGACTTCACTTCCGTTTCTTTATTATATTTTTAATTAAACCCAGGTTTAAGCTAATATACACAAAAAACGGCTAGCAACTCTGACAATGTACTTGCAGACATTCTGTATCACTATACTGGGAACTCCAAGTATAAAAGCTACAAGCATTTTATGGAAACCAAACTTCATAAATAGCACAAGCCAAATGATGACTGTAATCAAGAAAAACTTGATCCTTATAGAAAGGCCTCATCCTCATAGCTGGCAATATTTCATATGCTCATATTACATATTTCAGGATTCCACATCCCTCTAATTTCTAAGAAGTTCAGTGTGAACAGGAGAATAAAATTTTCTTCCTTAGCAAGGTCAAGTCTAAATAAATGCGGTCTCAAATAATTTTAAGAACTCTATCACACACAATAATTTAAAATAAATAATAGCAGCATTCTGGCAATAACCCCCAAAATGTAGCAGCAACCTAATTCTTCATACCATGTCAGCATCAAGTTTCTTCCAGAAATATTGACACAGCTTTTCCACAAAAATATGACGCAAATATTCTAGCACACACCTCATTACATGGGATGTGATAAATACCTCACTTGCGTTCCACTTGTAAAGTTAGTTCTTCTAAGAGTTTTATTACACTGCAAAGACAGAGAAGTTGTTGAGCTTCAAAACTCATGCCAAAGCAAGGACAAGGCTAACGTAAGCTGAACTATGTAGCAGCAATTTTGAGATGTAGGAACACATGGCAAACCTGCACATAAGGCAGCCAGAAAATAAATGCTTAGTGAAAGGAAGGCAAAAGAAATCAACAATGACCCATATGTCTACAGATTTTATGACTGGACTTTCCCATGGCCCCTCCTCCCAGCATTACTAACTTTGTGCCGATCTTATGACTAAGCAGCTGGACCCAGTAACCTTACAAAGTCTGTCCAAGTGCAAAAGGAGATACCATATGTTCACTGTTTGCCTCTCCCCTACTCAGCCTCCTGAAACCATTTTAATGTACAGTTTCAGGAATTTGTTCTCACTGGAGTAGTAGAAACATCACATTGTGACCAATGTCATTCTACAAAAAAAAACCATTTTGACCAAATTCATTTTAAAAAAAAAAAAAAAAAAAAAAAAAAAAGTGTATGTTTTCAGCTTTAGCTGTTTATGCTGACTCAGAATAAACCACCCTGAAAAGAAAATGCAAGTGTGTGCATTGACGACCTGTCCAAATGTTGAATAACTTTCTAGGTTTCAGAAACACATTATCCCTCCCTTGCCATCTCACCTGGCTTCAAACGCAGTCTGCATATTGACATCCTGAACCACAAGAATTTGAGCGGCTGTCACACATGGAAACCATCACTGGTGTAATGAACCTGAACAGTACTCAAAGCCCTTTCCTAATATAGGACAGACACAGGCACTAGTCCAGTTATGTCCCCTGAACAAGTGGTTCCCAATATTCTTGTCTTACAGCTGGACTGACTGGACAAGTACGAAAAGGCATAAAGTAGATCATCATTTCTTCTTTTCATTACTTGATCATATGGGTTTCTTCATCAGCATCGTAAAACTCCTCATCTTCACTTTCACTGCCTGCAGAACTATCTTTGTCTCCAGACTAGAAAGCAAAACAAAGTCATTGGTTAACAGAGAACCCACCAATGAACGTCAAAACAACATGCAAGCATGAAGAAAAAGAAAGAAAAAGAAAAAGATAGGTCAAATGACTTTATTAAAACAGCAAAAACGAGATTTATGTGAATCAAATCTGTGTCTCCTCGATTCTTCAAAATCTCTTGAAAAGAAATTGGCTTCTACTGAATGGACTCTGCTCCCTTTATCAGCACACTGTGGAGAATACATGCAGGAGCAGCACTGCTAGGATGGTTCCGAAGTGGCAGTTTACTCAGCTTCCTCACTTTTAACAACTTAAGTCTATTCCCTGGTGATCTATTGGAATAAATGCTCTGAACACATAGATTACTTGATTAGATAAAAGCTTTTAAATTATGTCACCATGTGTAGCATGGAGATGTTGCATTTCAAAAGATTCCTCTGCAATACTAGCCAAAAGTGTTACAGAACAGTGGAGAAAAAAAAATCATATGTTCAGACAGCAAACTTTCTATTACAGGCATATTTTACCCCAAAAAGTCATTTTAACTACATAATTTATACCATATACATAACCAAAAGCCAGCTCTTGCAGCTAAATCATTTCTTTCGGCCACTGTAATATTTCTCCATTGCCTAATACTAGCTATCCAAGTTTGGATTATCTTGCTAATCTAAACTGCATCTAGTTCTAGGATTTTTTTCCAGTATGCCTGCTTCCACCTTCAGACCTCTGCCTGCCTAGTTATATGTGAGGAGTGAGAGAAGGAAAAAAAAAATGGAAATCATATTCCTGACTGACAGAACTATGCAAGCAAAATCTGTAGCTTTAGATCTGTCTTCAGAGCAGTTTTGTTATAGCAATGTGTTAACTGCAAAGGAATTTCAAACAGTTTGAGCACTAAGAACTGTCAGAAGATATAAAGGGAATCATGTTATGATTTTTTTCTGAATTCCTAAAATTATTCAAGGAAAGTCAGGCTATTGCTCGATGCTGTCCAATTTGAACATCACATTCATGTATGTTAACAGGGGAAAAAAACATTCTGGGCAAGCAGCACGCATGCTATCCTGAAGGTGGTACAAAAGGACAATGGATTCCACAGGGGGAATTCAGGGTATGCCAAATAGATTTTACAACCTACTTATGGCAGCTCCACAAGACACCTCCCACAGCCTTGTCAAATAGGGTTAATGTTTAACAGCTTTCCATTTTCTCTGTGCTTTCTTTGTTGGTAGCTTTAAAATAATCCCTGGAGTGTCACAGACATTCCAGACGTAACTTCACTGAAGTTACGCTATCACTCCAGGCTCCAAACTGGCTCTTTCTGTTTCTTTTGGTTTCAATCATCTGAATCCATCTGGGGAAGAAGGTTCCTGAAAAGCATTCTCAATTTTTTGTTTCTTTAGTGGATCGTGTTGAGGCTAGGATTTTTAAAAAGCCTGCAGAAATTCAAGCAGGGAAGATTTGAACCCGAGAAGACTGTTTGACATAAGTGAACCGAGTTGCGTGAATATTGATATGCAGACAATACTGGTTACCCCAAAGGGCTGTACTGACCCTATTTGATAAGAAAGGAAAATAAAATGTGATTTTTCTCCCTCTCAGTCAAAATATCTGAGGTGTTTGCTAGAATTGTTTCTGGTTAGTAAGCCATCTGCAAGGTTAAGTTGTAGTAACAACGTAATCATGTAAATAACAGCAGATATAAACTCGATGCAAGTGTATATGATGGATTTCTGTAGCCAGCAAGCATGTGGTGCCACAGCACATTACCTAGTATGGTTAAAAGTGTTTTATAAAATGTGCATGTAAAGTAGATAAAGTACAAAATTAACAGTTAACAGGGTTGCCTCTTTCAGGCTTAACAGCAGTTTTTGTCACCAAACTACTGCCTTGTCAAGAATTATTACAGCTAAACTTAGTAAACAAGGCAACATGTTTTTTTGTTCCTTTGAAAGGAAACAACTGCTCCAATTCTAGAAATAAATTTTATTCTGCCTCTGATTTCCGTGAAAATCGATCTATGATTATCTGTGAATCTTGGACTGTTTCACTAGAAACTTAAAGGGATCCTGCCTCAACTCACTCTAATGGGATAGACAACATTTGATTTCTTTAAGACTGACCCTTCCAAATGTTCTGAATAAGTGTTCTTATTCAATCTTTATCAATCTTTCACATTTAGAATTTAGGAACCAGGATTTAACATTAACCCTTACCTAGATTTAAACATCCACTTCCAACTTTACAGTTACTTTTTTCTATATCTATGCCATTCACAAAACAACAATAATCATCCACAGGCCAAGAATCACTGTCCTAATATAGTAGAGCCTGTGGCATATACAAGCTGAGAGCTGAAATAAATACACTGAAAAAGTACAAAGAAGAAAAATGAACATACCTGAGAGCCATCCAGTGCTTGCAATGACATGGCTTCATCACCCAATCTCCAGTATGTGCATACCTGCAGGTCTGAAATGGTTTCTAACAAAGGGCTGTTTAATGTCTCTGGCAGCAACAAGCTTAAAAGCCCAGACAGAAGACCAGTCACTCCAAACACAATGTATGGCAGAGACCACTGCACAGATTTCTGGAAACAAGAGCAGAATGGTTAAACAGAGGTTGGCCCGTTCAGTTCATAGTGTATATTCAAGCATTTAACCTTTACAGCCATTCTCTGTGGCAAGTCCAACGAAAAAAAAAAAAAAGTAGCTAAAGAAGGTAATTGTTATGTTCTCAAAACCTCAAGTAAATGTTCTTAAAAAAAATTAAAAATAAGAAACTGATTTATTTTGTTTTCATGGGACCTCCTCAGAGATGATGCTCCAAGGTTAATGATTCTTACCTCCTGCAGTTCCAAATCCCTAGCAGATACAATGTAATGTAGTTTGCTGCATAAAAACAGCCTAAGTCTCTCAGAAAGACCTACACCAGCCTTTACTTTGCCTAGAGTAGCCTGGGAGGAGCTCTCACCTACCCCACACCGTTCATTCTACAGACCAAAAGGCTCAACGTGCTTGCCTGCACGTTGCTCTCTGCCTGCAGTAATAAAATGGAAGATGGCACAGAAAAAAAGTATTCCGGATAAAATCTCTGTCACTTTAAAGGAATTCTCACCTGGTTTACGCAAGCAGTTTGAAACTGGGCCTTTATTTCACCTATATACACACCTGCCCATAAATTTAGAGGGAAAATAATTTTATGGTTTTGCTTCATCCCCATATTTGGTTCTTTGCCCTGAAAGGCTGCTGAAGTTTGTGCTCAGAAGCCTTGTGGGTATGTCAGGTCTCTAAAGCATTATCTTAGCTCAGTCAAAGATATAATGCCCTGCTGATAATTATAATCCACATGGAGTTAGTGAAGTGTAGTGACAGTAATGCTAACAGAAGCCGATCCAGTCTTCTCAGAAATAACAGTTTTGAACCTTTGTGCTTTACCATCTGAGGCAGCAAGTCTTCCAAATATTATATTTTTCTTTCTTTTGCTACTGCTCACTTAGGTTTTAAAATTGGAATAATCATCTTGGTATCTTGAAATGACCATACTGTTGAATTACAAAGGCTAAGTGCCCGAATTTTTATAGAGCTAAGGCATCTTCTGAACTAAATGATGGGAATCCTGTCTGATACACAGATTACATCTCAATGCCTTGGCCTACCACAATACTGTCAAGTCGTATATCTTAGATCTTATCCCCACTTCTGCAGGTCTCTGATGCATGAGACACATAGAACAAAAATACAAATAAAGTAGTAAGAAGTTCAGACAAACCAACGAAGGGACGAAGGGAGCAATGATCCCACCAACGCGTGAAAACATGGAGCAGGCACCCATTCCAACATTCCTAAGAAGAAAATGACAGCCATTAATCAATTGCATTCACATAAGAGGAATTAAAAAAAAATTCTATCAACAAAGAAAACATTAGCTATGACTCTGATCACATTATCTGGCAAATAAAAGTGACATGCAACTGAAAGTAATCCAAGACAGAAATAATATCTATGCTCTGTGCTTAGAGAGAGGCAAAAGTCAGGAGCATATGCAGAATTCTAGGACATGTATACACAGAAACAGACAAAAAGCATGATTCCAATCAAAGCATCTCATCCATTTCTAAAAGTAAGGATGAATTCCCCTACCCCAACTGTATTTATCAGCAGATGTGCTAAAACATGAAAAAAGCTATAGTACATCCTTATTGGTGGCTGGTCATCAGTGGTCATACCTTGGAAAATTATCTAGGAAAATTGTACCAGCAGAAAAGATGCTTTTGCCTACTCTGTCACGACAAGCATGGAGCAGTTCCGTCTCTGCCAAATGAATCCTTACTCCCTTGCTCATATGTGCCTATGAAGCATCAAAACTTATTGACTGGTCATCTTCAGTGTTGCTAGTTATACGAGCATGAATATTTAATAGAGTTGTCCATCTTATAAAGCATTTAGAAAGTTAGAGATGTCACTCAAAGTAATTTTAACAACATTATTGTCATCCTCATCAGTGGAGAGATGTCTGTGTGCTTACTAACCATATAAAAAATATTTTACTGGTGTACATGGAATACAATTATTCTGAAGAGCATCGTGCAAATTTGAGGGAGGCATAAGAAGTGAGAAGACAACAGAAGCAGCTTAATAATATGAGTCTCCATGCAACCATTATATTTAAGTGAAAACCTCAAACAAAAATGTGTAGTTAATATTTAAAAAGACACATAAAGTGTGATCACACAGAGGAACCACAAACACGAAGACTAACTGCCATTACCTTATCACCGTGGGATAGAGTTCCGACGTATAGATGTAAACAATGTTAAACGCAGCACTGATCGTCAGCTTTCCCAGCAAAGACAGAGAGCGACTATTCACCACTGCAAACACTCCTGTGTCTGACAGAAAAAATGGGACCCTTGTACAGACCATACAGAAATAGGTCTCAGTAATTACTTCAACCACACAACAGTATGGAGTGAAAATAAATCTACTGAAGAACTTGCTAAGAAGAACTAGCATTTTTCTATTGAAAACAGTATTTGTCAAAGAAGATCTGTATTTTCAGGAGAATTCTCAGAAATCAAGAGAATCCAAAGAGGCTTTAAGACAGCAATTCCAGAAGTCACCCAACAAAATTCATATTCTGTGGTTAGAGATGTGCTCTCTTTATTCATGCGATTTGAATTGCACAAAGAAGAAAACTCTCCATAAAACACATTGTGAAATGTAATCATAAAAGTATTCCAAATTGAAGGCAGACTTGTCCCTAGCCTAAAATTGTTTGCATTCCATTAAATATAATCCAACCTTGAAAGGCTAGATTAAATGACTGGACAGACCCAAAGATTACAGTACTGAACTAGTGTTCAAGGTAGAAGAGAGAAGCCATTTAAAGCATTTTTGCTCCTTAGAATAGATGTTATCCATGTTCAAATATTACTGAGATTTATTTATGAGTTTTGTTTTCAAAGGAGAAAGTGTTCACTGTACATATTTGTGTTTCTATATTTTAAACATCTAAAAACAAGAAGTGAACATCAATCTTTGGAAAAAAAACCACATATTTTAGCATTTCTTAAAGACCCCTTGGTTCAGGAGATTTCCAAAATGCTCTCTGAATGATGTGGCCACATTACAGAACCTAACTACAAACTTCTTGAACTTTATTGAGCAGCGAGAACAGAGAAATCTGCCCAAATATGTATTTCTTGAGGTCTTTTGACACTAGGCTTTTACCTAAAGATGCACAAGACTGATGGGTACTGTCAACACTGTTCATTTGGCTAAAGAGAGATATCCCAAGCAATATCATTCTTTGAGATTAAGCAGAATTCAAGGCATTGGAAAGGAGTGACTGATTAGATCAAAATATAGGATGGAATCCAACGTCAAGTGGTAAAAATCCAAAGCTTTTTCAGTAGCTTTCTTTAAGCTCTTAGAATCACAGAATGCTTAAGGTTGGAAAGGACCTCTGGAGGTCATCTAGTCCAACTCTCCTGCACACGCAGGGTCACCTAAAGCATGTGGCACAGGACTGCACTCAAGTAGGTTTTGAAGATCTCCAGAGAAGGAGACTCCACAACCTCTCTGGGCAGCCTCTTCCAGTGCTCTGTCACCCTCACTGCCGAGAAATTTTTCCTTAAGTTCCTGTGGAACTTTTGGTGCTTCAGTTTCTGGCTATTTCCTCTAGTTCTGTCGGTGGCCACCACTGAAAAGAGGCCAGCACCTCACTCCCTCCCTTGAGGTACTTATAGACACTGATTAGATCCCCTCTCAGCCTTCTCTTCTCCAGGCTGAACAGGCCCAGCGCTCTCAGCCTTTCCTCATAGGGCAGATGTTCCAAGCCCCTGATCATCCTTGTGGCTCTGCGCTGGACTCTCTCCAGCAGCTCCACATCCCTCTTGTACTGGGGAGCCCAGAGCTGGACACAATACTGCCAATGTGGCCTCACCAGGGCTGAGTAGAGGGGCAGGATCACCTCCCTCGACCTGCTGGAAACGCTCTTTTTAATGCATCCCAGGATCTCACTGGCCTTCTTAGCCACGAGGGCACACTGCTGCCTCATGGTCAACTTGTCGGCCACCATGACGCGCAGGTCCTTCTCTGCAGAGCTGCCTTTGCAGAATGTCGGTCCCCAGCCTGTACTGGTGTCTGGGGTTATTTCTCCCCAGGTGCAGGACCTTGCACTTGGCCTTGTCGAATTTCATGAGGTTTTTCACTGCCCAGTTGTCCAGTCTGTCCAGGTCCCTCTGGATGGCAGCGCAGTCCTCTGGGGTATCAGCTACTCCTCCCAATTGCGTATCATCAGCAAACTTGCTGATGTCTTCCTAGGAAGACTGCTATTCTGTGTCTTAAATTCTCTGGCTTCACAGTGGAGACACTCATGTGCATAAGCTAAGCAACAAACTCTTTAGAGTGTAGAATATGTTTACAACCAAGTATTTCAGAAACAAAAAGAAACATTTACCTTTCTTTTCAGGAAGAAACATGACAATAAGACAAGCCAGGCCTCCCAGAAACAGAAACGTACTCAAAGTTCGCTTTCGACCAAACCTGATGAACAAGGATAACACATACCTGAGAGTTTTACTCTACACTGCAGGGCTCTAAAACTTTGTAGTCTTGTTATCTGCAATTGAAAGATGCCAAATTCCAACTCCCATGAATACTTCCTTTCGCCCATATTTTTTAAACAAACTTCTATTCCTCTCTTAAAATCAGCACTATGAAAGCTTCATGTAGTGGGTGACAATTACTAGAACTTTGACTTGCTTTCTGCTTTTTGTGCCTGTGTGTAAAACTGGTCAGGGGATGTGCAGAGGAGAGACTAGGAAGCAAATTGCATTAAAGTGAGAGACAAGAACTCCCTGACTCAATAAAAGGCTAAATATCTAAATCAACATTTCTGCTCAGCTACTAGAGCACACAGAACCTCTTACAGGAAATCACAGAGCAGTCCCATTAGTAGCAGCAGATTTGACTTAACAGCGAGTGTTACAAAGCAGAGGTGGGAAGAATGCCATCTTGTGTTAACATGCAGTCAGCACGACTAGGTGTGATTTAAGAATTAGCCTCGAGTCAAACTTAGACGATTAGTGAGGGATAAATGAACTATTTAGAATAAGAAAGTATGTGATACAAAAATCTATAATTGGCACTTTCACATAGAAATACATTTCCCCAGGAGGACATAACGAATTAAACTAAAACAGAAAGCTCCAAACAATGGAAATAAGCCAGGAGATCCAATACGCTGGAAATTTATCTTAAGAATTTATCTCAAGTGAAAAACCACTCTGAAGGGGTTAGTGAATTACCTACTTACCATTTTTGGTTAATCAAGTAAATACAGATCGGGTATGCTGGAATTTCTATCAACCCCGAAAGGGCTAAATTGGTGTAAATACTTCCACCTAAGTCACCTGCATTCAGGGTAAGACCGTAGTATACCAAGCTGCACACAAACCTATAAAAGATAGGAAAAAAAAAAAAAAAAAAGAGTAGTAAAACCAAAGTAGCAGCTTTACCTGACAAAAGGGCATTGGTCTGGCACAATGTACCACACATTATATTTAGTATTTCAGAAGATAAGTCTAAAAAAGTTTCTACATAAATATGTAATGCTTTCCATGGAAAGAAACCATTTTCTCAACATAAAGCCAATTCCTGGGTTTTTACTCAGTTACACTTTAGAAGTATATAAACCAAAATGAAGTTATAATACTATCAGGAGTGCATGATTTGACTTTTGAAGCCTGATAAAACAAAGGACAAAGATGTAATTTCTCTTCTGCCCATTCTTGTCCAGCTATGCATAACCCCTTTTTCAAACATGTTAGATGACTTCTGCCTGCCTTTAATTTTTTTACTGTTGTCCAGTTTTTATTAATTTTCCAACTGTTTTTCCCTTTTTTTGTAACTCTTGAATTCTTATTTAAGAAAACAAACAAAACTATTCTGCACTAAGCATTTGGAACAACAGCAGAAATATAGCTCCATGTTGCGTGATGAAAAAATGAATGCCTCTTCTTTTTTTCTTTATGAAGGCCTCTTTCCCAAATATATGAGCAGTACAGTCAGAGGACTCGCAGACCATGTATGTTATCCATTAAGCTTAAAGGGGCAGCAAAAGAGCTCAGGGTTAATTTAGCTACTCAAAATACAATGCACACTTTTGGAGAGTTATATTTTTAATACTGAGTTTAGGAAGCATTATACAGTCCTCCTCTGTAATATAGTAGCACTTGGAAGCACTTTTCTTTTGAAAAAATGTACACACTCATTAGATGTTATAGGCCACCCACTTGCTAATGGGCTCCTTACATACAGTACTGAATAACTAATCGAGGTGACTGGAAGCACTGGCACATAACCTTGGGCCAAAGTGGAGGCAGCATGACTAATTTTGGCAGCCTGTGAGGATCAGAGAAGAGGTAGTTCTTAACTATTCTGAGGCTGGAAAAGCACGGCAGAAATGCAAAGACAGAGTACCTCAGGACTACTTTGTAAAAATGCCTTCAGATTAGCAATGCACCAAGGAGTTTTTATGAAACAAAGATTCTTTTTATGCACAGTGTCCGCAATAAAGATTGTGATTGTATGACATGCAAGAGTTGATTCTCAACAACATTTTCTCAAAGATTTTAAGAAGCAAAAAATAGCACAGCTGGGCCTACAAAGTATTTCAAGTACCAGATGAACATCAT
>NW_010580885.1:343857-363164 GCF_000705375.1 Tinamus guttatus | reverse complement strand
CAGCCTCTCTGGGGCTCCTCTCTGCTGGAAGTTTTAATGAAAAAGTGCACTTCTGCTTACGGTTCCTCTTCGCAATGAGGTAGAGGGCATCTTCTGCTTCACTCAGCCGACCTTGTGAATACAGCCAACGGGGGGACTCTGGAATGAATCTGAAACACACACATGCACACACTGCAGAGCGTTTTAGGGCCCTTCTCTTCTACAAGGCTGGACTTGCCTATGGAAATAAGGCTGAAATATGTTCCTGTATAACAGTATTTTGGGTTTAGAATTCATTTATTATAAATATAGAGAAAGCATGCTGTAAAAATGCTCAAAATTTCTTGGTATTTAACTTGTATGTATACATTATTTTATTTTGCTGAATATTACACAAGTTACAACATTATTAGGACTCTGTCTCAGAGGAATGTAAAGAGCCATCACACTACTAAGAGTGAACAAGAGGCTTCTGTAACACCAACTAGTTGCCTCATCTTCCTCATGCTCTAGCATTGTCCTGAACTCCTGCCCACAGACAGTGAGGCAGCAGCTGCACAAAAGCCAAAATCTTGTTCCCATGTGCAAAGTTCATTTGAAGGATCTCATCTCCAACATTACCTGAAAAACAAATAATCTTCTACTATTTTCAGATGCCCAGAACTAACTTAAACTTCAGTCTTTTCACAGAAGCTAAGGTTTTTGTCTCTGCCCAGAAGGGGCATTCTTCCCCTAAATTAAAAAAAAAAAAAAAGTGATTCTGTGCTTACTAGAAAGACTAGCAAGGAACATTTTTTTTTTGGCCACAATAAAAAAAAAATCCAGCAACATTTTCTTTCAAGTAAGGCAGGGAGGGAGGGCAGTGTGAAATTTGGATTCAAAAATCTTTACTGACTGTAAGACAGGTCTCTAAGCACAGCTTTGAAGTTCTGTGCATAAAAGACCTCCAAAAAATTACATATCATACCATAACCTGAAAGTTTAAGGCCTTTTTTTTTTCCCACTCCCAAACACCACTTGAAATTTCAGAAACATCAACTCTGCTTTAACCAAGTAATCATGCTCTAAGATTTCTCCCTGGCAGGTATGAATTTGGATGGTTTCTGGAAAGGTATGTTGACTTTTTAAACAAAGAACACTATTCTGAAAGTTAGTTACTGAAGTTAAATATATGTTGGAAGGAAAAAAAGCCTCAAGTTTAAAGACTGACTAGATTTCCTTTTTTTATCTCTTCATGTCACATCACACGCCTTTCAATGCAGATATCCATAAGCACAAAAACCTCACTCCTAAATAAACAAACTTTTCATCCTATTCTTTCCTAAGCAGTAAGTTCAGAAAATAAAGTTGCCCATTCTTCCCTTTTGCACATCACCTTTAAGACTATATGTACAACATTGATGCTGTTCTTTCTGTGTAAGCACACAGGCAGGTTAGTAGAGAAACATTGTGTTATCAGAAAATCACAAAAATGCTTCCATATCACTCAACATGCATCCACAGTTTGTTGTTGCAGATGTGTAGCAGACACTTTGGAGCATCTACATAGGCCAGCTGGAGAACAGGACTATCACACTACAGATAGGTCTACAGTAACAATGCACATACAACAGAACATCTACTTACATTTTCAGATAATGCAGCACTGCTATATAGAGAAAGAATAGAATATGCAGTGGAGGTTAAAAGAAATACTTAGTTACACCACATCAGATCATCCTAGAAAAACTCCTTGACCTAGTTGGATTTTCTCTCATATTTGATATCTTTTTTGAGGAAGTCCAGTTTAAAAAATAACTTACAGAGACAGGAGAAAGACTACAGTTCCTTCCAGGTTAACCACAACAGCCAGAGTCCTCCAGGAACGAATGAAGTACCCTAACAGGGCATACTGGGCAATTCCCACAGCAAAGAATAAGCCACCAATGGATCCTAATACATGACAGGAACAAACAAACAAACCAAAAAAAAAAAAAAAACAAGCAAATATTATCACTCCTCCAAGCAACATTGCTAGCTCTCAGGATCAGACACAAAATACTGAGTGGGTTTTTGTTAATGAAATTGTAACAGAGGAAAAATAATAGCTATCAGATCAAACATATATTTTGCATTCAAACACTACACAAGCTCTGTTTTGCAGAGTCCTAAATGCTGGTAGATTGAGCTCAACCATCATGAACCACTGATGGGGTATTTAGCTGTGTAACAGGCCCAGGGGATTTGCTTTGGTGTGTTTTAAGTGCCACGAAAGGCAGAAATCTATAAATTCTAGCAATAAGCACTGTCACTCAAACTCACCTGCTAATGCCCAGTAGGCAGTGCCCACACACTCGTTCAGCAGTACGAAGGCCACTAGTGACATCCCACCATTCATCACCCCAACCAAGAAGCGAGAGATGGCAAAGAATTCATAGGAAGGTGAGAATCCATTTGCAATGGCAAACAGGATGTCAAGGGCAAAACCTGGAGAACAAGGCAAAAGGTTTTAGTTCAGAAGAATATCCAAAGAAAAACAGAAGCAGCCATCAGTGTTTTTTACTTGATGCTCAGTGACATCTGTCCTAAGTAATCTCATTGAACTGTAGAATGCTGCTGCTTACCACAGATTTGGGCAGAAATGTATCCCACGGCTATGCCATAAATGAACGGAACACAAAACGAGTGACTGCTGGTACATGATTCACAGTGCTAAACTCTTGCGTTCATTTCACGGCAGTCAGTTTTTCACATCCTCAAAACTACTGCATGTCTTCAGTTAAGATGGTTTGATATTTATCCCCATACAGAAGTCAGACTAAACATACGATTAAACATTTCCCCTCATTCTTGGAAAGCAGCCCATCATGGGGTAGCACACAGCTCATCAGCACTGCATACAGACCCCCCTTCATTTGCTCTGAATGAACAAGGTTATTCAGAGTAATTTGCTTATTTTTTTAATTGCAAGTGCTCACTCACTGACTGACAAGTCAGCTTTACAGATATGTACAGAAAATATGAAACTCCAGAAAGTGTTAAGTCTGAAGATATCAATAAATCTTACCAATGATAAAAAACATTGAGGTTTACAACTACATAAAAATGAAATCACATAGACAGGAGTAAAGGGTACAGCAAACAAGTCATATATCTAACAACATTGCTAATAAATTAGTATAAATACTAACTCTAGTCTGCAAAGATACTACGTGCATGACTACCGCCAAATGGACTCAACTTTATGGTGTAAGATCTTATGGTAAGATTCCTAAATCTAGAATATCCCCTAGACATTCAGGTGCTGATTTAAATAGACAAATATTAATTACTTGTCCTTATGTTCCTCTAGTATATTGAGGAAGAAAAAGAACAAAAAACATAGCAGATGATTCACTGCTATGTATGAAGCTCTCTTCTCACACAGAATCTGAGCTCTTGCCATGGATCATCAGAGACAAGACACCAACACATTTTGTTAGGTGGCATTGGTTACCTGTAAGATAGACTTTCTTCCTTCCGAAGCGATCTGAGAGCTGGCCAAAGGAAATGACTCCAACAAAAACACCACTGAAGAAGAAAGAACTGGCAGCACTGACTTTGTATGATGTGTTGCCAATTAAAAACCACTGGAAGGAGAAATAAAAGGAATGTTAACTGAAGTACTAAAGGTTCACAAGCAGATAATACTTGCTAAAGCATTACAAACTTTAAAGGATGCCAGACTTTGGCAAAGTCTGCTATGCATTATTTTTGGTCAATTAAATAATAGCCACTGAAACACAACTGCGGTCTTCAGACTCACTGTGGGTATTAACCAAGAGCATAGTTTCTCCTTTAATTCGGAACTCAAGGATAGAATCCTCATGATTTTTTTTTCTTTCACTGAAACACAATATTTCTTGCTTGGCAGGTAAGTTGATGATTATAGCATTTTTTTCCTTCAATAATATCTTGCAATCTCCTCCTCAATCTTCTCTGCTCCATCAAAACCCCATTAGATATCCTTTCTAGCAAAACCCCTATGATTTCAAAATTCAGTCATAAACTATCTTACCATAAGGAGCAGAGCCATGCAATTAAAGCTGACAAGATTAGAGGGCTAGCAAAACAAAATCCTTCAGAAACACTGTGAAAATTACTTGCCTAACCCCATATATGCTTCATTTTGAACTGTTGCTTAAATGGTGAGGTATTTACTATTATGGTCCATAATGTGGCCATAAATCAAGACTCTGACAAAATTCACTTCTAAAACTAACCATGTGATCAAAAAGATCAGTGTTTGAAGTCTCCCTAGATTTAAAACACAACTGCCAGAAAAATATATTTCTATAGTAATAACATATGATGAGAACAATTTTATCTTGAAACAGCATGGTCAGTCTACTTTATAATAGCTACCTAAATCATGCCCTCATTTTTGATATAAACGTTAAGGAAGACTGTCAGCACTGAAGCTCAGCCATGTTAGGTATTTTCTGCACTATTCTGAGATCAAGGGATAAATTTGCTTATGGTTAAGAGGAACTTATCCTGTGAGTTTATTTCAATGGCTAGGGGCCCTTTAAGGGACTTGAGACTTTCCTCTTCTATATGAAGCACATTGTACAAACCCAGAAGAGCTCATAAATTGAGCATTATTGAATCAAAATATTTCTCAGAGTAATTTTTTAGTGGCTGCATTATTAGTAAGTGATGCTACAAGATAAGCAGATAAGCTTTAAGAAGATGCTTCTCTAATGCAGAAGTACCCTTATAAATCAGGCATGAAACAGGATATTCATCAGATTCGCCAAAAATAAAATCTTTTTTTTTCCCCAAAAAAATACACAATGCTTGTAATTATCAACAAAATATTTTCCAAATATGCAACACACAGGACTAGTGAATTCTGAACAAAGCACATTTCAACAGTTGGATATAGGAGAGACAACAGAATTTTATAAACATGGACCTTTGAAATAAAATCTATGCTTTTCAGTAAAGTCCCAAACATACAAGATTGTTGGGAAGTAATTCTTTTTTAAAAAATGTATTTTTAAATTAAATTTTGTTCTTTACCTATGTTTCACATCTATGAAACTAAAGCACATAAACTTTTTAAAATTTATGCCCTAAACAGTGCTAGATGCCACAAATCTATTTGAACTTGTTAAGTTTAAGAGAAGATGATTCTTGGATAAAAACTAAGCAAAGAAACACACCCAGTTCCAGAGAAGATTTAAAAACCTTATTGACATTGGCTTTAAATTACATTTAAATAGAAACCTGCCATCTACTAGACTTTTAAATTCAAAGAAGACATAAGTACCCATTCTTTGCTACCAAGAATAAGGACCAGTGGCTGTTGTACACAAAATGCTTGTTTGGTTCTTTTCCAAAATGGGATTTTTTACTACTGTGATCTTAACTAACAAAGTTTTAGTACTTCAGAGGGCTAGTTTAAATAGCAGTAATGCTTACAGATAACAACCACAAGTTTCCAAATGATAGCGCACTAGTCTTAACTGTACAGCTCTAATTCAGTGCAATTGAGTCTTATAACTGAGAGGGCTCTTGCACAGGACAATTTGACATTAGACGATTGATGGCCCCATGAAGGGCAGGTGCTGCACACATCACAGTGTACAAGTCAGGATCACTTATTTAGGGACTGTGGCTAGACTACAAAAAAGGAGACCTACATAGCACAGAGGCCACACTTAGATAAAGGTTGCTCAAGGATAGCTCCCCATATCTGCTCCCCATATCTGGAGATTTTGCTCCCCATATCTGGGGTTGCAAAAACCTTGCAAAAGCCACTTTCTCTGCACTTCCTCCACTGCTTGACAGCTGCATGGTGGGTGCACTGCATTCATCTGACCTTAAGGGAATGTCAAAAGCTGGCCAGAAAGAGCTCAGGCTCCATGCTGATTTTTGAACACACAATTCCAGCACAGTTCTGGAGCCAGGCTACAGCATCCAATATGTAACTCAGATATGGAAAAGGAACCAAGTGGTCAAGATCTATATTCAAGTAAAGGTAGTTCTTTGTTGCCAGTAAACATACAAATAGATTTTACTTGTTCTCTACTGGGACTATAGCACCTGTTTCATTTGCTAAGCAAAACATGCATTGATATGGAAGAAAGAAGCAGTATTGGCAGCTCCCATACACTTGGCCCCATGAAATCCATACTGCTGCGCAGGACGCAGTGGAACAAGCTTCCTTCTTACCTCGGAGGCTATTGATGTGAAGCTGCTGCTGAAGTGCACGTGCTTGTGGACCTCGCTGCCATTGGCAGTGAGCAGCCATTCCCCAAAGGCTCTCTGCTCGCTCGCCGACTGGTTGCTGTGGCTCTGGTTGGCCAAGAGCTCTTCGAGATCCCAGTGGTAGGGAGGAGTTGCCCCCACCAGGGCGATAAGGATGGCTTCAGTGGCCACATAGAGCTGGAATGAAGCACAAGCAGCCATCAAAGATGCTAAACATACATCCAAACAAGCAGCCCTTCCTCTACAGTCAGATCAAGTAAGTATTAAAAGTAAATAAATAAATAAATCCTACTTTATCTTCTCCTTTAACTACATCATCAACTACAGGATGCTGTGTCTCATCTCTATCTATCAAATATCGCACACCAAAGAACCACAACTTCAGCCCAGGAGATCTTACTGCCTAGATCATTTGAGAGAAAGGAACTCCCTCCTGACACTTTTTCTCAGAGATCTCATATCTTCTCATATCTTAACCTATCTTCATATCTAACCTTTTCCCAGTTTCACCAAGATTAACTCTTTCTCCTTTGTTATCTTCTGTGAACTTGTTTTACTCTAAAAGAGAAATAGATGAACACGTATATATGTGCATATATACACACAGAGTATATACAGTGATTAACAGCTGCTTTTGTTCAGGAAAAAAAAGATAAACAAACCTGCTGCTCTAATCTGGTCGAGAGCAAGGTCACTCCAGCTTGCTCAGAACAGCCACAGGCCACTGCTCTTTTCCCACCCCACCTCCTGTTACATCTCCTCCTAAATTCCAGTGTTTTAGACTTATTTTAACAACAGAAGTCCCATGAGTTCTGTAATAAAAATAAATAAATAAAAAGCTAAACAAACAAACAAAAACAATGCTTAAAGTCTTCTGACACAGAAAATAAGTTGGTAGTGATACAGACACCCACATTCTCCAAAGAGAAATGGTTCCTGACTCAGGAGAATGGGAAGAGAATCTTGGAATTGTGCTGAAAGCAAAACTGAAAAGCCCTTTTCAGCTCTGTGTATCAGCTGCGCAGTCAGTTACATCCAGGTCTAAAAGAGAATTACTACTAGGTTAACATACAGCCTTGACTTATTGCACAACAGCATTTTCCATCCATTAGTTCCTTGATGTACTCCACAAGGTAAGCTCCTACTGCTGTGGAAGAAGGTAAATATGGATTTCTGAGGTTCATTCCCTTTCATATTTTTTTAATATAAAGTTACTGATACTCAAAAGGGATTTGGAAGAAGAGACACCCATCTGCCGTGCAGATTATTGTTTAAGATGAAGAACAGCTTTTAAAGGAGATGAAAAGTAAGAGGTCACCTGAGGGTGAAGACCATGGTTAATATTACATGGGGAAGGGGGAGTGGGAAGCAGAATGGCCGTGCTGCTAGGGATGTGTGGGAGCAGCAGCAACAAGAACACCAGAGAAATTAAAGTTACAGGTCATGATCTGTGGGGCATCCCTGTGCTCCAAGCAGCTCAGGCAATTCTGCGCCAGGACTAAGTAGGAACATCTTCCTCTTATCTTGTGAAATAACAAAGGTATTATTGAACTAGTTCAGGAAATGAAGTCTTCAAGGCTTAGAGAAACAAAGCACGACACCTATTTTTCCATTTCTTGTCTAAGTGAAACTCACACCAGCTACAGAAGACTCAATCCAAAAATAAACAACTGCAGGCAAAGAAATAATATGTTCTGAAAAAAACAAAACAAAAACAAACAAAAAACATGAAAAACACCCCCAAAAACACAAACTTAGAAACTTAGCTACACCTACACTTGAGTTTATAAATCTGAATCCTGGAATTGTGAAATTACATACAAGCTGCAATTTTTGTTTATAGCTCTAAAAAATAGAAACAGTTTCTAGAAGTATTCTTAACATAAACAAGTAAATAAGTAAACTTAAAAGTCACATTCTACCCCCACCTTTTTTTTTTAATCCAAATGAAAAGAGGGGGGAAGGGTTGTTAATGAATCTGGAGGATCCTCCCTTAAGAATCCCAAATACTTGTGCTTAGCAATAATACAGTTTAGATCCATGCTCAGCATAAAATGCTATCAAATCAGAAGAGAAATACTATGTAACAATATTATAAGGTACGAAATGGTGACATGATATGCAGAGTAGCAAAAAAAGCCTTTTATTTTCCATTTGTTCTATAACCAATATAGAGCGAGGCAAGTCCAACTTATGTCATTTAACATATACCTTCTATTCATATAACATTTTAATTGGCTCTACATGAATGTGAACTGCTCCCCAAAGAATTCTCAGCACTGATCTATATTAATCAAGATGAATGCCAAGCAGAGGAGGAGGAGGCAGCCACTCGCATCCCTTTTCTGTTCTGTCACAGATGAAGTAAAGCTGAGTTTTATCAGTAAGGTTTAAGTTTCTCCTCCTTGCTTCTGTTCTTTGTAGGTTAAAATTTTGTGGTCTATTGTAGAAGTCTAGAGTGGGCAGAGATTTATCAACAGGCAACATCTTAACATCTTAGCTTTCACTCTCTCAGCTAAGTAGAGGGAATTTTAGCAACTCTATTTCAAAAACTATTAATGAAGTAAATTTACTTATTTTAAAATTAGTATTAGCAGAATCACATAGATTATCTTGACTAGCTTTCTTAGTGTTTGTTTTCCCTACTGTTTGTTTTCCTAACAGATGAATTCCAAGGAAAAACTGAAAATCCCTAATAAGTAGCAAAAGAAGGATAAAAGCTTTATTAATTTCACTCATGTGCAATGAAAACACACATTTAAAAATGTCTTTTAAGAAATTTAGACCTATGTTGTGCCTCACACACAAACACACCAAATAAATAACCAGGTTTTTTTAGGAAGCACTTTCACATGTTCACTCTTTAATGGGCTTATCAGCAATTCACAACAAACTCTGTCTTTCTAGACAAATACCAGCTGCAGCACGTACTGCTGAACAAAATGAGCAAGTCACTAACATCTGACCTTCCAAGCACAGGAGTATTAAAACTGCACCTTGAGGTAAGATAGAATTTTAGAAAGAGCCGTGAATGGCCTTGCTACAGTAGATGTCTATGATGAAGAGACATTTTAGGATGAAAGTCATTTCTCCTGAACCTGTGACAAGCAGCTGAAAAACTGAAGGCCTCCCTTATTTTTGAAAGACAAATGATCTCATCAGCACTGAGTTACTCCAGAAGAATGATATGCCTTAAAATCCATGTGCTGCCCTCCCTTCCTCCCTCAGTCCTCAGAATAGCTTTTGTGTAAAAAGGCCTTGAAACATCTTTGCATTGCAAACTTGATATTTGCTGCTGACAACACACTCTTCTACCAAAATATCTTACCCTACCAAGAGGAGAAAATATCAGAACACCAAAGAAGAGCTTTGTAACAAAGTGAAGCATACACCATGAGTGGAAAACACGATGTAATCTCTTAGATGGTCTAACAACCCCTTAAAATCACTCTGATAGGAAATATTTCCATGAACATAACCACTGTTGCTCACTACCTGTGCAGTGAAAGAATAAGAACATATTGTGAATAAAGCATGGAAATCAAAGATGTATGATAAGAAAGGTAACTAACTCGTCTAACTTTTAGTGATGTTTTTAAACAGGATGTGCAAGTCACAAACTGCAACTCCTCCAACTTTTCCAAGCTCTCAGAAGCTTCATTCAACTCTTAAAACTATGCAGAGATTCAGAATTTCACATATTCTGAAAGCACTTAGGGTTTCTCTAGCATTTTGTTCTCCAGCATTTTAATTATGAAGTGTAGAACTCAACAATCCACAAAAAAAGTCAAAGGTCTGTCCAATCCCATATATAGCTTTATTATAGGCATTCTTCAACATCTACATTGAAATCTTCAAGCCATATTAAAAAAAGAACCCTCCCCTTCTCCCCCCCCCCCCCCACACCACACCTTAGAACCTTATTTCTTACAGGTTTATGACCAAGTACTCCTTAGTCTCCCACGTCCAACCTTCTTCTCTGCTTCAAACTCACACTCAGCTCTATTCTGTGCTGTGTCAATGCTGGTGGGCAACAGCAGCTACGGGGCCTTGTCCCACCTCAGGTTCAGACAGGCCACCCAGCACACCCAGGCTGTGGGCTGCTGCTACCAAACAACACGTAAAACAGACCTGCTCTGTGTACTTACCTTCAGCACAGCACAAATTTGGATCTCTTTCATAAGACCAAATAACTCTATTGTGCAAGTTTTCTACAAAGACTGTCCAAACAGTACCCAGCTGCTGTGTATATCCATCTCTGCTTGTCAGGCCTATCAGAACACCACATACTCGTTACTGCCTGTACTTCTGCATGCCTAATGATGAAGAAACATGTGAGTACTGGTGCTAGCATTGTAGGATGGATATCTAGGTTCTTACCTCATCAGCTCAAGTTGCTTTAATAATCAGTTTGTAGTACACATAATGAAGAAACACCTGTCCATTTTTGCCAATATCACAGAATGGCTGAGGCTGGAAGGGACATCTGGAAATCATCTAGCCCAGCCCCTCTGCTCAAGCGAGCAGGGTCACTGTAAGCATGTTATCCAGGACCCTATCCAGACAGCTTTTGAATATCTATAAGGATGGAGACTCTACAACCTCTCTGGGCAACTTCTTCCAGTGCTCTCATCCTCACAGTAAAAAATGTCTTTCCTTATGTCCAGGTGAAAGTTCCAGTATGGAGCTCTCAATACTCCTCACATACGAACAGCAGTGAATCTAACTCCAAATATGCAGACTTCATGAAACCATTTCAATAGCATGAGTTTCTTCCCCATCACACTCTGCTCACAAGCACCATAATGTACAAATAAGAAAACCTACCACCAAGCATCAGGCTGAGATTTTTACTGGGCATGCTGGAGATAAACAGCATGTGATACATATACAGGTAAACTGCTAAAAAGTCAGCTGTCACTCTTGCACTGAAGCAAAAATCTTCAAGACAATTACCAATAAGGCTAAGGGATGGAAGGAACAACTTAGAGAATTGAGGAGAGCTTGCTGGAATTCTCACCTGTGTTATACCAGCCCATTGAAGAAATTTGCCCCGAGGATGCTACCTACCACAAAGCCTCTAAGGGTGAACATAATGTCAGATTTTTCTTTCCCCCTCAAATTAACATAGGAAGCATAAGCAATACACGATGCTAATGACACTTGGGATTTTCTAAGACCTAAATCAGAGAAGCAGGCCATCTGACACATTGTAAAGATAATACTTAACTTGAAAAAAGTCACGACCTTGCCCTACAAGACATTAAATTCAGCAACACAAATTAACAGAAGGTTTATGTTATATTTAAACAGTTGGCAAAGCAGCTGACTACATGCTGGTAGACTGAAAAATGAGGCCAAAACTGCTTCCAGAACTGCTTATGCCAGTGTAGTCAAAAGCATTTGCACTTTCAGAGCATGTTGGCTTATGTGCAAACATATACACCCTGCATGGGCTCATATACAGCAGCTAGGAGGTCTGGGAAATTGACTCTGAAGAAAGAGGAAAACAAAACGAAACTTGCATAAGAAATCACAGAAATTGTGATATAAAGTTTTATTTTCCCTTTAAAAACAAAAGGCATAAAGAATACATAAATTGTTTATTGAAATATCTGAATGCAATTTTTTTTTCTGTCAAATGTTCACAGAGTGATAAGTTAGAGAAGCAAACTGACAAACAGGAACTAAGAACCAAAAGTACGACACACTATAAACATCACAACTCCTTGATCCTGAATACTCAAGAAGCTTAAATTGCAGTAATGTTTAACCAAATGTCAATGCTCTACAGCTGAACACAGCGTACACAGCTACATCAAACTACACCAGAAGCACCAGTCTGCTTTTCTTACATAAGCAAGGATTTATAGTTGCCAGATGTTCTTACTCCAGTTCATGAAATGACTATCAACCAACCCAGGGCTGAGTTACATAAATAAAAGCATAGGTTAACATGAAGAAAAGTCTGCAAGTGCTGGCATAGAAGCAGATAGTGCAGACTTGGAGGTATCAGGCAGACTGATGTGCACTATCATTCTTCAGTCTGCACTTCATCTTTGTCCCTCTTGCTTTCCATATCTTCTAGGTTGCTTTGGCCTTCAGCATGACCGCAAGTCACAGCCAGCATCACAAGAGATCAACATGCTAGTCATTCCTGCCAACGAATATTGGGATGGTGCTTTGATCTAAAAGGCGGTTCTGCTAAAGCTACGAGAAAGGCATGGTGCTTTGCTTGCTAGGACCTCTCTCTACCAAATACCTGAAGTGTTTAACCCCATAAAAAATGCAATAAAAGCACATGATGCTCACTTCAGATCTTTCCACTGTTTAAGATCCCGCCCAAAAGACTTTGCGGTCATTTCTATCTGCCATTTTCCTTCATTTAAACATTTTAAAGACTTGCTCAAGATCTGCAATTGGATCTAGATTTAAGTCTCATATTTACTGCTATTTCAGATCAACATGATATTCCAGGACAGAGCAAATTTTGTGTTTGTGGTGGAGTTCCCCTTTTAAACCAGTGATTTTCAAACAGTAGTCCACAGGCAGCAGCAAGTCTCTGCAATACTTCTAAAAGTTCTGTAAAAAACAAAAAACAAATTGTTATCGGTCTTAAGTTTATTGCTTAAGAATCTAACATCTTCAATGGGAGGTCTGTAGGGATCTGCAAATTGAAAAAGCTCCAATGTCTACTTAAGAAAAAAATTCCAAGTGACTAAACAGTCCATCACAAATTGATAAGGGCAGTAAGCTAGAAAAAAAAATAGCATATGAGTACACAAAATTTTATCTAGGTCAAACAATTACACACAAGCTGGAAACAATCATTCTGAGTTAAACTACACATCTACCAGTTAAATCATCTGAGAGAAAAGGAAATCAATCAAAATCAAACTCTAGAATGGAGGGAATGTCAGTGAGGAGAGCACTGATGACGTGACTCACTAGTGGAAATATATAGGTAAGCTATTGCCTACAGATCTCAGTAAAAAGAGAGATTGTGCACACACATGGGTGGGGAAGATGGAAAAGAAGGCTATGTCATAAAATAAATATTTTAAACCCCATAATCTTTATTAACAAGTACAGTTGTGCCTCAACTCTCAGGCCTGTCTTTTGAAGGTGCGCAGAAAACACACAGGAAAGACTGATTGTTTCAACAGAATTGCCATTGAAGCTAAACTCCATCACACTGCACAAGATACTTTATGTAGAAATACCTTCATTCCTCATAATCTGAAAGCATCTCTCCTTACTTTTTTTCCATATGTGCTATAAAGATACCAGCTACCACTGCCACAGGGGTTCCTGGACAGTTCTTTAAAAGACATCCCAAACACATGGGCTTCAGCAATGGCTGGAGTAACAGTCCCAGAGTAACTTCTTTCCATCTTTGCTTTTGACAGCCTAGTTGCTTCTCGCATCATCTCTGCTCTAGAAAACTCAGAATGTCCCCGTTGAGAAGCTTGTCACACAGTAGTGCACACTCTGTGGTCAGAGTGCTCACAGAGAATGAAAACTACAGCACGTGATGGCAAGTAGAAAAGTGGGGTTCTTTGGTTTTGGACAGACACAGCAATTTGCTTGCTCCCCTCTGTTGCCAGGCCTTCAGGATGTCCAGCTTTTCGTATTTTTTTTTCCTCAAAAACCTCAAGCTTCTTTTGTTGTATTCATGCCAGCAATCAGCGAGAATTCTAGCAGGGTCTTTAAACAGTACATTGAATAGTCGTCTTCTAGGACTGAACTACACATAAACTGATAAAAGTGTGAAAACCACCGAGGTGTCTTATACTGGCAGCAAGTTATTTGTTTAAAATTAATTAGCAAGGAAACAGTTATTAGAGTTTAAGATTGTGTTATACCTGAGAGCTAAGAACCCCATTTCTAATGAAGCAGGTCACAACTCAGCATCATTATTTCAGGCTTTCTGCAGAATATAAGACAATGTCTGTATCAGCGGCACTCAAATTTTCAAGGCTATAACTATAAAGTGAAGAAAAAAAATGAGCAATTGTTTCTTTTAAGGAACAGTTAAGGGTCTAAATTACAGAAAGACAGAGTGCATGGGGTCTTGGCTAAATTTCTGTTTCTTCTGGCAAGTGTTTTATTTACCTAAGGTCAATCCCTAAACACTTTTTTTTTTCATTCCCATTTTATATGATATACAAACAGTTTTGCACCAGGGAGCCTTGACTAGCATCTAACTGTTTACACATGAAGTGAAAGGTAACTTATGACTATGGTAACTATAAGCATTTTTTCCACAGAAAATTCTTCTATCCTTAAGCCTATGGTATGACTGCTTTTCACTTAGAAGTTCTACCAACTCTCAGATAATGCTATTAAGTAAATGAATAACTGCATGCTCTGTTTACTTAAGGTATATACACTCTCCTAGTCTATTTTTCTTTCCGAAAAGAATTAGCTGCACCAGAAAAGGAATTATATGCAAACACAGCTGCAACTGCTCTGAAGGTCTTCATCACTTCTACTACAAGGAAAGCAACAGGATTCTTGAGTATAAACATGCCCTAAATAAGATATAGTGCACAAGAAGACAGGGGAAAAGAAGCTTGTCTTGAGAAATAAAAATTGGGACTCTATAGTGTATCTGTATTCACGCCACATATGACACCATTTCTCTGTATAAGTGGCTGCAGATGTCTAAAGCACACGTTGTGCAACCGTTTTGGGGAAGCAGTCACAACGGGACATTAAACTTTTACTTTATTACAAAATATGAAGAAAAATGAGAGCCAAATAATGAGGTAATCATAGAGTAAAACAAGGTTACACAGCAATCCTATGAAGCCTTTTTTGTATTTGCCATTTGGCTTAAATATCGCCCAGATTGCTGCAGTTAAACTAAGTCAGAGCGCAAGTAACTTGGATTATGTAAACAGAGCATCCCTGAAGCCGCACCCCAGCACCCTGGGCTAGCAAATATAATGCAAGGCATATAATGCCAATCTCTGTCCTTCATTTTAAGCAGTTCATCACATAACAAAGTACAAAGTAACAAATCTACTCGGGTACAAGCATAATTACTACACCCCATCAAGGATGAGCAGTAAGCTGTCCTAATTTATGATGTATTCTAACTAGTTCAAAGAACAGAAAAAAAAAAGACTCAAGCAAACGTAACCATTAAAAGACTCACTGTCCAAATATTTTGTTGCTGTCATTACAGCTGGATTGATGTCTTGTGCAATTTAGGATGCAACACTTTTTATCCCTCACCCCAAATTCTGCATTAAAGAAGAGAGTTAAAAAGCTTATGTATGAGATCATACCTGCACATTATCTGAAGACAGGCAGACACTATTCCTCTTGCATTATTTCTAAAGGCTCAGGAAGAACCTACTTTACCTTGGCCACATGTCCCAGTATCTGCTATCCTCAAAAGTTCTGTGCAGATGAGCTGCTTAAAGAGCAGCTTCCCACACTGCGATATTTTAATGACAGAAATCACACTAGGTCATACCACCTGTAGTAAAGTGATGGTAGCAGCATCTCTTATTAGGCAACACTGCGTGAAGACTGCTTTTGCCTTCAATCAAAATGAACTATTCTTCAAGAAGCTTCATCTTATTATCTTAATTATTATTTCATCTTCTTGCCAAGTAGTGACAATTCCCCATGCTGAGGAAAAATGACACCCTAGGCAATCATCCACAGCACTGTAAAATGCACATGCTACCTAACTATAAGTAGGGGCTTTTTCAGGTTTGTAGACAAGACCTCCCTTTTAAACTCTAAAATCTTTTAAGAAGCCTTTTAACAAAGACACAGTAGCAACATTCCATTCTCAGATTTCTGTCAGAGGTTCAGATTGGACTCCAGCACTCCCCCAAGTCAGATTCACAAGTCCGTGCAAATAGCCTTCAACTATACACACTGAGTTACAAGAGACCAAGAAATGTTCTTTAATATGGCTGTACACCTCAAGCATCTAAATCAGGATGAGAGATCTCATTTAATGTTGCTTTGTATGTGTTAAACATGAACATCAAATGTCACACCACCTTGGGAAGGAAAACTCAGCGTTTCTAATACTATTTCTTCAAAGGGCATTGAGTACCTTCAAGTAACCAATAACTGCCAAGCACCAGTTAGCAGCGTAGTCAAAGTAAAGTAAATGCTATTTTAAAGATTATCCACCCCCTTTATTCCTCCCTCACCTTCTTAAAAAAAAGACAATATACACATACATTGCAAATAAGGGACTATACAGCCCCAAATTTGTATCACTAGCCTGACCCCACATTTCCAAAAGAAGGTAAGTTCTAAATTTAGTCTCTGAGCAGTTCCATAGATTTCAGAATATTCATTGGTATCTTTTCATAAATATGTTTCTCTGCATTAGCTATCATCACTCCATTAAAAAAGTTAGCAACCACTGCTATATGACATTCCCCCAAATCCTACAAAAACCACATTATGGTGATATTGAATAAACCAGACAGAGCCTAACACAGTAACAGTTCCCACAAGTTAATGAGTAACCACAGCAGGTAATGCAGAAACAATACAACCAGCCAAGAAGTGAAAATACCTTGCAAAAGTGGAAAAAGTAGCAGACTGCAAGATCTGTACTTAAGCTATTTTTACACTGACAACATGCAAAAATAATTTTCCATATGTTCTAATGCAGATACATACAAGGTGTTTAACTTCCCTGTAGACAAGGCAACCCTGAGTTTTTCTGCCAGGTTCACGACCCTCATCGGGTCAAAGGAGGTGATCCTGCCCCTCTACTCAGCCCTGGTGAGGCCGCATCTGGAGTATTGTGTCCAGTTCTGGGCCCCATAGTACAAGAGGGATGTAGAGCAGCTGGAGAGAGTCCAACGCAGGGCTACGAGGACGATCAGAGGCCTGGAACATCTGCCCTATGAGGAGAGGCTGAGGGAGCTGGGCCTGTTCAGCCTGGAGAAGAGAAGGCTGAGAGGAGACCTGATCAGTGTATGTAAGTACCTCAAGGGAGGCAGCGAGGAGGATGGGGCTGGACTCTTTTCACTGGTGGCCACCGACAGAACTAGAGGTAATGGCCACAAACTGCAGCATCCAAAGTTCCACAGGAACTTAAGGAAAAAAAATTTAACAGTGAGGGTGACAGAGCGCTGGAACAGACTGCCCAGAGAGGTTGTGGAGTCTCCTTCTCTGGAGATCTTCAAAACCCGCTTGGACGCAGTCCTGTGCCACGTGCTCTAGGTGACCCTGCATGTGCAGGGGAGTTGGACTAGATGACCTCTAGAAGTCCCTTCCAACCTTAAGCATTCTATGGTTCTATGATTCTAAGAACCCATAGGTCTAGCAGCAGTTCACTTAAGCCCATGTGAAAGCTGGCTGCCATTTTCACTCATGGACATGAATGCTTGGTACAATTTGTCTTGGAAGAAGTCTGTGAGCTAGACTAGATTCATATTTAGAATTCAGTCAACATATCAGAAGGATCCAAGCAAGACAAAGGCATGAAAGCCTCCAAGAAAAGCAGAAAAACTGTTGAAAATGTTAGGAGGAAGCACAGAGTTTAAACTCACTATATTCACATCAGAGACAAAGGGATTTATAAATAATAGTTATATATAACAGATAAAAAGAGTTTAACTTGCATGCCACTCTTGTCTACAAGAGACAGAAATGTTTTAGTGTAAATATGCCAATGCAAACACACAAGGAAGCTGAGGGAGCATGTGGGAGGCGGCAGCAAAGGGACAAGCAATAAATTGGACTAGTCAGTAAATGGTAGATCCAGCAACACAGAGTAACAGGAGTTTTTATTTGCCAGCCAGATGCTACATCTAATCCAACAAAGGGACAGAAGACTCCAATTATCTAATTCCACATCATGCACACCAAAGATCACTTCACTTTGGGCCCATCCTCCAAAGATGTATGAAAAAGCAGCCAGAAAGCTAACACTGGTCATGGCACCTGCCTTCACTGTTGTTCTACCACATGCCAGTGGCACAGTATGTAACTTGGCACCATTTAAGGAATGCAGAAAGCAATCAACCACCCAAGCAGGAACCACTAAATGGCAAGAAGCTTCATACCTAAATCCTTTGCAAACTCCAGTGCCTAAAGGGATGCGAAGCATACAAAGAATATCATTCAAGGGATGATAAGCATCAGTAAAGTTCTTTTTGTGCTATCTTAAATAGTTGAAAAGACAGATCTGCACCTGTTCTTTGTTTCTTCACAGTTAATTGGAGTTTTAAGTATATTTATAAAAATATTTCTATTTACTTCTCCCATTAAAAAGACAAGTTAGTCTATTACAATTATATACATAAACAGTTGGTCATACTACTTAAACTCCAGGAATATAGAGCAATTGTCCTGGTTGCAGTTTGTTCTGGAACATGAGCAACACTAGAAGCAAAAGACCTGAGGACTTGAGGTCAGCGAGGCAATAGTTATCATGCGAAAGTTGTATAGCCAGTTCTCTAGCAGAGGCAGCTTTAACAGTGCCCAGTGTTAAAGTCTAAATAAATTCAAGAAAAAAAAGAATCAGAGAGAGAAGGTAAAAAGTTGCAAAACAAAGTTGACAAACAAACACAGGATTCCACAAGCCACACAACTGGAGATCTGTACTTTTGGAGCACCTAATCATGTTCCTTACAATTTGGCTTCTGATAACTAGTCAGTCCGCAAGGTGACGGGAGAGAGCACTTTCAGTCCCTCACAGTTTGTGACTAAGTTCTTCATTGCACATAAGATATTGGTCAGAGGAACACTTCAGTCCTCCTCCTCTTCCTGCAGCTGCTGAGTTTTCTCCATCCCAGCAGGCGTGTTTCCATAGCAACAGCAATTCTTATTCTTCAGCTCAGTTGTGTTCACTGCAGTTGGGTTTTTGAAGAGTTAAAATGGAGTAAAACCACACTTCTGTCAAATTCAAACTATACCTTACACCTAGGTCAGACCATGAAGATACACATACTCTTCTCAAGTCCTCTTTCACAGAATCATTACAGTTGGAAAAGACCTTGAAGATCATCAAGTCCAACTGTAACACCATCAACACCATGCCTGTTAAACCACGTCCCTAAGCACCTCACCTACGTGTTTCTTGTCCCTGCCAAGGACAG
>NW_010580885.1:319828-335637 GCF_000705375.1 Tinamus guttatus | reverse complement strand
CGCTGTAGCTCCTTCCACCCTCACTTGCTCCCGCGGGCGCATTCTCTGCAGAGGAGCCAGGGCAGCCCTGAAATTAGGCAAAAGCAGCGCAGAGATCAGAAAGAACTCAAATTTGTCCTGTGCTTAATTAGTTCACACGAGCAGCCAAGCATCCCTTGCAAACTACTCTGCTGCACAGAGTGCGATCAGACCCGTGTCTGGTGCTTCTGGCAAAGGACGCACAAACCGTCTATTCAGCTTTGTAAAGTTCTGTACTGAAATTACTATAAATTGCTGTGCCATCATCATACCACATAAAGCCACAGCAGGCATGGAGCTATAATACAGACCTAAGGCGCTCTCTCTCTCTCTCTCTCTCTTTATATATATATATATATATATATATATGCTATCAGAGTTGAGGGGAGAAGCTGTTTCATGGACTATTGACTTACGTGATGTGGCAATACTAACTAGCCAGTTTGCCAGCATAAGGGTCACTTGCCCATGATGGCCACCTACTCCAGACTGCTGGAAGCATTAGATAGCTAGTAATTCAGAACAGTTCCATAGAATAACTGTAAAATTTGCAAGTGATGGCAAAACAGGGAAGGGACAGGAGAAGTTTGTGGACATTCCAAGTCTAAACCACATAATTAGGTTCTTGGGGAACACTGCATGCAGTACTTTTTACTTATTTGAATCTCTGGATTATAGAAGAGATGCAAATTTGTCTTCCTTGAGTTAGGTCAAGCTGAATGAGAGAAATGGTTCCAAAAAGCAAAAAACAGAAATGGTAGGACCTTAGCCTCATGCACCAAATTCAAAGGTTTTTTAAAGACTATGAATAGATGATGCTGAAATCTCATGGTCACCTTTACTTCTCAAAAGGAGAAGGATGTCTTCATGTTAAAAATGTCTGCCTTCCTGGTAGAATACATACTACAAATATATTCAGCAATGAACAATCAAATTTCTGGTCTTTCTGGACTTTTATGTTAAGGAAAATGTTAATTCTGCTCATACTTCCATCCTGAAAAATTATGAGCCATTCCCTAAAAAATATGGAGACTCCTTCAGATCTCTCCTGCTAGGCCAGATTCTGATCTCTACTGCTCTATTGAGAGTGTGGATAGTCTCTCCAAAACCTAGATTTGCTCTTCTGGGTGGATTTTTATAAAAGATCTTATACAGTTTCATGGGAGTGAGTCTTGACCTCCCTCTCAATCCAGATGAGGGACTGAGGTAGGTCATTCCTACACGGTAGCCTTTGGTGAAGGCATGTTTCTGCCCACATTAATTGTCATGCACTTATCTGTATTTGAACTGGGCTGTATTTAGCCCCATTCACCCTCTCAGTATCATTAGTACTTATTTCCTGTAAGAGTAGCTGAGAAAGTGGATGAGAGAGTCCCAGATTTGTAATTTACTATGACAATCTTCCCGACTACTTTGCTCTCTCCCGAGCCTTCCACTTGGTTTAGAACTATTGTTACAAATTAAATGAAAGCTTCAGAACATTGCTGCTACCAGAGGCATTAGCCTGAAACCTACAGATTCCTCAGGAAAGGTTACAAGCAGTGCTCACACTCCAATTCCTTCTTCTAGGAGCAGTGGATTGTGAGAACAGCTCATCCAAGCAAGCTTGGTTTCAGTGTTTAAATCCTGCCAGATAATAGCAGGCAGGCAGAGCAGGTAAGGTACACATTCCTCCCAGAAAAATCTGAATAGCTCAAACTGTACTTAACAGCTGGCCCCAGACCCTGCAGTTCTTCCTGGAGCTGCTTTATCCATCCACCCATCTCCAAGAGACCTGTGCAGGGCCCAAAGAAGACGTTTCCCAAATAGGAGAAAGAGTTCATGCTGGTAATATTATCAGATTCTGGGGCCAAGCAGCATTTGTAGGAACAGACATCAATCTCAAGCCCCAGTGGGCAGCAGCAACAGAAAACTTTCCTTCCGCTGTTTCCACAACTGCCACTCAGGGCCTGAGGCTTCCTCTGGAGGACTGGGCTCATTTTTTATCATTTAGCTCCTCACTGACTCAAACTGCCGAAGAGGACCTCTGTGAGCAGAAGGAGCTGGTGCTTTTTTCTGAGGCAGAAACATAGTATCTTTATTAGCAACTGCATTTAAGCTAATTTCATCTAGGCCACTGAACAGTTGGAGGATGACAGCAACTCCATTGAGTTTTGAGGGTACAAGTGCACCTACAGGCTTCAGCCACATTAACATGTTTGGCAACTGTGACAGATCTGCCATCGGGCATGAATTCAAGGATGACATTCTAAGAGGAGCTGGCATGTTTGATTGGTTCATTGGTCATGACACCTGAGGCAGGACTTTGCATAAGTCTCAGACCCTATTTCCAACACCTTTAATGATTGCAGTCATTGAAGTGACTTGTGTTGAGGGGGCAGAAGCTCCATTAAAAGGAATAAGGGAAGCACAAGTGTGAACAGCTGCATTACTATTCACTGATGCTGGGATATTCATCCTAACCGCAGGGTGGATGGTTCTGACATGCAGGCATTGGAAGCCAAGTCCCATCCTAGCTTACCCAGTCTCCCATGGGGTGGAATGGAACAAGAACAGGAGATTTAGGGAGAATGGAGACCATAAAATGAGCTGATTTCATCAGTTTCAGAAGATTGCATGGGGAGGCGGCAACCACATGGGAAGGAGCTGTTTAAAAGATCTTTTTCCATGTGCATCTACAAAATGGAATACCATTGTCCCTGGTTTGTTGCAAAGTGAGAAAATGTAGCAAAAAGAGCTTAAGTGTTTGATCAGGTAGGGGCTTTCTCTGGACCTTCCTACAGGAGAAGAACCAGCAGTAGAAAACTCACTGTAAGAGCCACAGTAGGAGAACAGATCTAGGAGTATGAAGTACAGTCCCTATAGGAATTTGGATTTTAAGCAAACAAGTATTTGGATGCCCAGGAAGCTGAAAGAATTCCAGTTGGGACTTCAGTACATATTCACTGCACAGCAAGGAGAATCCTGGTTCATTTGATGCCTCAGTATTTGATGCCTTGTATTTTCTACACTGTGCGGAAATCGGGATTTGTTTTGCTTCATCGTGTATTTTTTGCTTCATCGTGTATTCCCAAGAATCAGTTTGTGGAGCTGAAAGACATACAGGACATGTCTACCCACGGTGAGTGGAGGATGGTACAGTAATGCACACCCACTACCATGTGCCACATCCACTACCATGGATCAAGCATCTCTGTATGGCACAGTGTGGACCTAACAGCTCATTCAGAGCTAACTTGCACCTCTAACTTTGGTGTCTGCTTGTGCAACAGATAAATCCATGATGGGCTTTTTCAGAGGGACTTTTCTTGCAATTTTTCTCCCAGGACAAAGTTAATGTCATTTTAGCCTTGTTCAATCCAGGCTACAGTGCTGGGAAAGGGAAAACTTCTATTGTTTGCTTTCTATTCCAAGAACAATAATGTTGGGAACACTTCTGAAAAGTAGGAAGGATGCTTTTTGTACAGAACATGTTGCCTACATTTGCTCCAAGAAAGCTGAAAAACTCTTGGCAGCAGTAAGTCAAGTTTAGGCTCGGCAACCAAACAGAAACATTGCCAATAAAAGCAGTAAGAGAACTGCTGAGGATAGAAGCATAGTATTGCCCTTACTCCTTGCAAGTGGAAGAGAGTTGGGAAGCGATTAGTCAAAATCACAGAGCCCTTCAGAGCAACTTTATCTTGCACAATGTGTGCCATATGGACTGCAAACTAAACTATCCTTTAGTTTAATATTTTTCCTGATAAAGACAGACACATGAAGAGAAGAAAAAAATGTATACTCCTCTATGCAGCTTGAAAGAGAAAAACATTCAAAATGGAAATAGAGAGTGCCACAAATGGGCTGCTAGACTCTGGCCTCAGGCTGGGGTTAAGGCCCACCCACTGGAGTTCAGCATGGAGGGGAGAGGAGAACTGGTCATCGGGTAAAATATGGCTAATATAACTCCTGGGAAAGGTAGTGCAACAGTAGAGCAAGCATTACCAGAGGCAGAACTGATCGGCAACTTTTTCCAAACCTGCTGTGACTGTAATAGTTTGAGCACAATCCTGTGTTTCCCTCTGGCGTGCTCTGGCCCACTTTGATCCCTAGATAAGTTATTTTCCTATTGCACAGAAAGGAACCACACTCCATAATTCAGATGAGGAGCTAGACCAGAGTCAGATCAGTCCTATGCAGAATCAACAGCAGCTGAGAAAGTCAATTCTAAGTTTTAAGTTGAGAGATCAAGATTCTCCAAGAGCCATAAGATGCCAGGGCCAGTATTTGGATAGAGTCTAAGGCTTTTTTTAAATCACATATGCCAGAATGTACTTGCTGCCACCCCATCCATCCATGCATCGTTATTGCCTCTGAGCAAAACTACTTTAAGTCAACACTCATTAATTGCTGCTTTCTTTGGAGTTCCAGTTGGGCTCATTGAATGAGTTTATATTCTGTTTCCAATTATCTGTAAATAAAACATAACAGCTACACGGACACCAAAGGAGGGGGAAGGCAGAAATGGAAGAGAGAATAGTCAAGGGAGCTTTTTGGATTCAATTAAAAGAAGTTGGTCCTTAATTCATGCTGTACCAAATCCATGTGAGGCTTTGAGATTTTTTTAGATTGAAAAGTTTCTTGACGTGGCTTGAATTTGCACTTTGAAGTTTAGCCCATTTGACATCAACTTTGTGTCATCGCCTCATAGCGAGTACTTTCTAAAAATTCATATATTTAACTACTATCAAACTCAGATTGTCCAAGCAGCATGAAACAGTTTCACCTCTGTGCCTCCATTTCCTTCCCTGCTCCTTCACAAAAGGGGATTATTATTCTCACCTATATGCCAGGCTCTCACCTCGCCTGCTTCCTTATTTTTGGCACAGATCCAAAAAGCTACTTGAGGACAAGGCAAAGATTTCAACTGATTTCCCCGGGTTTCGCCATAGGTTAATAAATGTACTCTGAAGACTTTAGACAAATAGCACTGTAGAAACGCACTGTATTAATGCAAGTGCTTCTTACGCAGCCTCCAGTCAATGTTTTGTCTGGCAACATTCCCGCAGAAGACAGACTGAGCAAAAGCCAAGTGAAGCGCTCCAGCTTTCCTCCATTGTCTTCTAAAATAACGGACTTGTAATGCAAATTGTTCTGCTTTGTTAGGAATGAAGTGTATCAACTCACCAAAAATGAGTATTGCCAGAGAAAATTCTTGATAAGACACAGTAAACCCAGATGGTGAGGCTAATGCCCCAGGAAGTTTAACAGCCGCAGAAGACTCGACTCTTTGTTACATCCTAGGTAGTACAAGCCTGAAGCCTATCGGGCAAACAATACTATCCTTATTTTACGAGTAGGGAAGAGGAGGCAAGGAAAATTTCCAGCTGACTCCAGGAAGACAAGAGGAAAACTCCTATTGGCTTCAGAAGTGTAGTCAGTGGTATAGACAGGAGATGGGCCCATACCTCACATAAATGACAGTAACTTTACACATTGACCCCATGAACATGTTCCTCTTTTAACTTTGTCTAAATTCCTCTCAGTCATTTAGTCCTCTTAATGGACGGTCATCAGCTTTGGCTATTCATTGGCGGTGATGCACGAAACAGCATAGGATGCTTCTGGCCTTTTTGGTGCCGTTTGGCTTAACACTACTCCACTAAGGTTTCACCGATTAGTGTTTCAGATCCTGACAGGAGACTCTCTGTACACAAGATCCAGCACTGGTTTAAATACTATAAAAAAAATCCTGACAGACTGAGAAATCCCGCAATATTCCCTCAGTATCTCCCAGGCTACAAGAGTTTACCTCTTAATAAGATCGCTGTGATGAACAGATGTGACCTGACCTGAAAATTCTCAGCATTTGGATGAGTGTATTTACACACAACACTTAAATTGTCAAAATTATTTATACTACCAAACATTTCTCTTGCCAAGCAGCCTGAAGGAGCCTGCCGAATAGCTAAACAAAGGCATTGACCTATCAGTTGCCTCTTGATGGTGATGGTGTTTGTCAAAGCAGGACAGAGGTAGTAGTTCCTGAGTCTGAACTGCCACCCTGGGGTCACACCAGGCATGATGAACTTCGTTCTCTTTCTGGTGTAGAAGAAAGAAGCCACATGCAGAGGGTCCCCTGATAGCTTATGGAGGTGCCACACAGGCATGTGCACCATGTGAGAAGGACAGGCCAGGAAAGCTAAGTGCTCAGCTTCTCACAAGCTGCTGGAGCTGGGAAAGAGGTGTGGCATTTATGGCCAAAGTACAATTCAGGCATTACTAGGTTTCAGGGCACATTGCTTTGCTCTGTTATTCAGCAAGTTCATCTCCAGATCCTGTTGCAGAGGTGTGCAACAGCATTAATCCTCAGGAGCTATCGTTGGCGGCCAGAGGTTGAAGATTTCAGTTTCTGTAGTCCAGTGATGGTGTCAACATCTTGTTTCTGTCTGTTAAGATGTACACCAAAGCCATCAATTTATCTCAGGCAACAAGGTAACAGTGGATAACAATGAATCATTATTAGATCTGAACTGTGGCTGAGCCACACTTCAGCTTACTCCTTCCACAGATGGGTAGTTTAGATGACAGGGATCAAAGAATCTGCCACTATCAGAAAGGATTTTGCACTCACCTTCATTTAGTAGTTAGCAGGGTAACTACTAAACCCAAGCCTTTTCAACCTATGCATCAGTTGTATTGGATCAGTGACAACATGGGTCTGTATTTCGAAGATCCATAATTTTGAAGGTCTAACAGAAGGCCTCTTTTACAATACAGTCTTGAAGCAAGCCTCAAAGTAGCCTAGGTGGAGCTGGGGGGAAATACTTTGGGGAACTGGTAAGTTAGTCTGCATGCAAGTAGTTTAATGCTTGTTGCAGCATCAATTTCAAGTAACAATCTTCATCCCTTCACCTGAAGATTACTTCTAATAAAATAGCAACCTTCCTGGTTCTTACCCAGTGTGGATGTGGCAATATAGAACAGGATGACAGACTGCAGCTTTGCAAGAACCACAGAAAAGAAGAGAAGGAGACTACATATACAGAAAGTAGCTTGCAAAAACAGCACAGATAGATTTCCAGTCTCAAAACCAGGCCCAAGCCTGTAAGGTAGTTTTCTTATATTGGTGCCAACAGAACGGATCAAGGGATACAACTATTTTTTCTGTCTATCCCTTTCTCATCTCACTGGACGAATAGGTTAAGTACAAAGTGAAATACACTTGCCACGAGTAACATCTGTCCCCTAGCCCCTAACTATAGGGAAGCTTACAATGTTTTTGGCAAGTATGGCGACCCTGAGGGAAAATGAGAGTCTGGAGAGGTGCATTTGGGGAAATAGGAATGTTCTTGGGCTTGTGCCAGAATATAATACAGAAAAGAAACAAACATTTAACAAAAAAAAAAAATCTGCCATTGAGACGCAATAAATATCCCTGAAAATGATTCTGCCTCTGAATTGGGAGAGTCCCAAATTATTCAGAGACACAGATCTAGGCCGAGGGAAAGAATAGCAAGGGCTGTTGAACTGGACCACAGGCAGAATAAGAACAAAGGCTGTAGTGCCAAACAAGTGCATGTGTCAAAGACAATAGTTTCATGAAGCAGGAAAGCTGACTAATAAATCAAAATCTAGTGCATACCCCACAGAAACAATTCTAAGGACAAGAAGGATAACATACAGGTCATGGACTGACATGCAAGATGTTGGAGGAAGAGCACCATTTCACCTCCCAGTGGAATATCTTTTGCAGAAGGAAAGCAGCAGCTGTGTAATAGATAGTAAACTGTATGACAGACTTCTAGTAAAGAGGATTTCTGCTGTGTGATAAAAGAACCAAGGAGATTCTCACATGCTAGGCACATCTCTGTAGACTGCAAGCCATTCAGCTACCATCATAGTAATTTGCTTTAAGACCAGCAGTTTGATTTCTGTTGGACCTCAGACCCAGCTCTGCTGTATTACTACGTATATATATATATACATATGAGCAAGAAATGGAGCTAGGAGACAGAAGACAGAAACCCACATGCTGATGATATGCATCAGCCAGTGCAGGACAAATGCAGTTATCAAAAGGAAATGCATTATTCTGTCACTATTTAAAAGTATAAGAACAATAGTCTGATACAGTTAAGTACACTCCTGGTCTCAGAAAGGGTTCAATGGAAGTCACAACCATGCCTCAAAAAATAGGGAGCAAGACCACAACAGGAGCGGAGGGGAGAATTTCACTGTCAGTGCATGCAGAATACTAAAGCAAGCCTACCTGGCCACCAGTATCGCTCTGAAGGTCATACAGTGACTTCCTTGTCTCTCTGGGGGCATCACAACAGCATTTGCCCAGTTTTCCTCCGGAAAACCAGAAAAAAATGCCTGTCTTTTACTGTCATGGAATTGACCAGACATGATTTGTGTGATATTTCCATCATGACAGCCATTCAGGAGCAGCAAGGGCTATTTCACAAGAGATGGCAAGCAAGGGGCTGAGTGTAACCGCAGCACAGGCAGAGCAATGCTTTCAGCAACAGAGAACAGTCTCACAATATCTGCGCAGGACAGAGTCCCAGCAAAGGCAATACAACATGTCAGGTCAGGTCAGGGGTCCATCTAGAAACCAGTCAGAAGCAGCAGGTGACGGGATCAGAAACAGAGTTAGAGACAAGGCTGCAATACAGGTCTAAAGTCAATAATAGTCTATAGACTTTTATAGCAACTTGAAGAATAAAAGCCAGTGGCAAGATAAGCATTAGTCATATGTGGAAAATGGAATATGCAGTCTCTCATAGGCATGCACAGCATTCATGCTCATACAAAATATTAAGAACTACAGTTTCCACAAATAACTAGGCCCTTATAAACTGAGATGCATTGAGGATGTGAAGGGAATCCAAATGCTTATAAGTAGAGGCAAATTTAATTTAGAGTCTGCCTAAACCACTGAGATGTCCAGGAGCCCTTGAATCAGGTCACAAACAATGGATGTATCTACTGTTATTTCAAGTGTCAGACTGGACACACTAGAAATCCCTCATGCAGGAACTTTTAAAACTGCACCTGCCTTCAGCAAGAGCAATGGGGACACTGTTCGCAGCCTGAGAGTGCCACCATGGTTCATATGTGCCCTCACAGTGACATCACTTGAACAGTGTTGTCAGGATAAGTCATCTTTTGGATCCTTCTAGTGTCACACACCACAAGGGCCACTGGGATTTGTAGGTGGCCCAAGACTGGATCATCCTTATGGCATTGTGACCAAAAGAGTTAGCCGTTGATGGTAAACAGATTTGTTTACATCATGAAAGTACACAAACAAATCAGTAAGGCCGCATGAGAATTGTCAAGGACTTGTAAAAAGGCTTTTGAGAGGAAGTTATGTGGAAGGCATCAGATCTGAAATGCTATAATTCCTGGGACTTTTTAAAAGGTCCCTAAATTACTGCTGGGAAAGATGTCTCTCTATTTATCTCATTTTTAAATTCTTCCCTAGCCAACTGCTGATGGTCCCTGCTGGAGGCAGGACACTGGTCTGGAAGTACATTGCATCTGATCTGGGATGGCCACATTTGTGAAATGTGTGAGGTGAGTGAAAAGAGTAGCAATCGGTAAGAGAACAAAACTCTGCAGACTTACAAAATCCTTGCCATCTCTGGAAAGGGTGAGAGGGCTGCTCACTTTTCAGAAACAGGATCATGTAAAGTCACTCAAGCAAGGAAGGTGACAGTGGGTTTTGCAAAGCCTGGCATACTAGGCCCATCTTACTCAAACTGTGGATCTGAGGGCACCGCAAAACATGACTAATTCAGTACAAACAGGGAATCTCTGCTCAAGATACTGTCCCATGTGAGCCCAGAGGTCTTTGGGACAGTGGAGTCACTAATAAAGGCAGCTGAGCAGCAGATGAGAAAGGCAAAGGATATAGAAAGGGAAGTCTGCCTGAGAGTGTGAGAGCATTACAGTACATGTTGGAGCAATAACAGAGTAGACTCAATGTAAAGATGCAGTGGAAGAAAGAGCAACAGTTCTTCACATGTAGTTTCCTGCAGCCCATGCAGGAATGATGCAAGGATTGCAGAAGTGGTAAAAGGGCTATCAGTATGGGCAGGCCATCACAGCAAAAGCGCCAAGGGTCTGAAACTACATTCAGGAAAAGGTCCGCTTCAGCCATCTCGCAGTCACAAACAGGTTGGTGCAGCAGGCAATAATTTGAGCTAGAGTGAGGCATAAGCGTTATAGGATAGTTACAGACTTAGGATAGAGCAGAAGGTGACACCAAAGGCAATGGAAGAAGAAAAGTAGTGGACACACCGTGCACACGAATCAACAAGAGTTATGTCCAGAAATGAGAGAACTTAGAAGTAGCATCTACCACCAGCAAGCTGCATGAGCTGTGGAGAGCGAAACACATGTTTTGAGGAGCCTAGAGTCTGGAGGATACCCTAGGAAGTCTGTCTAGACACACAGACACCACCCACTGTAATGGGGATGCCCGTAAAACAGCTGTTGCGATGAAGCAGAGGTTTAGCCTTAGAAGCACAGCCTTGTTCCTTGCTGGGTGTCTTGCTAAGCAGTGCATGAAATCATCTCAAAAGCTCCTCTGGACTGAGGTCACTTCCAGTGTCCCCAGGGAGATCTGAAGCTCTCCCTCTGTCTCCAACAGTATCAGTCCCAGGCATGGGCAGGTTTCTAGAAGAACCTCAGGTCCCTACCAGGACTCCTGACTTTCCATTTCTATTGGCTTTTGGGCAACCAGGGGTGAGCAGAGTTCTGTGATAGGACTCACTGCAACCCTCTACTCAAAGCCCCCATCTCCAATTCTTTCAAAGCAAATAGTATGCAAAGAAAAGCAGGTTTTACCCAGCCTTGGGCTGCAGCCAATGCAGGCACATGGTTCGCTTTAGCAGGACTGGACAGCATATGGCACAGCGACCTGGCTTGTTGTGAATAATGAAGTATAATAAAACCTGTCAAACTGCTATTGGCAGTTAGTTTGAGGAAAGACTCTGTGTGCACAGATAGTTTGAGAAAACCTACTTGTCACTGACATGCAAAGTATTTTACAGAAGTAAATATGGCATTCATAAAGTGCCTCTGAACCCTGAATGTTTTACCCTGAGCTCCTGAATTTCTACAGGAAAGCAGAGATGGCAAAGGGAGAAATGCTCACAGCTGAGGAAGGAAAAAAGTGCTTGGGGAGGGAAGGAAGAAGGAAAAGAAAATCAATAAGCAGGTTGAGATGCAAGAACAGCAGGAGAAAAGGGAGGCAGGACAGAAAAGTCACCGCCATCAGCAGCTATGCTGGGAGAAACATGTGATGGTCTGCATGGTGGCCATGGTGGGAAGCAAAGCAGAAGGTATGTCCTCAGCCAGGGAAAGGGAGGAAGAGACAGGAGCCTGTCACAGAGGGCAGAATGGTCTGGCTGGCTCTGTGATAGACAAGATCTTTGTGGGTGATGGGATGACCACATTTACAATGCTAAAACAACACATCTGAAGACAAGGAATAAACACTGGGGTGCCTTTGTGTTTCCTCCATCCATCTAGCCAGTACCAGCAAGCAAATGTGGGCTGGGGGAAGTACAGATCTTTGTCCATAAAAGCTCAGCCAGTGCCTGAGCTCTTGACATCTCTGTGGAGCAAGCAGGGCTGTGAGGCAGGCTTGCAAGAACACCTGCCAACTTGCAGAGGTCTGACAGAGCAAAAGAGGTCAGAATTAACCTTGAATCACCACTTGAGTTATCAGGCTGAGCTTTGATTTGAGGTTGCATCTCTGGACAAAGTACCACAGGCTTATGGGCATCTCAGCCCAGGCATGTTCATGTTTTGCATCTCCATCTGGCCTTAGATTTGGCCAGCTTCTGCAGTTGTCCTGCTCCCCAGGAGCATCACTGGGGATGCAGAGTGCTGCTTAGTCATTACGTTCTGACATTTCAAGCATCATTCTTGTTTCTTCAAATACATGCTGAAAGGACACCCCGTATAGTCCCAAATACTGTAAAATTTTGCTAATGCTGCTTACAGTGACAGGTTCATAATACCAATGGCCTGCTTTAGCTGTGCAAAATGCACGTAGATGGAAGCAGTAGCGACAATCTGGAATTCAAAAAGTCTACAAACAGGCAGCCCTATTTTAATTAGTTGAGTACAGAGACTAATTAATATGCAAATGAGGAGCTTACCAATATTAATCATCTGTTTTACTAGCCTGCTTTACTAAAGAGTTTCTAACGAATTTGCAAATGAAGTTTCCATGACATTAAAAATCAGCTAAACACCTATCTGAGAATATTCTCCACTTTTTATAAGGGAAGAGAGAGAGTGGGGCCTTTGTTTTTTTGGAAGGAAAATAGCAGTGACTGAAACTAATTTTATTTTTGGCAAGTGTCACTTAGGCCGACTGAGTCAACCTTTTCCAAACCCTAATTGAAAGCATTTTAGCAAGCTAGACACCAGAAAGGGCTTGGAACAAGAGTCATGTGTGTGCACACATGTATGTGCTTGTACAGCAGGACAATTAAAACAAACCTTGTCAGACTAAGAAAAATGCTGTCTACCTTTAACATCTACCATTAGTTGTCAACACTGTGGAACATAAACCCTAAGTGAAGTCATACCACTGTCTATCTTCTATAATTTTCCTAGCTATGTTCTTGCAAGTAATGCCTTAAAACATGGCAACCCAAATCATGCCCCTGAACCATGCCACTCTCTTCTCTGCTAGGTTTACATTTTGTGCTTTGCTCAGCTTCCAGGTGAGTTTGGTGGAGCTGCTTGTCAAATTCACTCTCTGATCTTCCTGTGTTACTTCAATGCAATTTTGGGCAGCTTCCCTTCACTTCCAGGAGGAATATCAAATAAAGAACATTTTAATTTCCAACAAATCCACCATAGCATTTCTGTACCTCTTGGCTTTCTCTTCATATTCCTTTACCCTGAAGTTCCCTCTCTGAAAAGCAAAACCTAAATTCTTGGCATGATGTGTCCCTTTAAATGACTGAAAAAGTGAGAATGAGATTTGCAAATTTCTTCTTAAATCACAGGTGGGACCCAAAATCTGCCAGCAAGATACTTCAAAAAATTAAAAACAGCCTTAAAAAATGATTCCAAAAACACTGGCTGATTTTCAGTGCCAATGAACAGAGCTTGGCGGGTGGTTTGGATTAAAGAGGGTCCTGAGGTTGCAGAACTGGAAAATGGAAATAGCTCAGCAGCACCTGCCGTCACTCCCAAGACAGGCTTCTCCCTCCCAGCTGACCACACGGAAGATACAGATTTCATTTATTTAGAAACAAGGCCTGGGCTGGGGCTGCCCTTGCTCCTCATTTAGCTGCTCTTAAGTGACAGCTAAGGCTTCTTTCCTCCTGAACAGGGGAAATGGGGATGATAACTGTGTTCTGTGCTCACTCTTAACCCTCTTTCAAAAAACCTGCTGCAGCTGACTGATAACCAATTTACCTACAGCTGCCTGTAAAATGGAGAATTGGTTTAATTTTAATGTTTAAACTTAATGCAGGAGTGTTGCTGGCTCTTCCTCCCAGCATTAGCCCTTTTCATTGCTCTTTCCATTATGTTTTTAGATACCAGGCTCTTCTTAGGAACTCTGAAGCCAAGCCAGGGTGAGCACCAGGGATGGGATAACACTGAATTGGTTATTGGACGTTGCAGGGGACAGGGCAGGACAGGCTGTGGGTGCATGTCTGGAAGAACTTAGTGCGTAAGAAGGGAGACGTGGGGAAGGTGAAACCTAGATGGCACATTAGTGTGGCAGAACCTACAGGCTTTCACTCTGCAGTCTGTTTTCTTATACTGCGTTTGTCCCACTTAAATCCTTAAACAACCACTTGTAATTAAAACCCCAACTAGCAACCCGTGCTGAAGTCGGCAGGTGAGAGATGTTAGACAGGAGAATAAGCAAGACCTTTGCCTTGCCTTGAATAGGTGTTGCAGACCCTTGCCTGCTCGGTGAGTCCCATGTTAGTGACCTCGTGGGAAGCGAGGATGGGACCCCAGGGCACTTTCCCTGTGGGTAACACTGCCCTGCAGGACACAGAGGCACAAGACGAGCACAGCAGGGCTCTTCCACCGTGGTAGTGCGGGCACCACACACAGACAGATACCATCCCCATGCTTCTGCTCTTATCTCACTTGCAGGAGGATCTCCACTTCAGCCCTCCAAGTGTTCATGACTCATCCCATCTTCCCAGCCCGAGCTCCCTAACCCGCCCTGCCTGAACCCTTGCTCTGGTCTCTAGCGCTGGAAACATACTGGCACCTACTAGAGTCCAGAGCCACAGCCTGGGCATGGAGCAGGCTGGGGAACAGGAGCTTCGCAACCATTTCCCTGAGGAATACCCCCGCTATCGAGCCTCAAATTCCCCTAGCCTGTGCTAGGGAACCTGCCTCTGCTGGGAGTTCTTATTACCTGGAACTTCTTTCTAATAGTGGAAAAATGTGTATTTTTCAATCTCCTTATTCCACGAAACAGCTGAATGGCTTGGGCTCATATTTTTCCAGATAAATTAACTTTTGAGCAGTGAGGAGGATTGGCAGGTTGTAGTCCCCAGAATGAACATTTTAGGAAGTTATGAGTGACTGACAAAATGGCAAATGCAGCAAAAATGTTACCTGGCTTTAACTGCAGCTGTAGTTAGCACAACATCAACATCAGTAGACAGAAAGAAAGTGAGCACATGCGATAGGGAACTATGATAAATACAGCAGAGTACTAAAAGCAAAGGGATACCATTTGGATGATATTAGCAAGTTAAATTAGCCTCAGAATTTAGGGTTTGTAAAACAAGCTCTTGCTGAGTTTAAGACTAATACCAATATTCCCCTGTGGAAAAGAAATGCATTAATTGCAAAGATATATATAGATATATATAGATATATTTACAGGTAAATGTTTTCTCTCAATATTAGCAACACAAATAACAGCGCTGTGCTAGAGTCCAATAACGGATAGACAAAGCCATGTAGCAAGTGACTATGGAATGTTTTCCTTTTTACTTCCCTTTTTTCCCATGGAAAGGTGAAAAGAAGTGAATGAAATGAATAGATTAGGCAGGATGTTTCAAGTTATTTTAAACAGAAAATTCCCAATGTGCCAATTTCTAGGGTAATTTTGTTTTTGCTTTTTGGAAAACATGCAATTTTTAATTTGACTTCATTATTTGTAGAACATGTGAAAACTTTCAGGGAAATGAGGATTAATCTTTCTATTCTTTGAAGGAAAAGCAAGGACAGGAAATAAAGACAGATATAAAAGAGCAAGTTTGGATTAAAAAAAAAAAAAAAGGCAGTTAGGCATCTCATCACTGATACAGAATCAAAGAAAAAAGACTATGGAGAAAGTCTTTCCAAGTCTTGATGTCATAGTATTCTATATATTCCTTCAAAATATTTCAGTCGTCTGCAATTATTAATATATTTTTGGTTACTTATATGAATCTTGAGTGGGAAAGGAAGATTCTGCCATTTTAATTCCTTTGTTAATGTCTTTATGAATGCAATTAGCACTTCATTCACGCTTCTTTGTCTCTGGATCCCATTACGAGATGGCTTGTGCCAACTTCTCTCCCAGGAGAGGTGAGGCATCACACAGCACTCCACTCAGCTGTGTGGCTGAGCACTGACAAACTCAATTTACAGGAGGAGAGCGTGAGATGACACTGCACAGTTGCAGTTGCTGTGATGTGGACAAATGGCCTGTTTACTTCCAAACAAGGCATCACCTATCCTGGGGAAACATATCTGTAAGTAGGTAAATGAAAGAAAAGCAGGGCTGATTACCTGACCAGAAAGTAACC
>NW_010580885.1:295329-319795 GCF_000705375.1 Tinamus guttatus | reverse complement strand
TTGTTGTACCCCGCCTGCCTACAAGATGCCCATTCAGTTGCTTTTTGTTTCCGAACATGAAGCTAAAGTCTTGCCTTTTGTAAACCCATGCATACGTACAGACCTAAAACAGAGATGGATTTGGCCCCTCACAATGTTTCTTTTCTGTTCCAAATCACTCTGACATGAGGTGAACTCCACAAGCTCCAGATCCTCATGCCACATGGCTGAGGACCAGAACTTCTCCTTTGCCAGGAGCGTGGGCTCACCAAGGCTTGATCCTGAATTCATGTCCATCGGTGTAAGTTAGGGGAAAACCCTTATAGATGGGTGGGCTTGCAGTAGTGTGAAACCCATATGAGAAAGAGCTCAAGCCATTTAGACTGCTAGGGGCAGCTTTTCAAAGCTATCTGACATCAACAAATATTGACGCTGAAAGTGTCTAGAGTGATTTTTTTTTTCAGCAGCATCAGGTGCTTAAATATTGTAGAATCCAAGGAGAGTGAGAATCCTAGATGTTCCTGACCTGTTCCTGCCCGACCAGTTAGTATCCACACCTGAACACTTTTGGAAACCATGCTCAGAACCCTTGCAAAGCCAAGAGCCAATTAGCAGCCCTGACTCAGTACTGTCCTACCTCTGCATCTATCCAGGTGCAGCTCTAAGCCTGCGGGAGCACAGTATTGCTCTCAATTACAAAACTACTGCTTTTTTTTTTGACAATTCTGTCAGGGCAGAGGGTGGAGATAGTTGCATTTTACCTCCAGGATCAATTCCTTCAAATCACTGCAAATACTTCATGAGGGCTGAAGACTTCTCTCCTCAAAGACCACGATGAAGACAGTGAGGCCACAATCCCTCTCTGACATAAGGCCAAAACCTTCAGTAGAGAGGGACAGGGCAGAGAGCTGATTTACTGTGCTGTGTAACAACAGTAGCTCTTTCCTTCCAGCCTCCTCTTTTTGTGCTGGTCAAGCTCCTGCTTTGCCTTCCCCAGCGTGTCGTGGCACACAAAGGATGGCAGACATGAAGTCCAGACATTCCCTGTGGGGTTCCTGATCCCTTCTTGCAGTCCTACTATCCCTAAGAGGCCCACTCCTAGGTAAAGGACACCATAGTTTTTTGTCAAAAAAACAGGAGGAAGGGAAAGCAAAGTGGATTTTTAGGCCCAAGGAAAAAAGAGACAGAATTCTTTATCTCTTATTAAATGTGCAATTCAAAACCTGGTGAATAGGGAGATGAAAAGCTCCTGCTGAGAAATGGAGAGAGAAATTGCATTTTGGCCTCAGGGAAACCTGTGCCTATAATATTAAAGATGTGCAAATAAATAAATAAAGGCGATGGCTAGATTTACGTGTCTAATATCCTCGCATGCTGTGATCAATGTCGATATTTTACTTTTTTATGAGGTTCTCCAAAAATCTATGGCTCCTTCTTTTATTAATTGTACAGCCTCATTGCAAAGGTCTTTCGCATGTCTCCAGCAACTAGGTCTTAGCTGTCACCTCCATTAAATTCTATTATAATATGGCATGATTGAATGCTCCAGTGGGATTGGCCAGCCAGCGTGTATTAATATATTATGGAGCACACAGAGACAGGCACCAGCACCTTGCTGCATTCACAAAGATGCTGTTATGTTTACTTTTTTTTTTTCCCTCTCCATGCACACGTCCGCTGTTTCACTGGAAATCGGCTTTACCGTGAATAATCCCTTGCAAAAAGAACAATGCAAACTGCTAGGGAGCTTTCCCTGAGCTGTGGAAGCCAGCAGTCTTCCCTCAAGTGAACAGCTTCTCATTCTCTTCCTGAGATGTATTTGTAGGACTTTAATTAGTTTGTGTTTGTACAGTATAAAAAAATCTGAGACCTGTGGTATTTAGCACTAGGGAATATTGAAGAATAGAGGATTTCCCACCCGGCAGGTTAGAAACAGAGATGTTATGCTGAGAGAAGGGAGCAGAATCAGAATTTAAATTGACAAGATCACAGTGTTTTGTTTTGTCTTAAAGTAAGAAACATTGAAGCATCGCCACTGCCAGACTGGAAATGAAGAAATATTTCAACCATTACACCTTTCTCGGGGCAGGGAAGACAGAAATGGAAAAATTTCAGAAATGGAGAGAGGAAGTCTGTAGCACAAATGCCACATCCTTGCAGACCAACAGCTCTGTTCGCTGTGCCTATGGGAAGAAGTACCTGACATAGCTCTAAAGTCCATCTTTACCATCCCTCCCTTCCCATCCATCTCACAGGACTACACAGCCAGCTAGTGCCAAACTCTGAGCAGACACAGACCGAAACAGCTGGCGTCAGGCTCTTCCCGGGCTAAAGGTGAGAGCCCTGGCAGTGCCGCCTTGCCACCTCCATCGTATCCCATTGCGTGCATTGGCTCCTGCATCCATCCAACCTCACGCCTCCTTGCAGGGGTGCCCCACACCCTGGCCTGAGCCCCACACCTCCAGGATATCTGGGTCAGCTCAGGCTGAGGCTTTGCTCCAGGAATCAGGCTGGGCTTTGGCTGCATGAATGGCTAATGCTCTGGTAGTCCCCTGTGAGCAAGCAACGGGGCCTGGCACCTAAGACATAGGCCTAATGGAAGAGCTGTGCCTTTGGGGACAGCATGAGGAGGTTGGATAGGATGTTACCTGCAATGTTTGCTGAACTGACACCTACTGTCAGTGCCTGTGTGCATCTTTAACCTGATCTGAGAAGGGTGTCCTTTCCCTCTGCTAGGAAGGCATCTCAGAGCAGAGCAGGACCATAGACTCAGAGTGAAAATCAGTTCCATTCAGAACCAGGTGAGATAAAAGATGTTTAAAGGCCTATACAGCTCAGAGGACATGTATAACTCAATGAAATATCTACTTGGCCATGGATGAATCTGTTTGGTACATTTAGTTAGCAGCAGTAATTCAGCACTTGTAGGTCTCTGGAGAGTTCTGCTGGGTTACCAGCCCCTGAGACCATCACAGGCTTCGGTGCTTTCAGCTCCCTTTGGCTGTGTTTACACTTGCTCTTGCCAAAGCAGAAATGTGGCAAGGGCAGCACCAGCCAGAGCACAAGCATGGACTACCTCGGAGGAGGATTAACGCTGTGACCCTAGCCAAAAGACAGTTTCAGCTCAATCGCATTTTGGGGGCCACGCTGAGGTCAGTCGAAATACCTAACCCTGTTTGCCCAGCCAAGGAACCCCAGGCAGGAACCACCTGGAGGAGGCGACGCAATCTGTGCTTGAGCAGAGCACAGTAGGCAAACCTTGTGAAATCCCCCAATTATTGTTTTTTTCCAGCATTGTGGGTCACTACCACACCAACATCACGTGAAATGGAGCCTCCTCCTCCTTCTCCTCCTCCCCACAATTCAAGCAGGATCAAGCACTGGTTTCAGTTCCTGTGCTCCTGACACACTAATTGCCTCGCTCAGAGATGTGGCCTTGCCCAACTCAATCTGCTTTTAAAAGTAAAGAAATCGCCTAATAATTCCATAATTCATCCTTAGCACCACACTCCACTTACTATCTGACTGGAATCATAGACAGATTGATTGATCTGCCACAATGTGGGCTAAAGACTGTCTAGTATTACGGGCCGAGGCCAGAGAGAAAAAGATGCTTCTAATACTAATAGATTGGAATCCTTTTCCCGGAGGATATCACTGCCTTTAGCCAATCCAAGAGACTAACCAACAAATTTAGAAGAATAAAAACAATCATTATGGTTACAACAGTGACTTGGAAAATAAAAATAAAAAATAAAAATGAAAAGCAAATCTCTCTGAGAAGCAGAAGCGGAAAGGGGAGATCCTTCTCCTTTCCCAAAGATACGTTTCACCTTTGTGTCTATGTAGCTCAGACAGAAACCAGTCTGCTTTGCCCCTTCTGGAACCAAGTCGGGTAACAGTAAAACATAGCATGGGCTAGGTTTTTCTGGATGCAAGGAAGATGTAAATGTGTAAAATGTGATGGAAGGTTTTTTTTTAATATATTATTTCTCTCAGGAATGGTCTGACAGCCCCAGGCTGGAGAATGTGTCTCTCCCAACTACTCTGTCACCCTGGTAACCATGGAGACCATGACGATCGATTAGATGCCATCTGATCTCAACCTCATAAAAAAAACCCCACATACACACACACATGCGTACATGCACACACTCACAAAAACAGGCAGCAGATGGCAACCAGGCCACTAGACCTGTCTCCAGAGAGAGAGAGTGAGTGGGGGAGAGGGACTGACACAGGCAGAGAGAGAGATCATGAGGGAAGGGAAGAAAAAAAGACAAAGAAAGGAAGGAGGGGGAGACAAAGAAGCAAAGAGATCAGGAGAGAAAGGGAAGAGGGAGAGTCTGGAGCAGTCTCTCAGCTGATGTGGCTTCGAAGGGGCCTGTGTGTTTCAGTGGAGCAATGATCATTTACGCTGCCTGACAGCCTGCCTTGCTTTGAGGGTGGAAAGTGAGACCAAGAAAGATCAGGAATGATGAGAAAAGACAAATGCAAAAATACCAAGTCAAATACCAGGGAAAGCTTGTAAAAGTGCCCTGAATGCCCTAATTTGCCTACCTCTGCACCTACAACTGCTAATTGACTCTAGAGCTGATCAGGCCAAACGAGGTCTGTTTCTAAAGTTGTAAAAGGGAGCCCAAATGGAGAGTTCCCTACTCTGCCAAACCCAGAACAAACTGCGAGCTTCACACCACCAGCCATGTCAGTTAGCTCCATGTCACCCAGAGGACTGCTGTTACATTCCAGTGATCCTACACAGGCTGCACACTGCAAGGAATGGAGTTGGACTAGCCACCTTACATGCACTTCACCTGGAGGTTATGTGAGCGGGGACACTCTCACTAGGCTGGAGCTGACAGACAGGAGTAAGACTGCTCCCAATCCTTCACAGCAGGGACTCCTCTGTTTGCACTGCACCTAAAGCCATTAGGTCCTCTGCTTGCCTGAGTCTTCTGTGGAGATGCCAACTAAACAGACAAATCATACAGAGATCTGAGAAGGAACTGTAGAGCAAGTGATTGGACTGAGATCCCAGCAGGCTCTGGGTAAAAGATGTGCCTGGGCCCATCACTATGGAGGCCAATACCAAAATGAAACAAGCTACAATCTCTCTAAAGTCTCATAGTAAGAGTCCTGGGATCTACTTTTCTGCTTCGGTCTGCCTTGAGCAGAGGTATAGGGAGATGCCTTACAGAAAAAGAAGTGGCAATTCTTATTTAATATGAACTGATCTAAACATGAGCAGGCACAGAATGGAGAAATGAGGGTGAAAGGAGCAGGAGTTTTGTTGATGGGAAGATCAGACCTACATACATAACTGTACAGCCATCTGGAAGCGAAGGCTAGGACTTATTTGACCAATGATGAATGCTTTGTTTGTGGTAGTTGGTCTGGGCTTCCTTTAATGGGGAGAAACAGGTCCTTCTAGTGTGTATTTTGCCTAACCCTACCACACATCTAAAATGGGCCAGATTTTTTTTTGTGTCTCCTTTTCTCCAGTGTGTCATTTTCTGTATCTCCTTTTCTCCAGTGCGTATAAAGGGAGCCCAGAAGGACTCCCTGAGATGAAGTGTGGACATGAGAAGACAGCTAAGACTAATCCCACTTCAGATGTCTCAGGCATCAAGACTTCTGCTAAAGAACTCTTTGTCTTTCTTCTTACAGGTCTCCTTTTACAGGCAAATAAAACTGTCAGATTCAACAGGCATTTATCTTCTCTCCTACCCATGGGGAAATTGCTGTAGTATTGCAATTACATCTCAGCAGAGATGAGCTAATCCTTAGGGGAACCTTCCAAGTTTCTGCCCAAAACACTGGGAACCATGCGGTTGATACCTCCACTCTGAGGGCACTGCCAGGTGAGGAAAACGAGACATGTTTTAATTCAATGATTCAGGTGCATTCACAAAAGGCTCTCAAGAACACCAAGTGGACACCTTGAAAATTCAGTAATTTTCATCATCTGTTGATTAACTTTCACCATACCTGTGTAAATGCAGAAATGCTGTTCCTCCTCCTTTATGTGATTTTATAACCTGAAGATGCTTCCTGATCGTTCCAAGGCAGGATTTTGATGACTCTCTGAGGTGGATTTTCTCTTTGGGGACCAGCTAGCAAGACAGTGCTAACTCATTTTCAATTTAGGGGGTGACTGAAGGGGACTGGTTTCTGAACAGTGAATAGCACTCATTTTTACATAGATACCTTCAAGGAAGGTAAAGGCACAAGGTGATAATCTGTTCTCAACTATCCATCTGAAAAACCACACAGAATTCTTTTGCAACCAAAAAAATACTCTTACTCATGAAACCTTTTTTTAAAAAGGTAGCATGACAAGCCATCACACAGCAGTCTGATCAAGCCTTATGTAATCCACCTCACAAGAAAGGTCATTCAGCTCAACCTTAGGCTGTTATTCAAAAAAATGTCCTTCACTTGCATTTGATCTTACGGTGGGCCAAATTTAACCCCAGTATCACTAACCCAAAGATGAAATTGGTCTAAGAATGCTAGGGGCCTACATATCTGATATGTGAGATTCCTGAAATGAATGAGGAATGGATCAGGCATCAAAAGACCAGAGTTCTAGGACCACTGAAGGAGTGCCATTTCTAAAGACCAATACTATTTAAACAAAATAAATACAAATAAGGTTTGTTTTATTAAACAAATTTATTCTAATACTAGAAGAAGCAGAAAGAAACAAGGAAAGCTGTATGACCTGAATTAAACTGAACAAAAAATGAGTATCCCAGCCCACTTTTCAGTTTGGGGACAAAACTCAGGTCTCATCAATAAATTATTCTGTGGTTCCAAATTTCCTCCCTGGATTTTATTAGGATATGCATAATGGGGAAAGGATTGTGGCCTATGTAATAACAATAGTATATGTTGCTGAGCCAGCCTTCCTTGAGACATGTGGTCTTCCTGTCTTCTTGTGGGGGGAAAGTTCATTAGTGTTTAGTAGCTTAAGCAACTCACATACGGCCAGCTCTTACAAGGTTTTCTCTAGGAGAGCTGGCCCAAAGCCCCATAACTAAATTCTGGCTTCACGGAGAGACTAGAGTTGATAGCTGCAGTTCCAGTAAGAGTCTACGAGGGGCTCATTCTGACCTTTCCAGATCACCAGTATCTTTTCCAGGTTGTACAAATTGAGGGGAGAGAGGGGCTATGACTTTACCAACATTTTTCATATGGGAAGAGATGCAGCAGGGCACTTCACCAGCAGCAGGGATGGACCTACATCTTAGTGAGAGGGAGAACAAAAAGCTTTTCAAGCTGGTATCAAGCTGGGTGTAGGTTGGCAGCGTAGAAGCATGTTCAAACATTTACTGATTATTAATGCATCTATCTCCTAGCAGAACTGAACATTCACTATATTCAGGGCTACAGGGCAACATTATTGCTGTAATATTTTGTCATCAGGCTACCACACTGGGAGGTGGCAGCAGGATATTTTTAGCAAAATTGTCTACATCTCATGTGCTTGCTAAACAAGCACAAATACAGGCTCAGTTCCACCTCAGATTTGAACAGAAACTATGTGTGAAAAAGGAAAGTATTTGAACTATTGGGTTGGTAGGGTTTTGCTTTACACACAAGCTACCTGTCTTTCTTCTGTCTACTAAAAGAGGATTGGAATGCATAGCTTGGAGAAAGTTGCCTGTACGTTATTCAGGGAACACACGATAATGGAAATCAATGTCCCATAACAATGTAACACAGGAATACAGGAAAATTGGCATGTTTGGTGCATGTGAGAATTTCTGAATGGTTGATTTCTCTGTCTTGGTTCATAAATAAAAGGTTGGCTTAAATGTTCCTCTTAAAGATCCCAGTTCTTTCTTTCACCCAGTTCTATGTGATCACGACATGGCACTTGAATAAATTACTTTGAAGCTCAGCAAAGCTGTGCAACCAGAGCGGGCACTGAACACACAGTCGGCCAATCGGCAGAAGCTTTCAAGTGATGATGACTTAATTGTCGTGGTTTATGTGACCATATCTTTAGGAACACAGGGTGAAATATTTGAGACACAGGTCAAAAATCATGAGTGACCACAGCTAAGTAACCAAATCAAGAGACTTTGAAATAAATATGATTTCATCTTCAAAGATTTTGGACATCAATAGACTCTCTAACGACAGGTGCTGTGGAAGATAAGTAGCATTTTTATTCACATGACAGCATCCCATGGATTAATTTTATGCACTCAGATATAAAAATAAGCCACTGAACGTGAATGGGTAATTAATGGTGCTTGTGGGATCACTCTTAAAATGACAGCCATGATGGACAATCATTAAACGGGGCTCACTTCTTGCTGTTTTTTTTATCACTGATTCAGCTGGGAGAGGAAGCAAATGTCTACCACAAGAAACTACTTCCTTACAGCCTGTTATCACTTGGCATGAGGACTCTTGGAAATTAGGATATTTTCTTATCAGTCTCTAAGCTATGGAGTTTCAGCAACAATACAGAATGTGTCTTTCCTTCTCCCACACTTCTGTTTTCATCCAAACTCAATGTTTTCTCACAATTCTGTCTCCTCATCCTGCCTCTCACTTTCCAACTGTACATGTAGCCCAGCTATCTCCAAGGGCTGTGACCATTCCAGCCTCCTCCATTTTTAAGAGCTACTCTGCTATCAAATCAATTCTCAGTTCTCACTTCCAAGCTTCTTTTAACCAATAACACAATAAAAATGCTTTCTTACTTCAACACCAGGCTCTTGAACTCCAAGACATCAGCTGACAAAAAAGGACAAGGACACCCTATTTAAGGATCTACAGAATGACCATTGCAATAAGTGAACTCCCTGTAGAGTTCCAGATTTCCTCAAAGATGAGAACAAACTTTAAGGGAGCAACAAAGAAATGATAAAAATAACCACAGGCTGGGATTTATTTTGAGGAAAGTGTGCCTAACTTGGATGGCAGGGACCAAGAAAGAAGACTGCACACAAACAATTGCAAGTACACACACACACAGAAATACATATATATATATTATGGCGATACAGTTAGCAACAAACAGAGAAATCATATATGACACAGCAGGAAAAAATTAAATAGGTCTTGAAGACACAGGTAGGCAAAGAGAGGGTCACGAGGCACCAGGCCTGACTCATCACACACAAAGCAATGGTGAGCACAGCGTGACGTAAATGGAGACCCTGATGGCCCACATCTTCTGGCAGTATACGGTTGCTAATGAGAGAGGTAAGGCTCCATTAGCTTCTTGGGAAAAGCACCCTTGCTAAAATAAATAAATCCCAGAAATAAAATCATTAGTTGAAATCAAATGGACCGGTACTGAAATGTTTCTGAGCATTTGAGTGAGGCCATGTCTTTTTACTGGGCTGATACAACTCAAGTAGTAACAGAACACACAACTTTCTGGGCATGCATGCCCTCTTCAGGTTTGAAACAGGGTCGGATGCCAGAGAAAAATCTCATGAGGCATCTGTCTGCATTTCTAGCCCTCCCAATATCTTTCAGGATGTGAGTGTCATTGTTTGACGGAAAAGTCTCCCACAGGACATGGAATCCCTGCTGACGAGCATACTTAAAACTAGGCAAAACACTAGGAAAGGTATTTTAGTTCATAGGCGTGTGCCAGGAGAAAAAGGGAACAGATGGGACCTCGTAAATCTTTTCCACCTCTAACTCTCATGAGCCTGTTTTCTGTTTAATTGCTCCGTGTCTGCATGCTCAATAGATAATATGGAGCTCCTGATAATATTTGCAAAACATCACTTATACCTATGTCCAGTTAGAGAAAGAAATACATTACTACTAATATTTGTGTGAAGCAGGATCTCTAGCAAGACTGAAAAGCAGGAAAAGAAGAAGAAGCAGGACTTAGGAAAATAGTTCTGAGTTAAAATCTTCAGCCTGGGTTGTCCTGGAAGGGAGAGTGCAGCAAAGACCAGAGCCCAAGTTTGTAGGTATGGCTGTTTTCACCTATAGTTATGGTTTGACTGTATCTCTGTGCTTGTTCAACATACTTGTTTTTATGACAGAGCCTTAGGCATGACAGCTGCAGGCATGTTAATACACTCAGGTAAGTTTCCCCCTCAAGGATGTTGAAAGCACAGCAGGATCTCTTCTTACTGCTAGGAACTTCCCTGCCTCCCTCCCTCCCTCCTTCCTTCCTTCCTTCCTTCCATGCCTCTTCCAGACAGCACTACCCAACAACCTTCTTCCTTACATGGCTTTTCCTCAAGTCTTGCTCCCGATATGATTCCTCCTAGTCTTTGTGATTTTCTCCAGTCTGAGACAGTGCAATGCCAATTATTTCAGCTGTGACATGGGAGGATAGAGAGGGAGGTAGGGAAGAGGCTAACTTAGGCCCTGAGAAATCCAACTGACCAGATCCTCAGAAGCATCGAAGAAAATAATTCCCTTCAAATCAATACTGGAATGCCATTGAGGAATCAAAACAACATACAGGAGTGAGAGCAGAAATGCATATAGCTGGGAACAACTATCCTGACTGCATATACCGTGATGCCTGATCTTCTTTCCCATATAATACTGCAAGTCATGAGGAAATTAATTGAAGTACACAGAGTAGTACAACCATAAGGCATTGGTAAAGAGTCAGGCCCAATAAAAGCATGCTGACACTCACAATTATCAAAACACTCTTCACTAGCCCATTTCTTGCCTTCCTTATTTTTTGTCTTTTCCTTTTCATGCTTAATTTCATTTCACAGGCTTCCTAGCACTATGATTATTATTGTTGCTATTATTATTATTGTTATTATTATTTCTGTTGCTTTGTGGGCTGGAGTTGCAGATCTCAAGAATAAAGCAGATGTCAGCAGCTCCAGAAGATCTTATTCTATTACACAGCAGAACAAATGAGTATGTCAAGGAAGGGCTCTTCAATCTAACAAGAAAACAGTATAAACAGACACAAAATAAATAAATAAAGAAACCCTGCGGGGACAGGCAGGCAAGTTCTGATTAGATATTATGCTAACACGATGCCTACTTTCTACACTAACAGTGTTTTAATACATTTAAATGATACTGGGGAAATAAGTCATGAAATAGGAGAAGAAGCCTTCATGTCAGAAACTATTAAGATTATCCAAGGGGGCCAGACTGCAGCTCTCATGAAAACACATCTCACAGTGTGGGATTATGAATGTAACCCAAACAGGATTTACATAGTTCACCCAATGCTATCTCATTACGTTTGCCAACAATTGTTTTTCCTGGCTGCCTGAAGCTGGCTAAGTAGATACAAATGGCAACCTGTGCACCATGGTGAGGCAGCAGCTACCAGCTGGCTGGCTTCAGGATGCCCCATGTAAGTTATGGAAGAGGCTGGGTAGGCATTTGAGCAATGGAGAGTGGGTCCTGAGCAGACCTTGGACCTGGGTCCAGGCTGCCATAGTTATGCCCACATTGGATGCTTGCAGAGTTGTCATGTCTCACTCAAGGAGACCCTCACCTCCCACCTTCCTGAAGAGGGACCAGTACCCCAAACTTTTTGTGGTTCTGCCTCATGGCGCAGCTAAGCAGCCTGAGCTGGGACCTGCTAATGCTTATTTTGGGGGGGAGAAAGGCCACAGATCTGGTTTCCATCAAGGTCCAGGGTTTTGAAGAGCCACACCATCTTCAGATGCCAGTCCAGCCCCACTGTGCTCCTTTCTCCCACCCAAGCCCATTTACTTCCATATCACACAGCCTTCAAGGAAAAAAAAAAATTAAGCAGATTTTCAAAAACAGCATAATGTCTTTGGACAAGTTTACAGGTTTCTATGTGCCCTGCATTCTCCAGTTGCTGCTGTAAATCCCACCCTGTCTTTTAACAAACATTTCATGGTGGCTTCTGGCTGAAACTCAGGCCCTTAACACTTGTGATCAGCAATTCTTCCCTGGCACTGTCCTGTTAAGAGCTTTGCTAACATCATTATCCTGGCTAGACTTCATCTTGGGTCTCACCATCTTGCCGCTTTAAGTATTCCTTGCACTTGCATCTCATATTTCTTTTCCTCTCACTGTGCGACACAGTTGTATGTTGTTGAGTGTCAGCAGCATCCAGGCCGCAAGCGACTGTTTTCCAACCACAGGCAACTTATTTTTTTAGGCTGAGGCTCAACAAATCCTTCAGTAAAGCTGAGGTCTTCTGTGATGCATCTTTCTAGGGCAAGGCTGCTAGTCATGGTCTTAGAGTGTTCTTCCTCCAAACTTAGCAAGAAAAGAGAAAAACAAATCTTTCCTGCCTCAGACTGCAGCCACAGTAAAACATATCCTTCTTGTTTCCATACCCACCTCTGCTTCCCAGCTTCCTCCTCATACTCCCCCATCCCACAGTCATGAGGATCTCTAATCTCAAAGGACTTGCATAAAAAGTCTGAATACACTTGTCAAGCTTCATGCAAGGATGTTAATTCTGCTTGTGAAATTATGGCCTTGGGAGACCCTCCATCCCCTGGGTCTTCACAGTCCCTGTAAATGGCCATTTATTAGCTGCAGCTCATAATTTCCTTACTCCTGTGACCCATCGTGTAATTTTCCTTGAGATGACAAGCTACAAATGAAAAGTGTACTCATTTTTCAGCAATAGTATATAAAATATGGATATGGGCATGAAATTCTGAATCCATCAAAAGAGTAAAGACTTTTCCTGTTCGAACCTAAGGCTCTAAGGATCTGGAGCTGGGCTGAGGCCTTCTATATTCTGCCAGCTGGAGTCTGCTTAGGCACACAGCAATGACACTGATCCCGATTACTAGTAACGTGATTTACCCAGGTACAAGGGCTCTGACAGATGAGCTTTGATGAAGCTTGCAGCAGTAGTTTAAGAACGTCCTGGTGACCCTCCTCTCATTACTCCCTTTGCAGATTCGGCAGATGGGAACATGTGTCCTCCCATGGCTGTTCCACAGCAGACTGGTGCATTAGCTTAAAAGCTCTGAGACACCAGATGATGAACTGGAGCTGCTGAGACTTTCTGTCACAGGGGCAATAACTTGTGGCTGATGGACGAGGCAGACAGCTGGATATGAAAGTAGCCTAAACTGCCACAAAAAGACTTACCAGCTCATCTGTCAACCCTAAGTGAGCAGTGAATCAAACTGCATTAGCCTTTGTTCAATACTGCAGAGCTGTAGTTGTCAAGAAGACAATACTCAGTACACGCAAGGGTGCAACTCACAACTCAGAGTCCACATTTTGAGACTATGGAGAAAGGGAGCCATGAGGAGAGACTATATATGAAAAAAAAAAGAGAACTTCAAGATGGCCTGTCATACCATCTTTTTTTTTTTTTTTCAAACCTATACTTTGTATACAAGCTGTGGTTGGTAGCAAACTAGAGTCATTAGTCTAAAGCAAGCTCAGAGGTTAAGTTCTGTTGAGTTGAAAACTTGGGGACCCAATGCCACTTAAACACCTCTACAGAGACTTGGCTACCCTGAGTCTGTGTGTGAAATATTTCAGAAATGTTTCCTAGGTACTGGGGCCAATGAACAACAGCATCAGAAGGCCTGGAGATACACTGACATCATAAAATAACTGTTTCTTGGAGTGATGAGCACAGCCTCATCAGGGATAAGAAAGGCAGTTGAGACAGAGCTATAGGGAATTGACTGTAATTTACAGCAAGGGAAACTGCCCCACAGCCTTCAACATCAGACATTCGTAATCACCTGGAAATGCAGAGACATAGTCTATGCTATCCATAGTCTATCCTATGCCTCCTCAGAAGCACAGAAATTGCAGACACCTTTAGACTTCTCTGTATCTAATTCCCTCCATCTATATTTTCAAATTCATCTGAAAGCAAGCAGAGCTACAAACCTTTTTGTTTTTAAGGGAAGATTGTAGTTCTACATAATCATGACTCCAGAAGAAAAAATCCTAACCAGATGTAATTCTTATCCCAATTCTTATAACCATACAGCTCACTGGACTCAGTGTAAAGGCAATTATAGTTTGTCCACAATACATAAGTGGAAAGAAACTGGTCAGCCTGCACCCCTGAATGCTCCGCATCCTAGCAATACGCTTGCTGCTAATCCCAGGCATTAAAGTTGCTTGAGTTTTCAGGGTGCTATTTCATTATTGCTCAGTAAATTTTAGTCTTCTATTTACAAGGGCAGCATAGGAATTGAGAATGGAGCATGCAACAAGGCAATGGAGGCAAGAGAGGGACTTAGACCTTCCTTTGCACTAATGCATTTCAGGCTGGCACTCATTACCATCAACCTGATCTTCCCTGGCAGCATTCATAGAATCATAGAATTATTATGGTTGGAAAAGATCTTCAAGATCATCAAGTCCAACCATAAACCCATCACTACCATACCTGCTAAACCATGTTCCTGAGTGCCTTATCTACACATTTCTTCAACATTGCCAGGGACGGTGACTCCATCACTTCCCTGCTCAGCCTGTTCCAGTGCTTCACTGCTCTTTTCGTAGATAAATTTTTCCTAATATCTAACTTGAACCTCCCCTGGTGCAACTTGAGGCCATTTCCTCTTGTCCTATTGGTAGTTATTTTGGAGAAGAGATTGACCCCTGCCTCACTACAACCTCCTTTCAGGTAGCTGTAGAGAGCGATAAGGTCTTCCCTGAGCCTCCTCTTCTCCAGACTAAATAACCCCAAATCCCTCAGCTGCTTCCTGTAAGGTCTGTGCTCCAGCCCCTTCACCAGCTTCATTGCCCTTCTTTGGACACAGGCCAGGGCTTCAATGTCTTTCTTGTAGCGGGGGACGAAAACTGAACCCAGTATTTGAGGTGCAGCCTCACCAGCCACAGGTCTCAAGGATATCCAGCTTGCCTCACACCACTCTATTCTGTAGTAGGATTAGACTTTCTCACTTTCTTGATGACAAAGCTGAAGCGCAGAGAGGTGAAATTATTTGAGACCTCTTTCTGACCCAGTAGCTGGCCCAGTAGATTTAGAAGTGAGAAGTCCTGGCTTCCTGTTTGCCCTGTATCAACATCAGCCATCTCTGGACCTTACATCCATGCATAAAACTATTGGAAAGGAAGATTTAACATGCAGACTACTTGGGAGCTGACTGTGGCAAGTGTGAAAAGAGAGCAATCCAGGACATAGCAGAAATTACCATTTCACATTTGTCACTTAAAGAATCTTTGGTGCATCCACATCTTGAACACGTGTCCTGTTGGATGCCTCCCCACCTTAAATGATATGGCAGAACTTGCTATAGCAGAAGAAAGATGAGCACGAGGATGGAGCTGCTTCCATACAAGTTACTAAATTACTGAAGTAAATACACAGATTTAGAATTCTGAGGCCTGGAAGGAGACTACTGGGGCGAGGGATATTATAAGAGGCCTGTAAAAGCAGGACAAGTGGAAAAGCTAAAGCAAGGAAGAGGAGATAGGGAATGACTGTTCACTGTTCCTCAAAATCAAGAAGCGGAAGCAAATGAAATGACAGTGTGTTCAAAATAAGCAAAAGGAAGTGTGTGTGGGTATAAGTTACAAAAAAGATTAAGCAAATTAATGGAAGACAAATCTTCAGGGACTGTTGAACCTCCCCTAAAAACATTTCTGAGCCAGGAAATCACCAAGTCACTCTTTGCTAGAAGATAAGATACCATTCTACTACTATTACTCACCTTGCTCTCATCCTTCTCCTGCAAGCCTCTGATATTAACAAGGGTCAGTATGGGGTGAGACAGACCTCTGCCAGCGACACCCCCACTCAGGTGGCTTCAGGTTACCCACTCTTCCAACTATCTGTCTGATTAAACTACTTGCAGGCAGCTTTACCTGGTTATATAGGTCACATGCATTCTGAAGTAACCCTTAAAATGCCATTTATGACTCTCTTGTTGCTAGGTGCCCATTGTGTCATGCCTGCAGACATGCTCTTAAACCTTGAACCCTGTTGTGTACATCCTATTTTCAGGTTGAAAATTGAACATTTCTATGAGCACCTTCTGCAGGGCTGAGTACATCCACCTGTGAAGTACCTGGTGCTGTCCATGGCTGGGGAAATAATACCAACCTGGACAGGGCACCTGGGGGACCCAGCGGGGCAGTCCTGCTGCTGCATGTATTGCAGGACAGGTTTTTTTTGTTTTTATACAAGTTCTACTTCCTCAAAGTGAAGATGAAGAAAGGAAACAGGGGGAAATAAAGGGGCAGAGAGGACAGAGGGGAACAGGTGTGCAACATGCATGGAGGGAAACATAGCTGCTTATAAAACACAAGAGGATTCAAAACCTCTTTTTTCATTTTTTTTTCCACAAGAAAGAGCATCCCCCATGACTACACACACAGACATCAGATTTAAAAATAGCCAAGTTCCACCTTGACTGTGGAGGAGTGTAAGACAGAAGACAGATGTGGTGGCTGCCTGCTAGACTTGACATCCACTTTTTTATTTTCTCACCCTGTCAGCCAGCAGTTGCACACACACGCACAGGTGAGGTCCTGGGTGGTCAGGCAGGTTGTATCTGCCTCCCCAGTTCCCGAGTTGTTCCACCCTAGCCTTGCTTGGTTTAATATACCAGGTTTGTATCGAAATCAGCATGTTCCCCTTATTTGCCCTGTTTAATTAAAAAAGAAAAAATAGTTTTCATTTATGTGTGTTTGTGACCTCAGTGTTTTGCTAAGGTTCGCGTTCACATCTGTTTTTCTAGCTTATTTTGTTAGCTGTTTCAGGGCTTGCTCCACACAACCGTTTCCCATAACTGCAAACTATTTAACAAATGTGACTGCATGTGCACATCTAGTTGTATGCTTCGAAGGAGCCACGTCTTGGTCTTGCTACCAATTTCCCACTGCTCGAGCAGTAGGAGATCCCTGCTCTTTTTTTCATAACTGTCTATATTCTACCCATTATTTATGATTTCAGTGAAGTGAATTCATTGAAAACACATGGCACGACTGCCCACATATTCAACACTACTCTTCATGTATTCGTGAGCAGTAGAAGCCACAGTGATCTTGCCTAATTTGTTAGCAAACATGTTTACAAACATGTCTGTATGCAATTTGCCTAAATTGCAGGGCTCTCAGTAATAAGCTGTAGAAAGTCTTGCCATGGAAAATTGTGGATGTTAAAAGCTCATATGGATTAAAAAAAACCAACAACAACAACTTAACTAATTAATAGAAGAAAAGCCCATTCCATGTTCTTAACTGAGGTTGCTGGGATCACTGTAAGTTTGTGCTGTTGACCCAGATTTCCCAGGCATCTGCCTTTGGTCACTGCTGAAAACAGGATACCTTTGGTCTAGCTCACTGAGGCCTGTCTTGTGTGTTTATATATTTCTTGTGATTTTAGTGTGATATGATTCGTAATATCTTGGTCCCAAGAGCATCCAGGCTGCATTAGGATCTTATAGATATGTACTTTGTACTCTACATACTGAGCTTGGCATGATAATTATCTCATTACTGAGCTAGGATTGTGAACAGAAAGACTTGGAAAATATCCCAGACCAGAATCACCTTAAAATTGAAAATGATTTAGTCTCTATTTCATGATAAGAAGGTATTCAAAACTTTTCAGCTTAGCAAAAAGAAGGCTACAGAAGAAGGCTACTAAAGAAGAGTGACCTAGAAAGGACTGGCAGACATCTAGGTTTCCTCAGATGTGTCTTCTTTCTGCTGTAAATTTTTGCGCAGGTGCAATTTTCCCATTTCTCCAAATTCCCAAGATGTCTGACTAGAGCAGCCACAATACCTATAGCTAGGCTCTGCATACCTGGAAAATCCTAGATTGTAATTGGTAGACCCAGGGAAGTCATCTGTACAGCACACATGCATACCTCTGCTTAAAAGAATCCCTTCCTAAACTTGATAATATGGTAATGGAGAACACTTAATCCAACAGACTAAGATATAACAAAATGCTGTGGATGGATGCTGCAGGCACACATACTCATATTCTGCGGACATCTGGCTGGCAGAGTAACTTACTGAAAATCATGGTGGATCCTCAGCCACCACAACCATTTAGACCAGGAGAGGGTATTGTTTCCAAAAGGTGTGCACACACTCATGCAGAAACCAAACTGGGAAGTCCTGTGGCCGTTGACTGGCAGTGGTCCCTTCTGTCTGTAAAAGCTCTGCATCATCTTCCGTCTCCTGATACACCCCGCCCTCAAGACAGCTGTGAATATTAACGAATATTGCAAGGATGATCTTCGGAGATGTCAAAACAGCAATGGGTCTTTAACATCCCAATAACTTGTTACTCTACGTAACAGCTGGAGGTTGGTCTTAGTGTCACAGCTGGTCTAGTCCAGCAGGTAAAGGGAAGGCCTGGAACCAAAACAGATACCAATGGACATTAGCCAAAGGCTGGAAGTAGATGTAAAGGAAATGATTTTGTCCAAAAGCCACAGATTTCTACCATTTACTATCCTGGAGACAACTGGTTTAAATGGAGACAGTCACACTCGCGCTTGCAATGGACCAGCTGGGAAGGCCTGCCTGTTCAGCACGTGTGGGCAGAGCCCAGCCAGGGAGGCCTTGCATCCAGATCTGGTAGTCCCCATAACTCTGTTTGTGGCTGGGAAGAGAAGCTATGTTCTTTTTCCCATTCCACAATTCAAGGCTGTCCCTGCCAGCAGCCTCAAAGCTCCCAACTAGTTATTAAAACAGCCTAAATCCCACTGCCTAGATAAAGCCAGGAATGAGTGGTAGAAAACAAAAAATATCACCCAAATGTCCAAGGAAACAACAAGCAGAGCCACTGAACTATATCCACTGCAGATTTTTCAAAAGGACAAGGCTTTCCATGGCTCAGTGTTCTAATTTGCTTGACCATTTATTTTCAAGGAACACATCCAAGAGTGACAAGCTCCATTTATTTCAATGGGCAGCATATGCCAGCAACGCGACTGGCGTATGCTATAAAAGAGAATGAATGTTCTCAAGCATTCTAGAAAGCCATCCTTTCGGCAGAAAGAGGACGTGCCGGTAATGGAAGTATAGCTCTGTTCTGACAAGCAGCTCCATAAAAGTGGCATTGTGGGTTCCCAGGTCTGGTGTCACTCCATGGCAGCCCTATGAGATTTCTTCAGATCGCAAGTGAAAAATGGTTGTCCTAAAACATTACCCAGTGCTGAAGAGCCTTCTATTATCCTGGGCCAGAATGACATTTCCATGAGACAGATGCTTAAGTTGTTATAGCTGTACCCTTGTAGTAAACTTCTATTGGTTATAGGCCAGCTCAGGACGATTCTCATGAATGATATTACCTTCAAATTATGACACGAAATGAGCCTGAGATGTTCATAAAAGTGATATCCCCTTTCCATAAAACACCATAACATGGCAGCAGTGTTTTTAGTCTTGCCCCTTCTGACCACATCCTGAAGAAAGTCCTGTTCTGAGTCTCGCCTTTCCAAAACACAATCCCACTGATACCCTGGAGAACCCTGGGTTAACAGTCTCTTGCAGACTCACCACCATCTATCACTTGAGAGTTTTGGGTGGCCTGGGACATGTTACTGATGGCCTGTAAGTGCTATAGCAGTGGACAGCTTTTATTCATGATGGTTAATGAATTAACTAAGATTCATTCCATGCTAAGGCATATCTAGTGAGCAGCTGAGGTCACAAGCTTTTCTAGCGTGCCAAAGAATCCTGGAATAAAACAAGAGCGATTTTCTTCTTGCTTTTCAGTGAGATGGTCCCTACAAAAGTGAGGTGTGTTTCTGCTGATGCTGAATCTCTCTTTGGCCACCTTTCCTTCTCATTACACACAGGAGGTCATGGGTACCAGGAGGTGGATGGGTGTTATGTGAGCTGCAATGCCATCTGCAGAAATTCAGGTCCACTTCTCCTATGCCCCCAGCTCAGAACAGTGTCTCAAGACAGGTAAAGTGGAAGAGATGCTCTGATGGCTCACCTTTGTAATTCAAAATGTAATCCATATTATAATCCCAAAATGTATACCCATGTTTTCCTCCACATATGTCTCCCCACTTGTGTTTCCAAGCTCACTGTAATGATTCTAGTCTCTAGTCTCTGCAGCCACAGAGTTCCCCTTAGGCTCCCTGGTGAAAACTGCAGAGTCTTTCAATGCCTCTGTGGTTCCAGTTCACACTTGCGCAGGTTAGCTGTGAGCTGAGCAGAATGGAGATGTGCCACAACCTCAGTAATTTACACCTGAATCTTTCTGGCAAGAGAGGTGAGATTTTGTTCACTTTTCTTCCCAATGGCAAAGAAAATTACCTAGTCCCTGTCTTTAGGAGCAAAAACACCCACCTGAGGATTCTGAATTGAGGAGGGCTGGCACCACGCTAACTCCCCTTTCCATGAAGAGCAAACACCTCACAGTAATACCTGCCTCCTTCCCTCAAGCTTGTCAGGAGGCTTTCTGCAAATTCGGAACACACCTGTTGGGATTCACTGAGCAGGTGGGCTGAGGGGAGATGCATTTCAGGCTCTCCAATACAGAGGCTGTGCTGGGTTTCTGTCACCTGCCTTTTAAAGTGGGCCTTGAAAAGCAAGTCCCATGGCATTCAGAAAGCCAAGCATCTTCAGCGTCCTTCTGGGGCCAAGAACCATGTTAGATATCTGTAGATCCAGTGCTGTTATATGGAGTCAAAGCCTCTAAACACACGCAGGATCCTGCTTCCTTGGAGATCTGCGGGGATGGAGAAAAAAATCCCAAATTTCTCTGGAAGAAATGCTCGTGAGAGTCCTCTTGTAGACACTTCCTCTTCTGATTGAATGGTCCTGTGTCAGATGCCATACCTGGATTCCATATTATTTGCCTTGGTATCTATCACTTTTTAAAAAAATCCACAAATGCCAAAACTATTGAAGTATGTTACTCATTAATAATAAATATTTACAAGAGCAGAACCTCTCCCAATTCGGAGCTCCCAGCCCATTGCACATGCTACTGGATGAACAGTCAGCATCCCTGCAAGTGTTTCCCTACCGGATCTCCCTCACCCCATCTCCCTCACTGCTGGGATCCAGGGAGAGAAACAGCTCCAGGGAGATGAGGCACCCAGTGAGCAGCCCAGTGAGCTTAGTGCCGGGCAGAAGACCACATCTCTCCCTGTGGGGGGGTCCAGAGGGATCCCTTCCGCACAGCTTCCTGGCACAGAAAGGGAGGAAGGACCAGGGAGGAAGACCGTGTTATGCTGAGAAAAGTGGGTTCAGCTTGGAGGGAGAGAGGGAAAAAGGGGAGATCAAACGTGCGAAGGGGCTGTGGGCTAGGAGGGGGCTGTGTCTAGGTGGCTGGCAAGTGCCACCTCAGCGCCAAGTCCCTCCTGGCTCCAGCGCAAAGGGACGTGGCTCCATCCATCCTCTGGTGAGCAGGAAAGGCACAGAGCCATGGGGTCCATGTGCGGGGCCAGGGTCTCAGAGGGACCCAGAGGCCTCTCTGCCCCTCTGCTCCAGCAGGGCTGTGCCTGCCATGCACCATGGGACCACGAAAACAAATGCACTAGGAAAACAGCCCGGTGATTCTCCACATGCTCAGCATACATGATGCAAATTGATGTTTAAAGCTTATTTATTAGCTTGCATGCAAAATGCCAGCGGTGTTTTTCTAGATCAGTGGGTATCCAATCTTTTTCTTTTTGGGGGGGAGGAGGGCGAAGCGGGGAAACAAGCACGGCTAGAGACTGTATATCCAGAGGCTAGGGTTTATATCATGGGCTACTCTCGACTGTTATAATTTGTGGCACAGATTCAGCGAGAATCTGATCTGCTGAAAATATTTGGGCTGTGAAAACTCCCACACTGTGACAGATGTCAAGTCCAATTAAGTGACTCGTGTCCAGGTTTCTGTCCAATAGGATTTCCCATTTGGGGGGGGGGGGGGGGGAATACCATCCCCTTTTCTCTGAGCCTTCATCTCTTCCAACCATCTCCAGCCTGAACCCTTTGCTACCAGGAGAGGATCCGCACGCAGCTCCCGCTCTCTCAATCCGTCCGTCTCTGTCGTGCCACCTTCCACTCCTCTCCTTGGCTTCACTGCCACTCTGGGAGGGGTGGCAGGCAGGAGCTACACTTTATTTTTGCACCTTTTTCCTGCATCGACGTTATCTCTAGCAGCCTTTCCAAACCCGTGGCAAGATTTTTTTTTTCCTGGTTCGGTTCGGTTTGGTTCTTGTTTTTAACCTGGTCGTTGCTTTCTTTATCCTCACCCGCGAGATGCAGGAGGAGTTGGGAAGCTCAGGGGCGGATGGGGCTTGCGCTCATCCTTTTGCCCCCTCTCACCAGCTCTTGAAGCATCAGAAGAGAAACTAAGCCAAACATTTATTCCCTGGCGGCGTCTCCGCCGGACCAGTGGATTAAATAAATAAATAAATACAAAGGTTGGGGGGGAGAAGGAGGAGGCAGCGACTGTCAGCGCCGCTCGCGGGGTGCCCGGCCGGGAGCCCCGCGCCGCCTGCGCCCGGGAGAGGCCGAGGGGGCGGGGGAGCCGCAGAGATCCCGGCTGGTGCTCCCTGCGCATCCCTTTTGTTATTTATCGCCAAGAGGAGGACGAAGAGGAGGCGAGACAGCACTTTCCGGCACGTTTTATTTTCTTTCCTTTTTCTTTCTTTCTTTTTTTCTTTTTTTTCTCTTTTTTTTTTTCCCACCTAATTCCGACTCGTAACAGCTGCCCGTGTCTTCTGGATCCCTGCCTCGAATTCGCGGGCGGAGACAAGACTTTGATGGGGGAAACGCTTTTTCTCCCCTGATGCATCGTAAGTAACTTAAGTTGTTATTTATACTCCGCAAACAAACACTGCGATAACATCTCCCATCTCTGGAGTGCTGGAGGCCGCGGCGAGGGATGCGACTTGCCTTTCCCCCTCTGAGCAGGACACTTTTCCGCCTCTAATTCATTTTATTTTTTATTATTATTTTTTATTTTTATTTTTTTAATTTTTCCATGCTCCGCTCCTGGAGTTGCCTTTGAACTGTAAAGGAATCGCCGAGAGAGCGAAGGGACCTGGAAAGAGAGGCTGTCCACACGACTCCACCGAGGTAAGCAGCCTTAACGCTATATCCCTTTCCAGGTAGCACGGGCATGGGCTTATTTAAAAGGAAAGGGAAAAAAAAAAAAAAAAGAGCGGGGGGGGGGAGAGAGAGAGAAAAATCCTCTTTCCAGCTCGGACCGCTGAAAACAAACGCGCAGATAAAAACAGATCAGAAGAGAAAATCCAGCACCCGCCGCAGAGAAACCTTTAAGCAACTTTCTCCGGCCACCACTAATTGCCCGTTTTCACATGTCCGCCCTGCAAAGGCTCCCTGGAATTAGCGGGCCTGGGGCGAGCCGGCTCCCCTCGGAAAGGGGATTTTAACCCTCCCCTCCCTTCCCGAGACATCGCTGTCACCAGAGCCGCTTCCTCGGCGCCGCCGCCTCGCTCTAGCGGGGATCCAGCCCCGGCCTGGGGAGCAGCCCTCCCGCCCGCTCCTCTCCGCCCGCATCCTTATTTCTCCCTTATTCGTTTCCCCTAATTTCTTGCATTCTGCCAACGTGAACCGGGAAGGGGCCTTGCGGGGAAAACTTGCCCCGGGAGCCCTTGGCCGGCCCGGCCGCTGGGCACCGCAGCCGCCCGCGCTCGCGCACAGCTGTGCCCAAGGTTATTCGCTCGCTGCCCGCTGTATTGTTTTATTGCACACACCGCCGTGTCCGCGTACGCTCCCGGGTTTGTATTGCTGTCTACATGACAGATGGTGCTCTGCGAGGCCGCGAGAAGATACGATTCAATTTTCTTTTGAAAGGCCCGGCCGCGTTTATTTGTTTATTTATTTATTTATTTATTTGCCTTTCCCTCCCCCGCCCCCCTCTTTTCGTGCAGAAAGGGGGGAGGAGGGAAAATTTAAAGAAATGGGAAAGTTCGGGCGCTGCTTTGGATTTCCGCTTTTTTATTCTATTTTAATCCGTGTTTAAAAGCCTCTGTCTCGCCGAACACTCCCATCTGATCGCTAGCAGCTTTCCATTCGAACCAAACCAGGAATAGTGAAAAAAAAAAAGGAAAAAAAAAAGAGAGAGAGAGAGAGAAAAGCAAGAGCAGTAGGAGAATCCCTCGGAAACATCCCGTAGTTCTGATGGGGGAAATTCATTTCCTCTGGACTTGCTGTGTTTGGGGCAGCCTCGGGCGGCCTTGGGCGGCCTTTTTTTTTTTTCCTTTTTCTGTGTTTTGGAAGCATCTCTGCAGCGCGCAGCCCATCGAGTGCTGCCGACAGAGAAATGGTTAAGCAGAGACTGTCAGGGAGTGGAGGGAGGCGGGGGAGGGAACCCGATATTAAATAGGAAACAAAACAAAACAAAACCGCTTAATATTCACCCCCCTGGATATCGCCTCATTTTAAAGGAGTATTTTCTTCTGTTTCTCACCGGGCCCGTTTCTGCACACACGGGAGATACCGGGAGGGCCCCTATCGCGCTGCTAAATGCCGGGGCCCCCTCCCACGAGCAGCCGCTGTTCCGAGGCCGCAGCGCGGCAGAGCCGCGGGCAGCGGCGCCCAGAGGCGGCGGGGGGGGGCGCCCCCCCCCCCCCCCCCG
>NW_010580885.1:254991-272259 GCF_000705375.1 Tinamus guttatus | reverse complement strand
TACAGGTACAAGCCGTATCACTGCCCACAGACTGCACTGCGAGCTCAGCCATTCTGTCGTGATCACACAGAAATGTGAATCTGGATAGACCAGCATCAAGGAGCAGCCTTTTGTTTCCTTGTCCCATAAGAAACTGATGTCTATTTTTATACTGACCTGCAAGACTCATTCTTCATCATCCCCTGTGCATCCCTCACCATTTAGCTTAACAACTGGATATGGCAGCAACTCTCTCTGCACTGTGTTTGTACAGCACCTGGAACCACTGATTTCTGCCCCCTGCCTCGGACTCCTAAGCGCTCTGGGAACATTAAAAAAAAAAAGGAGAGAGAGAGATAATTGTTTGCTGTATTTCTACTTTAGAGGGCAGCAGACTCTAAGGGTCACTTTAGGAACAAGCTAAGTACAGAGAAGCTGAGAATGGCATCCTCACTCAGAGGACAGGGTTGTCTCCACACCTGCCTGCCTGCACCAGAAGAGATGGAGATATCAGTCCCTGCCCCCCCTAGCCATACACACCCTGACCAGCCATACTACTGGGGAACAGTGGTTACTGCAGTGGGGAGACCCCACAGCAGTGTCAGTCACCACTCCACTGCCTCCCCTCCATCCGGAGCCCACCACAACGACTTGTTTTGGAATCATCCTTTTTGATTTTGCCTCCACTTTTAGGACGCTTTGGGGTAGCAGTGGCAGGCGTGGTGCAGCAGTGGGGCAGGTGATGCAGGGTGCTATATTCCACTGCATAGATGGTGAGCGGGCCCCAGCTCAGTTTGACAACCTGGTTTCCCTCCAGCTGCTCCTCTCAGCCTTCCAACAACCCTGAGCTGAAGCAGAGTCACTCTGAGCCTTCAGACTTTCAGTCCTATTTTAGGTCTCTGCAAGCAGGCACCCATCTGTAAGATACAGCCTTGATCAACTACAAAAAGGTATCCCAGAGTGAATTGCATTAATTAGAAATTGCTGATATGTTTACAGCTGAAGTGATGTTTGTGGAAAAAAAAAATGTAGTTGACTGGAGATACACTTTTGACCAGCATAGCCTACACATCATCAATCAGTTATTTACTAATAGAAAAGAGACCAGAAACCCATTTTATTAATTGCACCATATGATTTGACAAGCTCTATCTAGCCAAATCTCGAAGGACCTTGATGCTCTGATACAATTTAGCCTTTAGAGTGTTTTAGGATCTGGTTTTCAAGCAGTGGTCTCCCAAATACCATCTGAGAAACAGTTTAAGTATAGGAAGGAAATTTGGGATGAAAATAAAAATGTTGCATTTGGAAATATTTTGACTGGTTTATCTGAATTTTGTCAAATTAAACTGCAGTTATAGAATCCCTTATGTCACAGGATCTGTGATTTCCATCAGTTAAGTGTTTTGGCTGGATATTTTTCACCTAGCACTTCAGTTAATTTTATTGAGGATCTGCCTGAAGTGATTTTCAGTTGATCTTCTGTTTTTAGCATATGCAGTCTTTTGGGTTCACACCATAGGGGTACATGATCCCATACAGACACACTCTTATATGCACGTTCACAATGCTTTGAAGTCAAGAGGATTTCAGTAGGGTCTTCAGCAGATTCAATGTATGTTAAATGCACCACTGAATCAGACGATTCATTTAGCTGTTTAAATTTTTGATTTGCAGATTGAATCTGGACAACCAGAAATCATAAAGCAGTAAGTAAATAAAAGTCTTGCATCTTAACAAGACTAGCCTTAAATATCTACATGTCTGGGTAAGGTCTGAAAATCTGCCCTGCTATTTATCTGACATAATCAGTAGTTTTTCAGATCTTATCCAGGAATGTAGATACTGAAAGCTAGTCTTATGAAAATCTGTAGCCCTGATAGTTAACCAGGCACTTGTATCTTTGTCAAAATATCCCAGATAGTATGAGAATGAGGACTAGAAAAGCTCTTTCATCCTCATTGGGATCTTTTTCTCTGTATTAGCTGAAATAGAAAATAAAGGAGAAGGGACTGAAAGACAAGAAAAAGTGTGTCTGAGAAAGAATGAGGACTGCTTATATTTATTAATTTAAAATTGCTTCTGTTTCCCCCTACTGGCTGGTAAGACCTGAGAACAGACTCTCATGCTAGCTCATTTTAGATCCTCTTTTCACGTATGACATTTGCCTAACTGCACCGACTGACACTAACTCCAGATCATATTACTTCATTGCTGCCCTGGATATCCACATGTGCCAATCTGGGGAGCGCCACAGGAACTTAGCTGAGCTTCTCAGCCCTCGCTGAGAAGATGATCCCCACACACAGCCACAACTTACGGCTCCAGAGAGCGCTGGAAGAGAGGAGTTTGCGGTGCTAGTCCCAAGACATTATGTATGCTGCGAGAGTGAAGAGACTGAGGAACCACCATGCGGGAGTATAGCCTCATTTCTTATCTAAAATCCATGGTTCCCTCTGACCTCATCTGTTACTCCTGCTGACCACAATATCTGATTCAAAGGCACCCAGCCTTCACTAACCCTCAGGCTACGGCACGCAGTAAGAACACATTGGGAGCTATGCCATACTTTGCCATCCCTGTCAAACTACGAGAAATGTTGAAATATCGGCTACAGGTTGGCATGCAGTGGTCTAATATCCTCTTCAGTGCTTGGAGAGTACCACATGGTACAACCAGCAACTGTACTCTCAAGCCCAAAGTCATCAGTGACGAACTTAGAGAAGAGTCCAGCTATATCCACTGGAGGAGACAAGTCCTATGTTTTGAGATCCTCCTTATCAGAAGTGCACCTGAAGGAAAAGTCCCTTCTCCTGCCTGCAGATAAACTGTCTCCCACAGGGATGGGATGTGGCGGCTCACACCTTCCCTGTGCTACTAGAAGGAGTCACACACCTCCCAGAACTTAATCTAGAAGCCAAAAACCTACTCTCTTCTGCACTCCCTTCAACCTGTCACCCTTTATCTACTGGCCCACTCTGCCATGCCCCTGCCACAGGATTTTCTAGCAGATCTGCTGATAGAGGGAAGGCCTTTGGCACCCAGGGATGGAAAGAGCAGAGCACCCTGTGCTGCATGTGGAATGACTCCCCTGAGCCCAGCGGATAGCTGACCTCTGCTCACTGGCGCACCACAGTAAAGGCAAGCATCAAAAATACAAATGAACTGCTACGGATGCCACAGCCAAGGCTGCAGCTCACGGGTGCTGCCAGGCACTGCTTAGCAAGAGACCTCAGGCTAAAAGGAAAAGCAAAGCCATGCTTCAACACAACATCTTCCTACATCAGGAGAGACACAGTTAGTGCCTTTTCTCCTTAAGTACTAGCTGCTCATCTCTTGCTTTTGGTTTCTCTTGGTGTCAAAGGTAAGTGCTGGGGCAGGGGTCTCTTCCTTCTAGCAGAGCTCCGTAAAGCACTCATCCCTGTAAAGTGCCCTCCACTTCCCAGCCTCCAACAACAGACAGGACCAACAAGCCAGGCACGCAGCTGGCAGGAGAGGCCAGGGAACAGCCCCACAAGCATTTGAAGTATAAGTCAAGCTATAAGACAGCAGAACAGGAAACATCTACATAGGTTTCTTGCCTAGTGTGGAAGTCCTGAGTGGTGTGGACCAACAAGCAGCAGTAGTTACACCATCTACATGGCACAGTCTGCAGTAAGATCTACGGTCACCCAGATTGGGGGTCCAACAGGAACGTCCTCACATCCTTTGCATGGTCCCTCTTCCTGCCTGCCCTGCCAGAGAAAAGCAGCTCAGCAGAGAGCTGGACTCCCATGACCAGGTTGTGACCGGGATACCTGCCAAGGCCCCTATTTTACCCACAGTGCACGCACTGCCAGAGCGGTGGAGAAGAGATGTGGTCAGTTCCCAGGTTCTACGAAGGGAAGTGAGGGCGCTGAATGGACAGACACACATCATGGGTCCTCTCAGACTGTCTCCACGGTGGACCCAGGTGTTTCACCCTTCCAAGGGGCTCTAGATGCTGGCTGGGTTTCTGCACCTGCACAAAAACCTGCTGGCAGAGTGAGCACTGTGACTACCGGCTTCATCCTTGCATGAAAATCATGAAACTCAACATGTTCCAGTATGAGAGACACCTGGACAATACACACCTGTGCTACTTGTTACACACGCCTGTGTCACCTGTGTTACTTCAAGTTATTTAAACATACAAGCATTACTCTTGCTACTCAAGCATTTCAGCTTCCATTTGAAACAGAGAAGCTTTTTTTTTTCTGTCTTCTGTTGTTGGAGAGAAAAGCTTGAGCACAGGAAACCCAGAATTGCCTTGCCAGGGAAAAGAAAAAAAAAGAAAAAAAAATCATAAGCTAGACACTTCTCAGATCTCCTGACTTCTAGGCTGACTTACTGATCTGAGGGAAGGGGACACCTGAGTTATTACTTCTGAATCCCTGGAAATGGTGTGTAACTATATTCTACCAATATCTTCAGTGTGTTTGCTGCCAGGAGGGCTTATTCATATAGAAGAATTTGAATCAAAATATTGCCTGACAAAAAAAAGCCTCTGAAAAAAAAAAAATTGTTTCAGGCCACAGTCCTTACTGCATAAAGCCCTGCCTGCAGTGCGATAAAACTGGAAAGCTATTCACCTTATAAAAACGTATGCCCAGCAGGTACAGACAGACCCTTTAGAGAGACTCAAGGCTACCTCAGAAAGTATAAAGTCCAGTTAGAGAAGAGAGAAGTCAAAACAGAGCAGAAATCCAAGAGCAGCAAATCCTTTTTGTCCCCTTACCAAATTAAACGGAAGGCTAAGCTTGGCCAGATCATCATCCAAAAGGAATGAAATTCCTGGTGACATAATGAGATCATTCCAACGCTTCCTTGACCCTGCCAGCGGCACCCAGCAAACCCTGGCGGGCCTCACGGTCCTGGGCCGCTCCAGGAAAGAGGGAGGCTGGTTTTAAAAGGCAGCACAGCAGGGTGGAAGCCAGGGAGCAGAGGAGAGCAGAGCTGCGACTGCAGTACAACAGGTGTAAATCTGCTGGGCACAGCTCCGTCAGCAGCTGAAAAATCCACACTGCTAAATTAAAACCCCACTGCCCCACCGGATCATCAGAAACATATTAAATACATAGGCACTTTTGGGGCCGAGGGAACACAGAGAAACTCAAGGTGAGAATGGCATTCCACACCAGGCCAGCTCAGCACCGCAGGATCATCATTTTAGACCCTGCTTGAAGCAGTGCTATCAGTTAACACATGCATTAACTCACCCCGTTGCCTCCTCCTGTTCTTCTGAGCACAGCTTGGGACAGAGCTAGCCAGGAGTGCAGTGATTCCCTCTTTTCCAAGGGAATGACAGAACCAGGGGGAAATGTCTAGACTGGCTACATATTAAACCATGCGGTTGTTTCGTAGGGTCTGGCCCCAGCCAGTTCTGGAAATTTCCAGGGGTTCTTGGGCCAGAGTACAACATAAATCCTTCCACACCCTTACTCTCAGGGGCATCTGAAATCTAGCTTTGGGCCTAGATTTCAGGCAGATTCTGGGCTTGGCTCTTGAGCACTTGGGTTTTGCAACAAACCCCCAGAGCTCAGCTGTCGACATCTCTCATGGTACCGTGCGTGGCCAAATTTCTGAACAAGCTCTGCTGAAAACGTAGCCAGCAGCAGTTGCTTTCCCTCCACGAACTCCCTGACACACCAAACCCTCCCGGAGCCTGGGGCCCGGCCCATGCTTTCGGCCTGCATCCAGCACCAACCTCCAGCAGCCTAGTGCTCCTTGAAAGAAGTTCAAAGGAGAGGCAGAGGAAGGAGAAGGAAGAGGGGCAGTGGAGAAAGATGAGTCACAGGGGAAGTCTGCATTTCCTGCGGATCTGAAAAATCACTGCTTAATTGGATCAGCACAGCCACAAGTGGTGGTATCTGAGATAAAACTCATCTTGCTCTGTAAGAGTTATAAACCCATTAGGAGATAAGGATCCAAATACTTCTGGGACAGCCCCAGCTTTGACCAGGACACCTTCTAAACTATTTTCTGACCTGTATAAAAGATGTTCATCCCAAACCTGCTCCCAAATACAGAGAAGCACAACAATCCCTATGAAGTGGCACAGAGCAACTTCACTCTGGGGGACAAGATGTCTAAAAGAGACACAACTATCTGAAATGCCAATAAGTAGCAACCCTATGTGGCTCAGTATGAGCCAGAACTCCTGGGTCATCTTCTTGACCTTCCCTTTATAATTTCTATATAATTTTGTCTAAGTGCTTTTGTCTGCACTGCACTGCATTTTATTTTCTCATCCAAAAATGTATCTGCATGTCAAAAACAGGAGGGAATATAGCATCTTCTCATCACACTATAGGCCTCACTCAAAATATTCAAAGTGTCATAAGTTACTATTTGAAAAAATATCTAGCAATTTAAAACAGGGAAGAAAAAGGAAGGAATGCAAATGACCCAACTGCTTTTCTGCCTTGTACTGACATGAGTGCATCAGTGTGCAGGCAGTGTAAAGCATCATGAAAGGCTTATCACCTTTCAGACCTTTCAGTAGAGCTGAAGGGAATGGAGAGAGAAGGAGGTTTTCCTGCAATGCAGAACTTTCTCTGAGATGATAATGAATCTCTCAGTCTCCTCAGAACGGCTCAGTGCTTCTCTGACTACAGCATACTTTGCAGCTTATTACAAACTGTGACCTTGCTTGGCAAGCTATAGTTCTGGTAATGAGTCCAGCCGCTGGTAAAAGGCATATTTTCTGAATATTCCTATCTTGCAAAACATACAAGGTCTTAGAAGCTTGAAAAAGAGATTAGCATAAGCAGAACCTTAAATCCTGGAGCTATGTAAAAAGGCACACCAAAGCATTTGGATCAGCAGTGGCTGGGGAGTTCTCTTTTTTGCACGGGCTAAAGAGGACAACGAAGGTGAGAATAGCAGCACGGTGTGTGCCTGGAGCAGCAAGGAGGGAGGAGAAGCCTGTAGATCATCCCAATTTCTAACATAAGTAGGAAAAAAAAACAGCAAGAAGGAGATTATCATTTATTGTACTTCCCCATCAGGCACCCTGCATTTCTGTAAGACTGAGATGAAGAGCTGAGACTGTCCTATTTTGAGCGCTCCTGTTCTATAACTAGTACTGGCTATCTATCATCAAAAATTTCAAAGAAACAAAATAAAATTCTGCCTCAGGAAAAAAAAAAACTATCTAAACTCTCAGGAAAGTTTTCCAAGGAGGTTCCATGAAGCCAGGATTTTTCTTAGTGAGTATGCTCGCCAAAAAGCTAGCATAGTGGATAAAGTCATATTAAGTTTCTCACTGAGTTGCCTCTTCCTTGCCCTCTTTTACTAAGAGGGTTCCCAGATGGCTCTGGGGGGCTCCCAGAGGCTAAGGCTCCCAGATGGCTAAGAAATGCAGTAACTGAATGATTGAAGTGTTTTGGTTAAGGAGTCAGGAGGTTGAACCTTGCAGGCAACTTGTATCTGAGCTTTGCCAGAGGATGAGCTATCTGAGCTGAGAGGCAAGTGTTGCAAGACACAAGGTAACATCACCTTTCCTTAGCTTGTCACTGGACAAGGAATACTGGAAATGTTGTAATCACGGGAAACTAGGGGCACATGAAAGTCTCAGACTGTGCAGAAGGATAGCACGAAGCATTTGTAATGGTTCTGCGAATGCAAAATCCAAGACTGTACAGAATGGCTGTTTATCTCACCCCATCCTCCCCTTCCAACTGCTACTCTCTCACCCTGAAAGGAAGGATCTAGCATATAGAGGAGCATCATGTCAGTGTCTGGTAGAAAAGGGCCTGCAACAAGCAGGCCCATCTCAACTCAAATGCACATCTTTGAGCTTTCGAAGTGCTTCGCTTTTGGGGCTGCGATAAACACGATTGAGCATGCTGCTGTTGCAACTCAGCACAGTCAGACAGAGAGGAGACAACAATACTTAAGGCCCTTGCTGAGGTATTTTGATTCTGTTTCAGCCCCTACTCTGCTATTGGCATCCTATAGGCTTCTGGGCAAATAAGGAGCTGCGTAGCAGACTCAAGTCCTTCTGTTCTAAACATCCTAAAACACCTGAATTGGGATTTCAATTCAGATATGTATCTGCAAGACTACAAGGAGAATATCTGCTTTAAGCAGATCAGAAGCCGAATTAATTGATCAAAGATCCATTTCATAAGAATTAAGAAATTAAGATGATTGACACTGTTGTCCAGATTTTGAGGAATTTCAGCCAAATTCTCTTTGCCTCCTTTCTAAGTCAAACATGTAACCTCTACCTCCTGGATATCTTACAAACATGCAAGGCATGTCCCTAACTAGGGAACAAGGTACCCTGAATTTCAACCGAATGCAGCTAAAAGACTGCAGAAAACGTCCACTGGCATCAGCATGAACAGTCCCACTGACATTCTGACCAAAGAGATGGACTCTCTGATGACCATGAAATCCAATGTCATTCTGCTAGACAAATTCCCTTCAGGGCATAGGTGAAACCTAACAGTGAGAGATCTTCACTACTCATGGCACAGAGAGATGAGAGAGATGGTCTGGGGCTGACAAATCAAAATTTCTTGTCAATTAAAAAAAAAAAAAAGAATTCTTGCTGCTTTTCCTGATAGCAAATAGAGGAGAAAATGAAAATTGGATTAGGTCTACTTTAAGGTAGATTAATAAACTAGAGATAGTATATTAAAAAATAGCTTAACTGATACAAAAGTGGAGCAATTGCTAAAAAAATCTACAAAAATAAAAGGAGGGCAGGAGCCTGGAAACCTGATTTTGAAGCAGCTGTGAATGCTTCATTTTTAAAGCACTGTCTAATGTGTGCCTGCTTTCAAACACTGTGTTGCCAATAGAAGCCTGTTTCTGCACGTGAAAGCATTAAATTTTTCAGAGATAAGCAACCAAGCTGATGTATACCGAATCATTGTACAATCTCACTTCCATGTTTTACAGCATAAACATTCATCAAGAGTTTATCCAGCCATTGTCACCCATGGTGACATGAGTCTTGCAGCTCCCACTAGAACAAGTCAAATTTATCCTCCTCCCATCTCCTCTAAAAACAACCATTCCTAAAGGGTGCCTCAGCTTCCTCATGCTTCATCTGTAGGACATCAAGTCACACAAATATGTTAAGCCTATGAAAAGCACAGCCAGAATTTGTGAGGGGGTTTTGAAAGCAAGTCAGGTGTTGAACTTTCTGCGCTGAGTTTCAGTCAGCATATTGTAGGCTGTTGTGAAGCTAGGGGCAATGTGTGCTCCTACATCATCCAGAAGAGAGCTCTAATTGCTCAGCAGTGCTCACCTTTTTTTTCGCCCTCCCCAAATAAAGGAATCCCCCAACCATACAGTTAGTGGGAAGAGCTGGATGGGGTAAGACCTGAATGCACCGAGAGAGATCATTTCCTTTTCAGAGTGGAAAGAGCAAAGCTGTTACGGGGCAACACGCAAGACTGCACCAGGAGGAAGCCTAGGAAACCCATGTATCTGTGCCTCATTTCAGCATGAGGGACACCCCTGCCCGTTGTCAAGCCATGCTTTGCCAACTCCTCAGAATATTTTCTCCAGCAGACCAATGTAATTCCCTCTACCCTTGCTGGTGTCAGCACTGAACTGCAACCAGATGGTCTGCTTCCACCCTCCCCTTGCTGCCAATCATGGGCATGGTGACACCCATGTCTGAGGAGAGGAAGACATGAGAGACTGCCATCAAACCATTCTCCCCCAGTGGCTTGATACAGGTGAAGAAGAGTAACTAGAGCTGAGCTCCAGGGGAAGCAGGAAGAGGCATAATAAGGCTTCAGCTATTTGCACATAAAGTTTAAGGCTTTGTAACTGCTCTGGGCATGGGTTTTTGCAAAATAAACTTCCATCTGCTTTGATATTACAGCTAGGAGAAGCAGGTTCAAATGCCAGCAATTCTCCTGGTACCCTGCAAGCAGAGAGTGTGCTTCAGAAAATGACTTGAATTTAAGCAATCAGTTCTGGCTGATGCCCCAGGAGGAGGAGGGTGTCCCATGAGCTCTCATGTCCTTTGCTGCCTGAGGAAATGTGACTTTGCCTCTAATGGTGCAATCTCTTAAAACATTTAATCCAAGATGCTCTCCAAACCTAATCACTGTGATGCCCAAGTGGTTATAGAGATATCCTTATTATACAACACAGGAAATACCTTCTATTTTTGTTCACTGCTAGTAGGGCGGATTGTGCCATAGTTCTCTGTACAAATGAAGCCTGTTCCTTCATAAAATCTGCCTGCATACTCCCAGCATCAACATCTTCCACTCACTGCCTCTCGCTCACCGCCTCTCACTCAGATGCTGCGGAGTGCCAGCAATCCCTCAATAGTGTCATATCTGTCCTTTTTATTCATTGCAGGGTTTATTTTTAGCCTGAAACAACTGCTTCCTAAAAATGGAGTTCCTAATGACACGGGAGCCGGACACAGCTATGTAAGGTATCCGGGGCTTGGCCTGACAGCTTCTCCTGTCTGTCTCTTTGTTTTGAGCCGAGGACTGCCAAGTTTGCTGCTTCCCACCAGCCTTGAAGAGTTTGGACTGATCATTAGGAAGACAGAAGAAAGAAACTCAGTTCAAGATTCACCCAGGGTCTTTGGTCTTCCTCTTTTTTTTTTTTTTTCCTCCAAATAGAGAAGAAATACATTCACCTGCCTCCCACTCCACCCCAGAGGTTTCTCTATGAAGGCAACTTGCTGGATTCTGGCAGGTTTTTACCTGCTTTTCTGCAGCAAGGCAGAAGAGGGACTAAATTTCCCCACTTATGATGGGAAAGACCGAGTGATTGACCTGAACGAAAAGAACTACAAGCAGGCCCTGAAGAAGTATGACATGCTCTGCCTGCTCTTCCATGAGCCTGTGAGCTCCGACAAGGTCTCCCAGAAGCAGTTCCAGATGACAGAGATGGTCCTGGAGGTAAGCAGCAGTGCATGTCTCAGCTGGGGTCAGTACCAGTGTCCTTTGGAGTTCTGGAAAGGAGCCATGGGAAGGACAGTTCAAGGAGCATGCAGGAGGGCACCCAAAGGTCTGGCTATGTAACCTGAATTTGGTATAGCCCCTGGGTTCTGCAAAGCCCAAGGAGAAGGCCATTACTGTGCTGCTCTGAATTGTTTCCAGGAAAAAAAGCCCCTCTACATCATAGGTCAGAATCCCATGGAAAACCCAATAACGTTTAAATTGCAGAGACATGAACTCGGCTCAGCCGAGCTTTTCTCAACCTCCACACAGATTTGGTTTTGGAGCTTGAAATTTTTAGATCTCTCCTCATTCTAAGCAAGCCAGTTCCCTCCTTGTAATCTGGATTCAGTCCCACTTTCTATCCCGCTAGGAACAATCAGTCAAGCAGTCTTTGCTAAACTGTGCTTCAAAAGGGCGTCCTAGCTCCCCTTCTCTAAAGGTCCCAGTTCCTGCTGCACTAAATCCCCCCCTTTTTTTTTCTCCTGGCACTCAGTTGCCTGCCTGGAGTCAGGCTGTAGCTGTTCGTTAATGCAATCATTCACTTTGGTGCCAGAGAAACGTATTGTTTAATCTTTGGTGTAGGAATGATTAAGTAATCCTCTGTAAAGTAAATCACAGGAAAAACTACAAAGTAGATTCACCACATTCTTTCTTATAATGTAGCTGCTCACACATCAGAAAGCTGGAGTCTTTAGGGGTCCATTTTTCTTCTTAACTAAAAAACATATTTGGAAAGAGAGAGAAAGCTGCAGAAGAAAAACAAATTTTGTATTTCTGAACCAGCAGCACAATGCAGTCTTCCCCTATGAGAGCGGTGACTGAATTTGAAAATATACTTGTTTAGGGTTAGGATTTAGAAAAGCCTAATGCCAAGTAAGCTTAACAAGTAAGATTCAAGAGTTAACCAGATTTTATTGACTTGTCAGGAAACAGTTAATTGCTCCAGGTGAATGACCAACAAGCATTTGGCACAGAAATGAAAGATAACCCTGGAACTCCAGATGAAATGTTTATGCTTGGTTGTATAATTGCACTATTATTTAATATGGTAGTTATTTTGTGCTACATAGATGGCAGGCAGTTACTAATTACATATTTATAGAACTTGACAGAGCCAGGCATGTTGTGGCCTATAGATTTTACTCACAGCAAATATACCCACGCTAACAGTTAACCATATCAAGAGTGCTATAACTACAGTACAATATGAGTTAATGATTTTGTTTGTAGAGTTTGATTCTACAGTGAATACATTAGCTAGGACTATGGAGATTTAGTTTCCAAATGCCTGTGCCATGAGCTTCATACAATACTTTGGGCAAGAGATTATGACTTAAAATTACAGCAGATTTTACATAATTGTAATGTTCCAACTCAGTAATGCTCAGCTGCCAGCTGACCATGCCACACACCTACTGGCGCTTGTGGATTTAGCCTCAAAGTTTCCCAAGCACTTGCAATGCTGATTCAGGGCATGTCTAAGAGCTTCACAGTCTTTCCTGGACTGGGAACCACAACCGCAAATTCACAGCCCAAGCGCAACAGCAGTCTACAGACTGCCACTGCTTTGCCTCAGTCACCCATGGGAACTGGACTGCAAAAGGGTCTCAGAAGTCACTAAGAGACAAAATCCTGGGATAGGACACAACCCAGAAAGGTTCTGGAGCTGCCCATTTCTGGGTTAACTCAGCCATCACAGCACTCATGAAAGTGGACAAACCAGGTTTTAATTGAATCCTTCCCATGATGGAGTACAGAGACTCACCTCCCAGGAGGCAGCTTGACTATCAAGCTGTAACATTATTATGCAGTGGCGATCACTGTCACCTCTCCTGCTGGAGCTCATCCAGCTGTGTGACTTCATACTATCCACCAGACCAGGCAGAAGGAAAGAAATGGCTACAGCAGCTCTGTGGCTGAGGTGAAACTGATTCACCTGGGAGATTAAACACATTACATCAATCTCCCTGGGGGAAGTCGGGAACTGAACATGGGTCTCCCATAATTTAAGCAAATATTTGAATACTGAACTTCTAGGTAGGTAGAGTAACAGGGCCTCTCCTTTCAGCCTCATTTGGAAAAAGAAGGCTGGTGCCCATCAGGAACGCCTTATGTGTCTATTTTCAGGAACGAGTTCAGTGGCTTGAATGCTCAAAGGAAGGTCCTTTGACCCTGAAATAAGGTGTCTAGGAGGCAAGCATGCCAGTCCTTAATATTCCCTGCCAACTGACTTGGGGGTCTCCCAGCCTTGGGAGCTGACTGTGGTAAAATGCCTTTCTGGAGCATCTAACGTTTTTCCACCTTACTGCAGAGAGAATTTACCTGCAGTAAAGAACAGGATATGTTGATTCCACTGCTTGGCACACATTATGTCCTTAGTTTCCCTTCCATAAAGCGGCACTGCCCTCCCTCTTTAGGAATAATAGGGAACCTTCAACCAAAACTCAGACAGGTATGGAGCTAGGCAAAGATCTGAACTGGGTCATGAAGGGTTGTCTTGATGAATGTGAGTGACTGCATGCACACAGAAGAATGAACTTAATGAACGTTAAGTCCAAAAAGCCCCAAAAGAGTCCACCCTTTCTGTTTCTCCCATATACATCAAGTCATTGTAATTATAAATTATAAATAATTTATGATTATAAATATAGAATGTCAAGATCAAAAACATCAAGAAACATCACAGACACCAAAAAAAAGAACAAGGAGTTTCCGCAAATTTGCTAGTAGAAACTCCTAGATGTGCTCAGATAGTAGATGGCATGGCATGTTGCAGAGGCAAGGAAAAGTCCCAGCAGTGCCTGACATTCAGCTCCAGAACCAACGACTGGTTTAGGCTTCATTATGTGATAAAAGCCATCGCTACAAAGCACCCAAGTAAGGGAAAATGCACTAAGAAAGATACCCCCTCCACTCCATGAAAAGTTATCCCTTGACCATGAGGCAATACTTCCCCCGAAATGTGTGTAACTCACAGTCAGGAACAAGCACACACTGGGGCTTCTCCCACAACTAAGAAACCCATGAGGCTCTTATAAGGGTTCTCTGACATCTAACAAGCATTGAGCTCATGTAGCAACATTTCCTTCAATCAGGGCACTTCAGTCCCTTCTTTTCATTCCAGCTGTTCATGAAGCTTGCAAGAACTTAATTATATTTGAAACTCCTGTCTCTGTAAGATTCAGCTGAAATGGGCCAATACCTTGAAAAATTTTTAGAGGAGGTAACTGACAGACTAGAGAAAGAGAGGGCACATAGAACAAGAAGGGTAGAAATCAATCTAAAAACCAGACATCCCATCAGTAAAATTAAGCACGTATATAAGGACTCTGTCAAACCAAAACTACAAAAAGCAGAGTGAGGAGAAATAATGTTTCCCCCAGAAGCCATAACTCAGCTTTTGGGAAGACTTGGCACAGCCTGACACCACGCAGGCCTGACCTGATGAGCTTCAGGCCTATGAGAGACTTGCTTGAGAAAAGCATGTGCTCAAGCCTAAATATGCCATTCTTTTGTTAAAACAGCAAAAGTTTCCTCCAAGTCTTTCCCACACCAAAAGTCTGGCCTGCTGGACTGCCACTGTCAAAAGCACGGGTTGTACACCAGAGATTCCCAGAAAAGGGATGCTGCCACTAACTTGACATTATAATGGATAGCTCACAGTCTCCTGTTCCCCATGCCCATGTATATTGGCATCCACCATTGGATTTCCACACAGGCTGAGGTCTCTTTCCCATTTAAGAAGGGAATGAGTTCCTGCCAAGGCAACAAGCCTTCCTCCCAGACAAAGATCAGCAGGGAGCACCCCAGCAGCTGCTGCCACTGCCTCGGCTATGCTGCCTGGTGAGGACAAGGCATTAGGACACTTGTGTGCAGCAAAAGTAGCTTCTTGCACCAGCCTTTGCACAGGGCAACAACTCCAAGGATGGCACTGCCAGCCCTTCAGGCGCTGGTGGAAAATCTGGGAGCTGGTAAGGAAAACGTTTGGAGATTATCCATACTGGGTAGCATGGAGAGACTCTAAAACAGCAACTCCAAGACAAGACAGCATAGCTTACACAAGGGGAGGCTGCTGCACAGCTCAGAGGAGAGGGTAATTTTCCTGTGCTCTCCCTTCCCCCAACTCTCCACTCTGCCCCACCAGCAACAGAACAGCAACCACAGGGCAATGCAAGAGGTTAATCTAGGCAGTCCCGGAGCTGTCAGTAGCTATTCCTACTTGGTGGCAATGTCTACAAGATCCCTGCAGGCCCTGCAAAGTGAGCACACTGGAGCAGCAAATGATACAGCCAGACACAAGACTTTGCTGTGTTTCTCATGCTGAAGCAGTCTCAGCTTTACTTGAAAACCAGTAAAAAATGAGACCAAATCAGGGAAGCTGAAAAGAGTCTGTTCTACTTCTTCTGTCCTTCGTAGCTCTCCTACCCCAATTCTTCTTGTCTCATGCCACAATTTCCTTAAAAAAAAGGATCAGGTCTTTTAATGCAAGTGTCCTTAGGCTGAAATTTCAGGGAAAACTACCATAGCACAAACCAGTTTGGTTAGATGTTAGAAAAGGACATGGTGGTCCCTTTTCCAGATCAGCTTCAGGATCAGAGGTTGGTCTCTAGCAAAAAGTGACAGAGAGTGTGAAATTCCACAATATACTTGAGCAATTCTGTAATAAACTACACAAGGAAAATATCTCCTGCAGACTTTGGGATAGAAGTCCATGAGATCACATTGCATCTCCCTCCTACTGGCCAAGCATTACCACTGGCTACTTGTGGTGGGAGGAGGAAAGACAGACTTTCAATTCAGCAAAAGAACAGGGTTAAAGTGGGGCTAAGGTCTAGCTACCAGTTCACTTGAGGGCAATGATTTATTTTCAGGAGTTCAAGTCTCTGCAGCTCCTCTTGTGAGCTCCAGCTCAGGATGAAAAAGTTGGTGCAAGATCAGCTGTTTTTCAGGTACTTCTGCCCACATTGTCTTGAAATCTCTTGAGAACAGGAAGTTCCTGTGAGAGTTCAGAGCTAGAAAACAGAACTTGTCTGCTTCTGATCCAACATGGAAAGAAAGTCTACAAGCTTATATCTGTGCAGTTAATACCATGTAATCCCAGAAGTTTATCATCGATAAAGAGTTCATCTCGATCTCTAGACAGCATACAGGATATAAAGTCATGCATTTCCTTTAAGCACTCACATCTGTCTTCCACAGACAGAAATTACTACCTTCTTTCTTTGACAGTGTTCAAATGAAAGTGCCTCAATAAGATTTCCTGGGCTGGGTAATCATAAGCACAAAACACATTCATCGATACAGACTAGATGACTCTACTCACAGCATGAGCAAGCGGTGCCAGAGATGAAACATGCCATGGAAACTGTCAGTCCCTACAGAGTAAGCTCTCAGGGTAGGAGATGAGGCACACCTGAAAGGGAAGGTGTGTGCGGAAGCCTAGCATGAAACCACTTTGTACATACTGGTAATAAAAGAGAGGTTTGGGTTTCCCCAGCTACTAAAGCAGCAATTGCCACTACAGCTAAGTTAATGCAAAAAAAAAAAAAAAAGGAGGGAGAGAAAATGAGAAGAGGAAAAAGTGTGTATTGACTACTTGTCCTTTGAGACTATGTGAGCAGGTCTCAGTTCAACAATGGCCAGCAAAGAAACAGCATGGATTTTCAGCAGTAGCACTAGGAGGATTTCACCCACTGACAAACTTAAGTTACAGAAAGCCCCCATTTTGTGGCTGGGGACATTGAGATCCAACAAGTATACACTTTTGCTATACTGTATAGCAGTAATAGAAAAGATTTCCAGGACTGCCCTGCTTGTTATTGCCTACTGTCTTTCTTTAAAACACCTCTCTTGGTCCTCCACTTTGGACTAGCTGCAGAACTGCTTTTCACATGAGACTCCAGTTTTGCTGCAGCACCCTTCCTTGAAAGACACTGTTCATGTCTGAAGAATGCTGGAGTGGAATGTGCTGACAGCAGTTCTGTGGGCAGAAAGCAGCAGTAATCCCAAGCCCCAAAGAAAACTAAGCTGGTTTCATCCAAAGACCAAGTGTTTGAATGCCACCTGGAGACATGGCGGCCCCTGTAAGCTTGGGTTCGACACTGACACAATGCAAGGCTAAGTCCACTTGGGCTGAGTGGGCTTTCCCAGCTCTGGAGTGAGGAGCTGTTATCACCCTCCAGTTGGAGAGCAGACAACTCCTGTGGGTGCCATGCAAGACCTCAAGTCATATAGATAACACCTCTGTGTTGTTTTGCCAGTGCAAGTGCCCAAGACATGAAGAAAAACTTTTAGAAGTCCATCCTTTTCCACCACAGCCCTCTGCCATACCAGTCAC
>NW_010580885.1:213510-253063 GCF_000705375.1 Tinamus guttatus | reverse complement strand
AGCTCGGGTGGTAGAAAAGGGCAGAAAGGTGAGATGAACCAGCTCTCTCCAGGTCCTACTGCCAACAGTATGGCTTCTCCAGTGGCCATACCGAAATTTTGCTGGTGGGAGGTGTAAAGGGATGCTACAGCAGACAATACAGCATTGGGAAGTAGAGAGATCTCCCGCTGCACTCCAAAAGACTGCCCACCTCTCAAGCAACAGGGTGGCCAACCATAGAATAAAGATTCAAAGCCTTTGGTGAAATATTGTAGCCTACTGCCATCTCCTCGTGCTGTTTCTGAAAATAAAAATCTCTAGTGCTTGATAATGTGCAATCATCATATCAGCCAGATTCTGACCATCAGCATAGACTGCAGCTTTGAAGAAAAAGACAGTGGGGCAGGAATAGTTGAGAAGCAGAAAGAAGAATGCATCACTTGAGGGACATTCTCTTCTCAAGTCCTGTTGCTCTTCCTTGAATTACTAGAATTTTGTTCTTTCACAGAGCTGTAGCTCTCTCCATAATTTTTTTTTCTGCCATTTGATAGCAAATGGCATAAAATACAACATTTTCACAATGGCTGTTTCCTGAAGCTGGAATAAGATCGTGGGCAGGTGGTCCATCACATTTTTTTTTCTATTTTATTTTTAAATAGACAAAACAATACTGTCATTTATTCTCCTTCAACTGGGTGAAACTTTTGCTGCTGTATAACCTAAGAGTTCAGAACAACCCTTACCAAAACACTTCAACGCTTCCCAACACCAACCTCAGTTCAGACAGGTATAGTAGCTACGAAGCTGACTTGTTCTGCAGGGAGTTGTTTTCTTTCCTTTCTCATTATTCAGATTTCCAGTAACTGTTTGCACCACATGAGATGAGGGGGTGCTTGTGCACTTGGTGGCTCTGAAGCTTCAGTTTCGGCTGGCACCTCTCAGCTCCCAGAGGGCCAGACGTTCCCTCTTGCTTGCCCAAGTTAAAGGAGGGATATTAGCTAATGGAAGTGGGAGAAAGCAGGAGTGCTCCTAAACACAAACATCCTATTCTCAAGCCTGCTTAGGACAGAGATTGTGATCGTCAGGCTAAAAAGGTGCATTACAAAGACTTCAGACACATGAGAAAAAGGCAGCAATGTGCATATGGGATATGAGCTCATAGGGGACTGTTCATATTGCTCATACTCCAAGCCAGTTCTGCCTGCCTAGAGCTCCTTCTGTACCTCATGGACAGCGCAGCCCCACCAGTTATGTCCTGTTTTTCCGCAGGACAGTTTCTCTCCTCCATCTCCCTATGCAGCTGTTGAGACTAAATTACTTTTTGTTGAGGCTAACACAATGACAAGGGCTCTGGCTGACCAAGACTTCAAGCATATGAATTTAAAGGTAGGAGGAGGAGGGGTTGGGTTCTTATATTACAGGCTCCTCTGTCCCAAGGTCCTGAGCCAAAAGGATTGTCAAGATTAGAAACATTATCTACATTCAAATCCCACTGGCATTATGGAATCAGAAAATACTGTAAGGGGATATATAAATGCTTGATACTGTAATGAGCAGGAGGCAACCAGTCAAGCTGCTGTTCCTCTGGCATGCTCTAAACTTCGCTGCTTAATGAGGTTCAAATATGCTCATGGGAACAACTTCATACCTAGGCACTGGGCAGACTCCCCCACCCAACGGGAAAACAAGGGCAACAGCAATGGGCAGCCTCTAGGCGGCTGGCACTTAAAAAAACACCTGAGGTACCAAAACCCTGCAAAGACTCCCAGCTCTTAGGCACTGCCACAGTGGAAATTGCTCCTGGGAGTGTCATGTTGCAGAAAGATTTCCCCAGCACAGCACCTTCCAGGCGCTGCAGATGAGCACATGCTGTCCTGCATGCCTGGCATTATCTTGTTAGCATGAAAGATCCAAAGAAGGCAAACTGCCTCCATAACCCACAGCTCAGACGTACACATGGACATGCACATGGACGCTCTCAGATGCAGAACACTGCCCTATCTCCTCTTAGGACAAGCCTGTTCAGAGGAAGATCTCCAAACACTCCTGCTCACTGACACATACATCTCCTCCAAAGTTTGTCCAGAATACATACACACACTTTAGTATTACCAGACCCAGCTGCCACTCTACAAGGCTCTCCAGATACAGTCAAACAAACCTTACCACACAGAAAAGACTTAATGTCACCTTTTTTTTTTTTTGGCCTCACAAGCCCCAATGAAATGCACACTCCCAGAGTCTCACACAAAGAGGCTTTCATCCTATCACCTTATAAAACTGCACATGCTCACAGCTGCATGCATACCCAGCTGAAGAGCTATCTAGTATGCCCTGCATCAACTCCTGGTCAAAGAATTCTCTCCTGAAAACATCCTTCGCCCCCGGCTCACATGCAACCACGTGTCTGTGGCAGGTGCTTCAACCTCAAATGATGAAGGCACATTTCTGAGATCCTTGAAACACCCCCAGGAAACCCTAGCCCGTCTCCTGTTTGCAGGAATCAAGAAAGATTGGGTTCATACTACCTTGGTTTTGTCTGCCTCATGGCTGCATAGCTACAAGTAAGTAGCCAGTAAATTTGTAACTAGATCAAGAAAATTGACATGAGACACAGACTGAATATCCTTCTTCTCTTAGGCTTGCAATATTTTATCTCTTAATAATAGAGCATCCAGAACCTCAAGCGTTGACTCTGGGGAACTTGCTGCTGGTCCACACAACCAGCTTGGTGGAGAGATTTTCCGATAATGTCCCCTGGAGCTGATAATCCCACAGGCCCCGTAATGGCAGAGACAGATCCCCATAACATGGAACAAGAAACAAACTACCACCTGCTTTGCATATGTTTAGAAAGTTTACAGGAGGTCTGCATTTTACACTGCATTATCAGACATCAGCTGCTCTAACATGGATCACATTGGCCTGAACCAGAAGATGGGACACCAGACTAGTCAGATCCATGCTCTGATGTAGCAAGATGAGGAACTAAAGACTGATACTCCATTCTGGCACTATCCACTGTAAATCAGTAAGCACCCTAAGTGTTGAGCCTGTCCTCTACTCCAAAGAGCAAGAACAGAACAGAAAGCAAAACCACCAATGTTGTATCCTTTGTAACACATAGCACCCTTTTGCCTCATACAAAGGCAGTTTCCCCTAAGGACAACAGGCCCAGCAACTGCAGGGGAATTAAGATCACAGTAATTCTATGTTTTGCTATTCTATGATGAAGGTGTGAAAGAAACTGGAGCAGGTCTGAGTACATGGTGTTGTAGGGGATGTCCTCCAGAAAAAAAAGAGGAGCTGTAACTGTATGACGGTTTGTTGAGAACATGTCTTTCAGGAGGGCTTATGTACAGGCCTGGGATGCATATTTGGTGGAAGACGACAATCATGTTTTCAAAACTGAGATTACTTGTAGCAGGAGGCTGTGCCTTCAGTCTCCACTAACTCTTGCAAGTGGTCAGTGCAGGCAAAACTAATAGCCTTTATCAGTAGCAGAGGAGTAGGGGCTGTCCATCCCCAGATGCAGCAGCATCAAACTCTTGGGGGTTCAATCATTTTTTTGGGGGGGGGAAAGGAGGGGAAGGCAGAGGAAAGCAACACAGAAATAGACCTGGAGGAAGGCATCCTTCATAAATCATGCTAAAAGCTAGCTGCAGCCTTTCTTCTGCCTCCCTTGAGTCACCCAGAGCCAGCAAGGGCACAGGAGACAACAGCTACATCCTAATGAGGACACTGCTGTCCTGGAAGCCCGCAGCCCCTCTTCCTGGCCTCACAGTATCCCTCTGCCATGTCCTGCTACCCCAGCACCCTAGTTTCCACCCGCTATGCATCTTCCACAGGCATAACCACAGCAAGGGCTCCGGGGAGGATGGCAAGCCAGCCATTTCCATCAGAGGTATTCCTGGGCTGGAGAGGGAGAGGAGGGGGAGGATCTCACAGCTGCTCTGTGTTCTCCATACATCAGTACAACCCTTGGGGGCCTCAGGCATTCTTGTGGCAGGGCTAAAGGAGTCATTTGGTGCTGGTTTCCTGGGGCCGCAGCATTTCTGAGGGGTCTGTGTGGAATTTCTAGAGTCTTAGAAGGTGCCATTCCCACAGCAGGGCACTTACAGAGCATCTCTCCTTTCCTTGGATATCTATTTTCACAAAACAAGCAGGCATGTGATAGCTTGAAGAGGCCCCTTCATGAAAAAGGTTGGAAATTGGACAGGAGTTTCAGAAGTTATAAAAAGACAGCCAGGAGTGTGACTGGATCAGCATTATGTCCTTTAGCTATCTGGCAAAATAGAAGACCAGGAATTGAAAGATGACTATAGCCTGGGCAGGAAACATTATTTAAAGCATTTCATAAGAAAAGGGACAGTTTCAGGTGTTAAATTTTAATCTTATTACTGTGTTATTACTCTCCAACTCATCTCCACTGCTCCTTGAAAAGACACGACTCTCTGGTTGGTTCCAGAGATAGCATCTCCCACTTTCCCTCCTCCCCACAACATCTCAAGTCAGCACAAATCAGAGCATTTAAACGCTACTGGGTCTGGGTTTCCTTTCTAAGACACCGAAAGAAAGGCATAAAAGATAGAAAAAAAAATCTAAGACCAAAAAGAGACGTGGGGTATGGAGAAGGGTGTCTAGCAATGCAGGTATGACTACTTTTAGGCCAGGAGCAGCTCTGCATCCCACTCTTTAACGTTGCTCAGGACATGCTTTTTTTGATTGCTTTTTTTGTTTTGTTGTTTACCATAAACCATTAGCTCATGGTTTGCAACTGAAGCAGCAGGACCATCACCTCCACTTTCCAGCTGTCTGATTTTGAGCATCTTCAGAGTTAAAACATCCACTGTGCCCAAGTGGAGCCAGATGGAGCCAGAATATGAGGCAGGAGAGAGTTCCTTGTTTTGTGCCAACAAAGAGAGCTTTCTCCCACCATGCTCATTCCTTGGTATAACCAAGGTACTCCAGGGCAACCCTGTGGTACAACAATGGGAAAAGATCCAGTCCTTCTGATCTGGAGGCAGCATGTAATGTTGCCTATCCATCAGTGCTACCTACCAGCAGAATATGGGTCACTTGTTTTTATCATGGCATCCTAGCGTGGCATCCTAGCATTTAAAATCCCTATAGCATCTGTATCACTAACTCTCAGCTCTCTGGATTCCTTCACAGCTGGCAGCTCAGGTCCTGGAACCTCGGAGCATTGGCTTTGGGATGGTGGACTCCAAGAAGGATGCCAAGCTTGCCAAAAAGCTAGGTGAGTGCCACATTTAATATCTCTGGAATAGCATGGAAAGAACACTGGAATGATGCCAAACAGCCATCCCCAGAGAGGACAGTCAAAAACTTGTCCCAGGGGCAGAGGGTGGTGATGGCAATCGCACACTGACAATCTCCTCATCCCAGCCTGGGGAGGATCAAGTGGGAGGCAGGAGTAAGCTGGGATCCTTCCAGCAAAAGGCATCCTGGTTGAAAGTGTTAAGAACAGCTAAAAAAAAGCCCATTCATTCTGTAGTGATGACAGGCTCACAGCTTGCTGAGCAGAAACTTTGAGATGTCTTGGAGTAAAGGCACTCTTTGTGCACAGAAGTAGGTCTGACAGTGATGCAGATCTGAAGCCTACAGAGACATCATATAAGTCCTCTAAACATCACTTTACCTACTACAAAGCCCCCACATATTGGTGGCTTAAAGCCACCACATTGGTAGCCAGGTGCCAACCCTTTCCCACTAACCCCTTCTTCCCACTCCTATGCTTCTTGCTCTCCCTCTCAAGTCCATTTGTGCAGGGACTCCTACCAGGAGGGGACACCTTTGCCTCACAGCTCAGCTGGAGACAGGAGAGAGAAATGTAGTTTTGTGGTTTGCTCCCCAGAATAGAAGAAGCAACTTCCTATGAAGGTGAAAGGTTGATGACACTTCCAAACATAGTTGTATTCTAGTGGCTGGCAATTTCTTCATCACTGAATGCACAAAGATTTTAAAAATACTACAACAAATACTACAAGTATGGTGGTAGACACTTAAACCAAACCAAGATTTTCTGCCTCTCCAAGAGGCAACAAACTAACACCCATATTGATCAGCTGTAGTGGTCCTGCCATTACACACTGCAGGAGCTTAATATTGCTGATACTGGATCTTCTGCCAAGACATTGTGGCATTCAGTCATCAGGCCAGTGATGTGTCATTCAGATCTTCCAGCCTGCATCTTGGCATCTCAACCATTGGTTTCTAATCCCTTTTCTAAGTCTAGCTAAGACTCAGAGCTTAAAGCTCACTTTATTTTTCTGGTGCTTTTTATATCCACCTAGTTCAATATTCTGTAGGCAGAGATTGCAGCCCTGAAATCCACACCTATATCAGATGCTATTTTCTCTAAAATGACAGGCTGTACAAGTTTGGGACGTCAGTTAGAATCCAGTATTATTTATTGCAATATGGATAGCCAAACTGAAAAAGTCCCTAAAACAGCATTTTTCCAACTGAGACCTAACTGTGATCCAAGTGAGAAGTTCCCAACATTTGGGAAGAAATTAACACAAGTTCTGGTTGAGGTGTGAAATATTAGTCACGAGTTTGCTCAGATTGTTTCTAACCGAACAGGCTCAGTGACCTGTCAATGGCATTTTCCCCAGGACACACTCCTAAAATAACAATCAAGATGCTCCATTATAAAAAGAGCAATGATTTTAGTTACGTGTTGACCACATTATGTTTCCTGTCTCCTTCTTTCAGGCTTGGCAGAAGAAGGAAGTCTCTATGTCTTTAAAGAGGAGCGATTAATTGAATTTGATGGGGAACTGGCCACAGATGTCTTAGTGGAATTCCTCTTGGATGTAAGCACTGATAAGCCCGGAGCTAGAAAAAAATCTCCCAGAAAAGACCTTGCAAATACTCACCTCACTAGAAAACACAGCTTATCTTTATTTACAGCCCCATATTTGTTTGCAACACACTGGCATACAAATGATATTGCCAACTTGTCGGAATACAAGTTCTCAAGGACGCTAACACCTTTATAAGCCACCAACCACTGTTACCTAATTGATATTATGCACTTTCATATCTACTAGGTGCCCAATTGCTTCATCAGGGAAGAAACAACATTCCCATGTAATCAGTGGCTAATCACCCACCTCAGCAAGCCAGTACGCAAACACATTGTAATTTGCAAAATCATTCATCCAATTTAAAAATATATATAATTTTCCCCAAAGCATTCAAGTAGTAGTATCCCCACCACCACCAAACTCAACTAACAAGAGCTCGATTCATTGAGGGAGGGGGACCTTATTCTCTGTGATCTAGTTACCCATTTCTAGACAAACAAGACAGTGTACTGCTGCCACCTCTGCAGATTTATGGAACTGCAGCACCCTAACTTTGAAGGAAACATGGTTCTAGATTTGTTCTTCTCAGATCATTTGGTCCATAGGCACAAGTAAGTACTCCTCCCTCTGCCTAATTGCAAAAGGAATGTCACTTCCCTCATCAACATTTTGCACTTCTCTCCCTTTGCATCCTAGTCCTAGGAAAGGTAATAGGCCAGATACAAGGTCTACATTTTGTGATGAAAATTTTGGCCTCTTCCATATGAGGCTTGTCAGTCTGAAGCGCTCAGAATGGGCCCTCTTATTATCTATGCTCTGTAAATGGAGAAACTGAGACAAACAGGAATATTACAATTCATCAACTGTCATTCAGAACCAGCAAAATACAAAAATCAAAGGTGGCTTGCTGTAGTCCTAGGCACATTCTCTGCCAAAGGAATTTCATGGCCTGTAAATTTGACTTTACTTTGAAATGAGTCTCTTTATGAGCACTGATTGCCATAACACAGCTAGGAGAGTCTCTCTTTGGGACGAGGAGCAGAAGAGAGGCAGAGTTAGCTTCGCAGTTTGGCAGGACCTCACCCTGGATGGTCACCTGCATTAGTGAAAGCAAAGTGCCTGTTGCAAGGGCCATGGTTGAGTATTTGATTTCATACCATCCTTTTAAAGCAACATGCAGAGTATGTGCATCCTCTCAGCCCCACACCAGTTCCACCAGTGCCCTTGGAGGGACTGTTGGCCACAGATGTTTCCACAATCCAGGGTAGTCACAGGGCTCAAATTCCCTTATTCCCAGGGCTCAGGCACCAGAGGGCACTACTGGAACGAGCATATCCTGGTTTGGTGCTTCCCATGCCCCGCTCAGCAGAAATCAGCAGCGGCACAGTCAAACATCTGAGCATCATTTATAAGCTCTTTTGTGATGCTTGGTTTGCTGCACTTTGCAGTGTGCTGCATATAAATTGTGTTAAGCAATAAAAGGAAAAAAGTGAGAATTTCTGTTTGTATGTTTTCCACTCACAAGGGAAAATACCCAACAAAGCAGGGAAATAAAAAAAAATACACCTGTGGTGCCTGGGCAGCCTGATCTCAAAGGAAAACAAACCCAGTCATGCAAGTTTTACAGGGGCCTGCCTGCATTTTTTTTTCCCTATACCTAATTTACACCAGTACTGCTGGGCAAAGCCAGACCAATTCCCCTCCTCTTCAACTAGCTAAGGAAAAGAGAAGTTTGTCCTCAAGACAGGCTGTAGCTGCAGGTAGGTCTTGAACCAAATACCTCATCAAAATCATTAGGTAGCCCACTCAACAATATGGGTTTAACCCATGTTATGTAGAATGATCAGCCAGGAAAACACACATCTACACTTTGCACTGCTCCACAACATCAGTTGCCCACCCTCTAGCACATCTTTTTCCACACTGTTCTCCAGAAGAGACTGCTTTAAAATGACCTATTCCAGCAAATTACACTCAAAAATAAATCCATCACCCACAATCCTAGTGCCAGCTCCCTTCAACTGTTCTCCCCTTTTCCTCTCCAAAAGCCAACTGCTACTGCTCCTCCTCATCTCTCACCACAGCAGGTCCTTCAGCATCCCTTTTCACCACCCAGGCCTCTACTTCTCTGTTTACACTTCAGCCTATGCAGCATGCCTCCTAACAGCTCCCTCTGAACATGACCCATTTCTATAGGTGACCCCTGTCTTAAGGCAGGGAGCATTAAATACAGTTGCCAGCAGCAGAGAAATGGGATGACCTCCTCCTCCCCACTTAGGTCACTAGTAACATAGCCTGTCAGTCATAGTCTGGGACTGCAAATCACCACATTATCAAACACATTTTTTTCATGGCAGCTGCTGGAAGACCCTGTGGAGATCATAAACAACAAGCTGGAGCTCCAGGCCTTTGATCAAATTGATGAGGAGATCAAACTCATTGGCTACTTCAAAGGAGAAGACTCTGAACGTGAGATGAATGTTTTCCTCATGGGGGTTGGAGTCTTGAAGGGGGGAAACTGGGGGTGGAAGGGATTGATTCTTGGTCATCAATACTAAGGGAGCAGCAGTACACACTGGATCATGGCCATGTCAGAGTCACTTTCAGGAGATGGAAAATGAAGGGAAATGATTGCAGGAAAGTTTCTGCTGCTAAGCATGAACTCATTCCTCTGCTGACAGCAGTATTCCTTCTGCAAGGTGTCTGCTGGCAAGGGAACAGGGCGATAATCCAGGCTCTTCTGCTAAGAGAAGTAATTCTACCTCACTCCAAACCACATGAGACCACAGTAATGCTGAGAGAGCACCTAAAGGGAGCCACATTCCCCCTCTCACAAGCAGTGAGCCCAAGAGGTGTTAAAAAAAAAAAAACAGGGAGACGAACGGAGAGGGGGACATACATTCAAAACCATCTTTGGGAAACAGACACACAAGAAAACCCTAGCAGTAAGCAAGACACTTCAGGGTAGCATGGCAGAGGCACTGAGCTGTTTCCCCCTGCTGAGCCCAGGGGCAGCTGAGGTAAGCAGCCAGCAGCCCACAGAGAAGGGGCTGCTCCCACACCCTGGGACATACGGCTCAGAGATGCTCACTGGCATCCCAGGATAAATGTCCTTAGCTCTCCCAGAGCTAGAGAAACCTTCCCCAACATCTTTTCCTGGTAAGCCCCAGCAGGCTCCTCATCCAGCCCCATGCACTCCCTGCTTACCAAGAGGTGCTGGCACTGTACACACACCACAGGGCTTAACACCCACATGAAGACCGCCTCCTTTAGCAAAAAGTAAAGTGTTCCTACCTGTTCAATAAGGGTATCAGAGTGCCTACCGTACTGCAGCAACCCCTTCACCTCTCTCTTCTATTTCCCTGCTGGCTCTAAACCAGAAAGGTGGAAAATGACCCCTATAAAGAGCTCCTGCCAGGTAAAAAGTATCCTTCCCAAGCCCAGCTGAAGGCCTTATGTCAATAAACAGCAAAAATGTATGTCCTTCCTTTCTCCCTGCCACCTACAGGAGCTCACCTGCTTGTGCATGGTGAATGTTTAGGGAATCCTAACAATTATTAATACTAACAGGACTCAATCTGAGTCTGAGTACTGCTTTGTGCAAGAGGTAACTGCAGGAACCCTCACCTGCAGGCTGGAGGTGCAATCTCTCAATGGGCTCCTCAGGGCTGCAGATGTGAGGCCCCAGTTCTGGGATCTATAGTTTCCTGAGCCCTATGTGGCAGCACCAAGTCTGTCCTATTTGCTCCGTATGAAATGGTTCCTCTTTGTAAACCCTGGAAGGGTGAAAGAAACATAATACTATCATCTGTCATATTCTGTGATAGCATATATTTGTTCTTCCCTAGTTCTGATCAAATCATAGCCAGCTGTATGCAAAATCTTCTCCTCATTCCACTTTTCTCTTTCCAGATTACAAAGCATTTGAAGAGGCAGCTGAACACTTTCAGCCATACATAAAATTCTTTGCCACCTTCGATAAAGGGGTAAGTGTGCAAGAACTCCCCTGTGAGACGTCACAGCCTGCTTTCCACACAGCTTAGCAGCTTTCAGTTACAAAGGTTTAGGCTCTGAAGTAAGAAGTTAAGAGCTACCTTCCCTAAAACTCCACAGATGTGAAGGTTTGGCTGGGTTGGTGAAAAGAATTGGAGGATCCAGCCCACCATCAGTGCCCAACCACATTTTCCTGTACCATCTGTAGATGGTACCCAGCCCTCCTAGGCCTTGAGTTGCTGCATCACTTGGACTGTCCTAGTGGGCATGTCACCATGAAGACTCAGCAAAGCTGGCATATAGAAATGTGAATAAGGTTCCTTTTGCCTCACTGTGTCTCATCTTCTTTGCAGTTGAAGACCCCCAAATTTCAAATGGACGAGACAGGCCTGTCTTAGGCTCCCCATGTCCCTGTGAAGACATGCAAAGAACTAGTCTGTGAGGAATAGATGTGGGATGCTTGACTAGGGGTCACAGAGACACATGGATCAAAAAAGTTGTAAAGTGCAAAAGGACACTGTGTTTATCACATGACCTCACTCTATCCGTAACTTCTGACTTTACGTGGTGTTTTCTGAGAAGCTCAAGATGGTCCTGAATTTAATGTCTGGCTTCAGTTTCTCATTCTGAGCACCCCTGTAACTTGTACTGTGTGTGTCCACATTTGGGTTTGGTCCTGTTGCAAGATAAAAGGTCACTTCTGCAGCTTGGTGGCTTATTTTGGTTTGGATTTGGAAACCAGACCCATCTGGTCATGAGTGCATGACTCTAGTCTTAGTTTGACCCAGTGCTTAAGACAAGTGGTGTAGAAAGTGTCAGCATTTCTTTGCCAGGGAAAGATTCATTCATTCATGGCCAGCTCTGATAATGTGTTCTCTGTGAGACAGTGCCTCAACCTCTGCTCTGCTACCACGGGAGACCCTAGGTAGGCAAAGAGGCATGTCAGACTTACTCATGTGTGACCTTCTGCCACTGCAACAGGTTGCCAAGAAGCTAGGTCTGAAGATGAATGAGGTGGATTTCTATGAACCATTTATGGATGAGCCTGTTCACATACCTGATAAGCCTTACACAGAAGAGGAACTGGTTGAATTTGTGAAAGCACACAAAAGGTATGTAGAATGTAGGATGTTCCTGGCTATGGGAAGTGGGTAAAGGTGTCTGCCATCATAGGCTTACCCCTCTCGAGCAGCCTGTCTCAATAAAAGGGAAGATGACTACCACTTTTGACTGTTTGCTGCTCCAGGTTTGAGAGCTTGGTGAGTCTTCTCCTAATCCCTGAGATACAAGCAGCAGTACTGCTTGTGACTACAAGCAGTGACTGTGACTACAGCCAGTCAGCACATGGAGCTAGGACAGCCCAACTTCCGTCCTCCTCCTGGGGTAGTCCTCTTTTAACTAGTAGAGAAGTTTTCAGGCAGTAAAGAGTGGTAAGCCTGTCCTGCTTGTTTATACTTTTTATTCAGGTGTCTACAGAAATGATTTTCTCTGTCAGGTGAACAAGAAATTCTGTCCAGTCCTCTCCTTCACCAAAACAGCTTTATTAATGGCTATACTCCTCTCCTGATGTGAGATAGACACCAGGGTGGTACACAGACTCTGAGCTTAGAGCAAAGGTAGAGGACTATGATGGATTAAGTGGAATGGCACCATGATTCTGCTCAGAGTGGGTGCACAAGGCAAGCCCCTTCAGGTACAGCCGTGTTGGCCCTATCTGGAAAGATGCTGCGGACCTACCATTTTTGATCAAGTCAATGGGCACTGTGGATGCTCCATGCTTTTTGCAATCAGGTCTGTGGCATAATTGTTTAGGGACTTGGCTACTTGAGGAGCCCAGGAATCTGAAAGTGACTGGAAAGCCTGCTCCTGTGTCAATGCACAGACTTAAGTATATAGACACAGATGTATATGATGTGCTCTATTTTTACACCCTTAAAAATACAGTGCAGGGCAGTCACATCAGGTGTCTGCTTCTCCTGCACCTGCATCTCTTGGAAGGCATTCAAGGGACAAGAAAAAAGTTCAGTAAAAACAGGGCCATGGATACTGTTAGAGGATCAGAAATAGGATTGAGCTGGAGATTTCTGCTCATACACACAGGGTTAAACGTATAGCTAGGTATAGAGACAGGAGATTTTTCCCATACAGATTCAGACTTGGAAACAGACCTCTGCTTCTTCTTAAATATGAAGGGGTCTTCTATCTCCCATATACTCTCAGGTCATTTTGCTGACCTCCTACACTTCCTGACCACAGCTTTTCCCATCTTTTTTTCCCAAGGTCTTTCTGTCAAACAGCAGCATCAGGAGGCTGATTAAACACAGTCAGATAAATGCTAGCCTAATAAGGCAAGCTCTCCATCAGCACAAAATTGCAGTGGAAACCCCCTGTGTCTTACATATTTCAAGATGCTATCTTGAGCTTGATAGGAGTGGGGGAATGTGTCTTTTATTTTGTAAGAGCCAAGGCTCAGAAGAGAATTAAAAGAAGTCTTGTGAAATCAGATGTGTGAAATCCCAAATCTGCCAAGGTGCTGTCATGAGAAGGGGAGAAAACCTTTGGGTCATAGTGATATGTTCCCAGCAATTAATACTTCTTCTTACCTTGCTGCTGCTAAAGCATCTTAAGCCAAAGGCTGGAAATAGAATTAGTCAGATAAAGAGATGATAAGGCATGTAAAGAAAATGAAGCAACTTCAGCAGTTACTGCCTGCTAGTTCCTTTTAGACAACTTAGAAGAGATTTCTCCAGTGCAAGATGGTATATAAGGGCCACTTTCTTCCTTCCCCTCACACAGCAGACTTTTTCGCTTTATTCCAGACAGGAATTATGAGATATCCTTCTTCTAAAGTGCTCAAAACCTTTGACATCTCTTCACCCCTCTGAAGGAGGAGAGCCTACCCTACATCACTAGCAGAAGCCCCCTATAGTCACCAGTACCCCACCGCTTCTGCGCACCTTAAGCAACTCCTTCAAAAGTGCTCCCTCCTCCGCTCCCTCCTCCACTGCTCTCCCTCCATCCTGTCTCATTATCAGTGCTGACATGGGCTCATCAGAATCACAGGTGTGTGCACTATAGGGTGCACAGCAGAGTTGTTCATTGCCTTAAGAATATGCTCTATTCTAATCTTTAGTCATTTCCCTGAGATTTCTAGCATTCGTTTTGTCTTTTTGCCTTCAGAAATGACGTTTTCCTAAAAGTATCCACTGTCACACCTGGACCTCCTTCCTAAGCAGCAATTGCTAATTATAACTAATTTAGAACTCATTGTTTCACATGTATAATCATTTTTTCCCATGCGCATTATTCTCTATTTGTCTATTTCTGCAGCTGCTCAAGTCAGAGGAGATCCCTCTGCAGCTCTTCAGATGGTGTTGACCACGTGATCAATTGTGTACAATAAGCATTTTTATATCTCACTATTCACCATTTTTTTCAGACTAAGTAAGAATATGTTATGCATATGATCATGCCAAAGCATTTGCTATGAATTTTAACTGGTTAATACCCTCCATAGTGAAAACTGACCTTTCATTTCTACCTTTCATTTACTATCTTCTAATATCATTAACGCACAGGAGGGCCTCCCCTCTTGTGTCATTGCACTTAGTTTCTTTGATAGCCCCTAGTAAGTGACTTTGTCAAATGCTTCTTTAAATGCAGTAAACTGTGTTGACCAAAATGCCTTTACCCACTGGCTGACCTGCTCCAAGAACTCTAGTGGATATGTGAAGAACAACATTCCTCTATGAAGTCACATAGTCCTTTATCCTCTTCTATTTCTTCAAATGTGTATTAATTCTACTTTTGCTAATGGTTTCTACCAGTTTGTCCACATGGAAGTCACCTTCCTGGTCTTTTTAAACCTGCAAAAATGTGATTGTCATTCCTTGCATCCACCCTTCTGGCAGTAAGGCACACTGAGCTGACAGATTACACACCTCTAATAGCACAACATCAATTTCATATTTGAGTTCTGTTGGAATTCAGAGACTAATACCATCTGGTCTTGGCAGCTCACTACTCTTCATTTTACCAATTTGTTCTGACACTTGTCCTTACAACAGTTCCCTAGACCTGTCTGCTGTGAAGGCCTGTTCTGGTGGGGGAACCTACCCAGGCACCCTGTGTTACAGCAAGCAGAGATGCAAAGAATTATTTTTGCTCTTCTACTACAGCCTTATATTCCTTAAGTGCTCCTTTAACATCTCAGACACTTCTCAGTCTGAAAAAACTTTTTTACAGACTTCCTGTTCCTGATGTGGTTGAAAACATTTGCTACTATTTTTCTTGCCTTTTGTGACCTATCCCCCAAATTTGATTTGGCTAACCTTGTGATTTAAAATTTCTTGCCAGGGTTATTTTGCCTTCTCTGTTTTAGCAGAATTTTGAAGGATTTTTATTGTGGAATTATGCTTGAGTAAAATTAGAGAAAGAAGGGAACAAAGCCCAGTAGGCAAGGAGGAATATGAATAGCTCAGGGACTGCAGTACAAAACTTCATTTGCTCAAAAACTGAATGGACCATCTCATGCGCTCAGCTCCACAGGGTGGAACAAACTGCAATGTGTGGGGATAATTCACCAAAGTATTCCAGCACAGAGGGCCATCTCATCTTCCGAGACACAAATAACAGCTGCAGTGACTCTAGTGGGGGCAAGGGCAGAGTTTTATCACTGTAAATGAAAGGCTAATTTGACCTAGTGTGCCCCTAAGCTTGCATTCAAAATATGCCAACTTATGAGGCTGACGCCAGCCACCAACCAAATGTGCCGCGGGGACCTTTTCCCATCAGTGGACTGCTGTCTGCATCCTCAAAGCAAGTCCTTTCTTCTTTCCAGGGCTACGTTGCGGAAGCTGCGCCCAGAAGACATGTTTGAGACCTGGGTAAGCATATGCGGGTGGGAACCCCTTCATCTTCTGTGAGCTTCTAACGAGACACAAAGCCTTTCAGGCTACCAACCTGCCTCATGAAAGCTCCAAAATCTGAGCAGGCAGAAACACCAGCTTTACTTCCTTGCAGAGCATCTGCGGCATTACGGACATGCCGGCTGCTTTAGGAGGAAGGAAGAGCCTTGGTTATTATGTCCAACATCCAAATTGAAACTATACACATAAATGCTTTGCTGAGCAAGGATGGATAGCTGAATGAGGGCCCAGTTGCTTCTCAGAAAGAACCAAAGGCTAGCAAAGCATGCCAGGTGGACTCAACAGTCATAGCTCACCTCCAGTTCTGGACAGGAACAGAGAGGGAGGACATAGGATAGAAAAGCAATTTCCCAGCACTGTAAACAGCGCTGATTCCCACAGAACGGCTATTCCAATCAATGGACGAATAGAAGCTATTCTTAATTAAGTAACTACCCTAGCTGGTCCGAAGGTATCTGTTGTGAAGTCTCTTTAGCAACCATAATATGACTATGTTCATATGCATCTTTAGGAAGGATTTTCTCAGCGACATGCAGGTTTGTGGCAGGGTGACCTCAGCAGCCTGTTTGCTGGGTGAGTGATGGCTCTTGTGCTGAACAGATAACTAATGGAAATTGTGCAGGAGCAATTGTACAATTCGGAATCCAAATGAGGACAGGCAATTCCATTAATTATATACACTATGGAGCAAACAGCGCATTGATTGCACTTCTCACAGCGTGAGCAAACCTCACGTTGGAGCTTCTGCAGAATTAACCCGCAATTTGGAACATATCACACAAGGCTCTCCTGGTTTGCAAGTGTGGGGGAAGAGGGGAAAGGTGAAAATTAAAGGCGAGTCATGTATTGCAAATTATTCCTTCACTGCAAATGAGCATGATGTTAACAGCAGGTCAGGGAAATTCAAGTGCCAGCAGAATGCTGAAAAACAATCTGAACAGGTGCTTTAAGGAAGTTAAAAGATGATTCAGTCACTCCTCCAGAAAGCTCAGTACAAGATTTTTAATAGCAGTCAGTTGCCTCCTTGCATAACATGAGATGCTGTGGCACACAGAAGCACCAAAAACCTTGGGAATCTTTAATACAACTGAATCAGGAGTTAAGAGTCTCCTGGGCGTGATAGCATTCTCATTTTATTTTGAAATGTATTTTGATGTAGAAGATGATTTCCAAAATCCATTGAAAACCCGGGAAGTTTTTTCGTGGGCTTCAGAGGGACCAAAATTTCACACACGTAGTGCTTTTGATTTCATACTGAATATATTCTAAAATAACCTCAGGAAAAGTGTGAATTATGAATGATGGAGTATTTGCTTAACGAACACCTTGGGAATACAGTGATCGTCCCGTTGAGATCAAGAGATTCTTACATACAACCGACAGCAGGTTTGATTCTATTCCCACTGCAAATTGAGACTATCACTAGTGACATCACTGGAGTTACTCCAGTTTAAGCACTGCACTGGGGATCTGAACCTAGCCCAGCTTTGGCATTTTCCTGTCTGACAATGCTGCCAGCAAATATGGAGAAGAAAGTGAAACTATAGATTTTGCCATCTGTAAGTGGTCTGACTCCTGCAGTAAATTTGCCTTGAATACCCCGGGAAATGTATTCCCAAAGACACCAGGAAAGGCCCAGCATCCACTGTTGTTTCTAAAGATAATGTTTTCCACTTAATCTTTTAGCTTTTTTTTTTTTTTTCTCTTTTCAGTTTTTGATGGTGGCTTTGTTACCTCTGGGCTCAGAAGGGAAAAGAAATTAGCATTTAGATGGGAATTTTTCTCTTGCGTTACAACCAATTGAAATGGAAACAGGGACCAGCAGTCGACAAGGAACGTGAAGCTGTTCTGTGGGATAATTCTGTGATGACATTCATAGCAGGCAGATGATAAACGGTCTGGCAGATCCACTGGCCTTTGCCAGTATCATTACCCAAGCCTACTGTCACATGGCTCATGGGGAAAAGCAGTCCACCGCCTTTGAGCAACCAGGCTGTCATTTCTTCCCTGTGCACATTCGAGCCCCATGGCATTTGCACAGAGACATCCTCCCCCAGTCACTGCCCACAGAGACCTCAGCCTGGACCAGACCTTTCACCTGCCAAAGACTCTCAAGCAGGCCAGCTTGCCTGTGGTGCTATGAGAAAACCATCTTCCCTGACCCTAAAGGAATGTGTTTGAGGTCTGAATGGAGTAGGAGGTATTTGTCTCCCCATGAACGCCCCCTCTTGGTATCTGTAAATGACCTGGGAATAGGTGGCCTCGAGCCATGGTGGGTGAGCCCATATGTGGCCTCCTTCAGAAACAACCTTTTGCCCAGCCACACTCTGAGAAGCTCCATCTCCCTTGTTGCTACAGTGTCCACCTTGGTTTTAGCTGTAGGACTTCAACAGTGCCCCCCAAACTGCCCTACTCAGCACCTGCTACCTCCGGAGCTCAGTCCTACCTCAGCTTTTTCTCAGTCTTTCAGTGGGACTCCAGACTGTACAGTTCTCCCAAAGGTATCCCACTTCGACAGGTCTCCAGCAACAGCTGAGCCCCTGTCCTCTCTTAATGGTGTTATTGCTTGCAGGAGGATGACTTGGATGGAATCCACATTGTGGCCTTTGCTGAGGAAGATGACCCAGGTAAGAGACCGTTTTCCTCCCTGGCATGACCCTGCTACTCAAGGGAAACGCAGCCTCATGGGCTTTTTTTTGCATCAGCGGGATCATTGCATGTGGGTCCCCTTTGCAGCCCCCCAGCCTTCCCATCTTGTCCCTGCTCTGTCTGCTTTGCTCCTCCACGGGCGAGTGACCTCCCTCATGAGTGTGTCCCTCATGCTCCCACAGGCATCTCAGCCTCCGCTGCTGGCTCTGCCCTGTCTCCTGCCAGGGTCCTTGCCTTTCCCACAGGAAGGCCGTTGGGCTGGTAGGGCAGCCACAAGGAAGCCTCCCTAAGAAGGAAGGCTGCCTGCTGCCTTTCGTCTCAGCCTTTTCCTGAGCAAATCCAGTCCGGCAGCTGGGAGCCTGTCGGACCAGCCAGGCCGCTCCGGCTCCTGACAGGAACCCCACGCCCCGGACGGGAAGGGGAAGCCGACGCCTGCCAGGACAAGGAGCCAGGCTGCTCAGGAGAGTTTGCATTAGGCACTGGCATGGACTGAACTGTCGGCTTGGGATTTAAATTGATCACCAACTGAATTAAAAAAAAAAAGCTTTTCCCCTTTCCAGCCCACCCTGGCACCAGGAAGTAATTCATCATGGGCTTGCGTTTCCTTAGCAGCTTTGTGCACCAGCCCTAGCTGCTGCTGAAACAGTGCCTGGCTGCAGTGCAGACCTTTGGTCTATTCAGCATGGCAGCTTATACGTTTTATGGCACAGAGTGAAGAAGCAGGGGCTGAGCGCCGACATTTGCTCCCCAACTCTGTGGCCGCCCTGCTGTGTGGCTTGGGAAGTGTGTCCTTGGGGCTGGACTTGTCACATGCACTTGGAAAAGCTGCGAGCAACAGTTCCTGAAAGGCAATGGAAACGGTGCTGCTAAATCCTGCCCAGCACATGGAAAAGCTTCGGCCTCTCAGGGATTCCTTTCTTGTCTTGATGAAAGAAAATACTGACATTGTTCCACTCCATAGAAGGATTATGAGACTTAATCCATGTGTAACTAATTTCAGTACCCTGGGAAGGTGCTAGAAATTAAAAGCATCATGATCAGAAGAAAAAGAGTTGGGAGGCTGCATTTTCTGTTATAGAAAAGAGAATTATAAACAATTCTTGTTTTCACGGGGGATGAGGGATGTTGAAAAACCCAGGAGTGTAAATCCGATGTGTTTTTAGCAGAGGGAAGTAGCAGTTCATTTATCATTTCAGATGGCTTTGAGTTCCTGGAAATCCTGAAGCAGGTTGCCAGGGATAACACGGATAATCCTGACTTGAGCATTGTGTGGATTGACCCCGATGACTTCCCTTTGGTGAGTGGCAGAGGATCTTTTCCTTTCTTGGGTTTGTATGCGATGTATGTGCTGGTCAAAGCACCAGCATTGCCCCAAAGTGTTCACAGAATATGAAGGAAGGGAAAATGGGTCTCAGGAGGTCAAACAGAGGGCTGTTCATTCAGGGTCTGCCTCCCAGTCACATTTTCCACCCCAGTACTGGAGAAAGAGGGTGATCTCCTACACAGCTGCCTTGGAGCCATCCTAATTGTACAGCATTTAACTCCCATGTGCGATGCAGCCCAAGTTTCAAGTCTAACTCTCTTCTCCAGATTTAATCAATATGCAGTCCCTTCACCACAGTCCAGCTGGCTGAATTAATATTAAGAGGTTTTGCAGACATCTTTGCCTGAGCTTTATTTCTCATTATTGCAGCTGATCACTTACTGGGAGAAGACTTTCAAGATCGACCTTTTCAGACCGCAGATTGGGGTGGTGAACGTCACAGACGTGAGTAGCACAAGCCCAGCAAAAAAACAGTGATCATGAGATGAGGGTGCTAGAAAGAACGGGATCTAAGATAGAAAGCAAGTCCACCGAGGTCAATAGGATTTTTACCGTTAAGTTCAAATATACCAGGCTTTTTCCTCAGGGGGCAGTATCAAGACCTCACCATTCCCATGTGCAAGTGGGCTTTTAACACCTCCAACTTCAGGCAGGTTTCAGGGCTTCAGTCTGAGCACGTTTGTGCAGCTGAGTTGCACACAGACCTCTTCTGCCTAGGACCATATTGGCCCTGTGGTCTGAACTTCAAGATTTTTTCCTGTTTTCCTTTTCAAGGCCTCACATTCACTCATCATGCTCTTTTGTGCCTCGCAGGAAGGGTCTGCTCTGACTGCAGCCTGGCTGGGCTGGAGGGGGAAAAGTGCTTGTGCGTGGGTAGCGGGGCTTGCATTTAGGAAAGGAAAAGCCGAGAAGGAGGAAGATGGTTTTGCAGCAGAAGCAGAGTGGCACAGCTTGAGTGTAGGAGTGAAAGATGGTGCCCAACAGATGACAGGGAGCAACTGCACACATTAAAAAAATAAATAACTAATACATGATAGGAAGACAGCATCAACTCAAAACAGAAGGATTGTCCTGGGGCAAAGAGAAGAATTAAAGGATCTCCTAAACTTTCATCCCATTGAACTACGGCTGCCAGTTTCTTTGTACAAGCTGTACCTTCCTTCAGCCTGAACCTGAGGATCTTTCCTTGCCACATAAAAGCTTATTTGGATATGCCCAGGGACCAGAAGACCTTGTGCAGGACTGGTGAGGGGGTCCAAGGCTCATCAGTTCATGGGAGCCTTCTCCATTGGGAAGGCTTGCGGACATGATCCAGCCTGTAGCCAGCCCTTCAGGCCACCCAGGGGACTGGTCAGGGACTCTGACCCCCTCAGCAGCACTAACTGAGGGTCCCACCTTCCCATGCCCGTAAAAAATCCAGCTACAAATGATGTCTGGCTGCGGGGAGAAGTGGGAACAAGGGAGAGGGATGTCTCCATGCACCCTTTCATAGAGCCCACCTGTGCAAACACGGCCAGGAGCCCATCTCTGCCCCAACACCACCCAAAACACATCCCTCTGCTCAGCCTCTGAGCTGCCAAGCAGGCGCCTCTGAGTTGGGTTGCTGCAACACTACGGAAAATGCAGCTCATCCCCCCGAAACCCCATGTGCTTTGCTGCAGAGAGGCCAAAAAAAGGGAAGCATTTCTCCTCCTTCTGACAGTAACTGTCAAGCTGATCAGAGCACACTTAACACATGCTCCAGCCTGGCTTGTTTATTGCTTTAGCTTATTTTTAATCATGAAATGCTGGATGCTTTAAATCTGGATAGGGAGAGTGTCTCTGGAACCAGAATTGTCTCCATCACAGAAGTATTTTTAATTTGGAATTTGGGGTAGTGACTTCTTCGTGTTTGAAATGTCACTGATACAGAGGCAGCTAATTCATTAGAAGAGATAATTTCATTAGAAATGAGCAGAAAGGGACTTGGGAGAGCTGGGGTAACCAGCAGGGGCTGGGTGCTGGTCCACCAACCTTTCTGTATCACCTGGAGCAATCCATGTCCTCACTCCTATACAGAGGAAGGGAGAGATTCCTGCCCACCCCACTTGAGTGCAAAGAAAGGGAGGTGCAAAGGTCAGCTCAGGAGTTACAGAGTAGGTGCAGAGCTGGTTGGTGTTTTATATGTAATAGACCTGTATCCATCAGACCGCTGGATAGATACCTAGGGACTGTGGACTGAGCACGTTAGTCTTGTTAACAGAATTGTTAAAAGAGCCCGAAAGGAAGGACAAGTTAACACGCACCACTTAAAGTAATATGAGAGTGGAATGGAAAAGCCAGAAAGAGCCCAAATTTTCTAGCTTGTTGCGCTCATTACTAGCCCTTTGTACCTCTCTTCATTGTATTTACTGTAACTGGCCATGCTTAAACTCACGTCAGAGTTATGTTAAATAGCTATGAATGGAAATTCATGGAAGGCAAATTGAAAATAGTAAGAAAATCATATATGGAGATACTAAGCAGGAACATATGCTGTACTATACAACAACCACTAAGAGATTTGTAAAAACTCATGGATTATCTAGATTTGATATAGTAAATGTTTCAGGTTGCTGATTATAATATTTGCAGTTTTTCTTTCATCCCTCTTTCTTAGGCTGTTTTCTTTCCTCAAGAGAGAGATTTAAGAAAGTTGTAAGTTGACTGGTGGTACCTAAAACAAACACTGAGCTTATTTCATTATTTCAGTGTTACATCACTGAATTTGGCTGAGGCAGACAGGTACAAAGTGGGGTTTATACAACGGAGTACAAATAACACTCCTGTTGGCCTCAGTGGACATAACCTCTGCGACCCTGTCACTTCTCTAAAAATCTGCCAATGCAAACACTACTGAGCTCCCAGGGCCTCCCACTGGCCCATCACATCGTAGGGACTCAGCACTAGTGCCATGATGCATTATAAATACTGCCACTTAATTCACATAGTATCTTTTCTATGTGCAATTCCTATGTGCAATTCCTATGTGCAGTCCTATTCCCCTTATTCAAGAGAGTCGTGGGTTTTTTTGCCACAAAGAGTTTGCCATCAGCACAGGATCATTTGCATGGAGAAAGCTTCTTTCAAGTGAAGAATCCACTGTTACATAGAGAGGCCACAGCATCATCCCTAGGCAAAGCTGATGTTCAAAGACGCAGGAGGAAAGAGATGCTGATAGTAGGGTGAGCAGGTCCAAAAGGACAGACCCCAGAAGGGCTATGGAGTGAAAGAGGAAAAGGCTGTGGACTGGGACTATGCAGGGAGAGCCTCTTTACATAGATTTGGGGTCAGCAAGACTGGCCAAACAGGGTGAGGAAAATGCAGCGTGTGCTCAAGCAGCAGGAGGTAGACAGCATCACACACTCCTGTAGAAACCCATAAACCAGTCCTGCTCAGAAATACTTCAGAAGTAAGTGATGAAGCAGCAAGTAGGTAGCAAGATGTTTTAGCTGATCCTGTCCCCTAGCCAGCACCATCCCTGCATCCCACGCATGGTCCAAGCTTCCCCCCCTGCAACAGCAGTTAGCCCAATCTCTGGTTCATGGCTCTGAGGGTAGCTAATCCCCTCTGTCACCTGTCCTTGCAGGCTGACAGTATCTGGATGGAGATCAGAGATGACGATGACCTGCCCACAGCTGAGGAGCTGGAGGACTGGATAGAGGATGTGCTTTCTGGGAAGATAAATACCGAAGATGACGACGACGACGACGATGACAACGATGACTAAATACCGAAGATGACGACGACGACGATGATGACAACGATGACGACGATGACGACAATGATGACGATGATGACGATGACAACGATGATGATGATGATGACGATGATTAGCTTTGATTGTGTACAGTTTGACTTGTGGGCACTGAGAGGCCTCCGCTGCAGCAGGTTGCTCCATCCAAAGACCTGTGCTTGAGTTTCAGCAAGCACCTGCCTGCTCCTCCTACCCCCTCTGCCCCGCTCCCCCTGCCCTTGCCAGGAGTCCCCACAGCCTGAGTCTCAGTGGTGCTGAGTGGCCAGGACTCCCCCTGTAGTGCGTGGTGCCTGCAGGTACCCAGCACCACTGTAAACCATGCTTCCTTCATACAGACAATAGGAATTTGCAGGGAATACCGCCCCCCACCCCCAAATCTCCCCAAAGTGGGAGGAAAAGTGCCTGCCCACTCACTGCCAGAAAACCAGGTTGAGCCAATTTATATTATCCATGCTCATCAGCTCAACAAATCTCGTTGGCAGAAAAGGTCACTGTAAAGTTTAGTCCTTTTTATTAAACAAAATATGCTTTGCAGCCACCCTGCCAAGATCACTGAATCCTCCTGAAAATTACTCTATGAGAGGCCATAGCTACTCATTAACATGCTATAAGTAGAAAAAAAGGTTTGGGCGGGGAGGAAGTCTTTACAGACACTAGTTAATTTTTCAGCTGTTCCATATAACAATGTTCTTATCTGGCAAAGCAGTGCAAAACCAAACTCCTCAGTTCCTGTCTGACTCAATGCTTTCTGAAAGCTCAGGCAAATGATAGGGTTAGTGGAGCTGGTCTGATAAGGGTTCATTGCAGCTTGAAAGTTCCTGAACTGCTCTAAAGGCTGATCCAGATTCAAGCCCAGATTCTTGAGGCTGAAGGTCACAGTGCTGAAGTGACCTGCTGATTCTTAACCCCCAAGTTTCAAGAAGCAGCAGACCAGATCACAGCCCAATTCTAAACATCTGCATCCAAATCTGGGTTGGGCCTACCTTCTTTGTCAGGTGAACCTCATCTGAATTAAAGGTTGTGCACTGACAGCATGAGAAGTCAAAGAGAAAATGTGAGAGTGCATACCCTTGCTGCCAGAAACATTCACAAGGGCCTGCCTGAAGCCATCCTATTCCCCATGACCTTCCAGCTTTAGCTGACTTTTAACCCAAATCTCAAATGGCATCTTTTCCCATGACCAAAGACATTAGGAGAGAACACATCCATCCAACCATATTAGACATTGGATATTGTGAGTCGGGCAATGAGCAGTGAAAGGATTCAAGCTGTTTGGCTTTTAAGTATTCAACCACAAAATTACTCCCGGCTTGGAGACTCAGATGCCCCATGGTAGCCTGTGAGAAGCCCCTTTTGACTGTAGACTGAAAAGGAGCTCAGGGCGTCAGTCTGCAGTCAAAAGGGTCACTCACAATGCAAAGGGTCAGCAACTCGGTCCTGGCGAATGCACCCCCATCCATGTGCAGGTCACTTCAACAGTGTTGGGTCCCCGTGCTTTCCCATGCCTGCAGATTCCAATTGTCTTGGCTTATTAGGTTTGACAATAGTGCAATGAATGGAGAGTTTGGAGATAGTTTTATCTCTATAAATACATCTAGAAATACCTTTTCTCGTTGTTCAAATTGTTAGCATAGGTAACATATTTGTCTTCTTTTTCTAGAGACGAGGAACATAATTTTATTCTTTCTTACCCTGGCTTGTGTCAGAAATAACAAGTGATGATGTTAGTGGAATTAATAGTGCAAGGGACAGGAAAATCAAAGCTTATTGTATGAATGTGAATCAACCTGATGAGAAACAAGGTTTACACACCATATATTTCCTCTATTGGATGAATTGCAAAGCAAAGTTTTATAGGTTTTTTTTTTTTTGGTTCCTATTGATCAGTCTCTTTGTCTCTCTCTATGTACAATAACTGAAATATAAATTTAAGACTACTGAACTACAAAAAGGCTAAAGTATTGATATGCTTCTACTTGTGCCATGTCCCCTTGGTGGAAAGTGGCAATATGAACAGCATACAGGCACCTCTATTCACACAAATGAATACTGTGTCATAAAGGGCTGCTATATGGTGTATGGCAATAGAGCATGAGAGCGTCTCTTTGAATATTGAAACCTTAACCAGCACTTTCCAGGACATCAAAGCCCCCAGGTCAATCTTTTATATATTTTCCCTTTCATGGGCAATATGCATCTTCAGGCCCTTCTATGCATCTTTGTTTATGATGCATAAACACTGTATGGAAGACTTGAACAAAGTGTGTTTGGGGAGACTGTCTACTGTCTGAGACTTCGCTCTGGGATTAGGAACACTTGGCCCCCATCAGAGGTGCCATGGATGGAATAGGTGTTCATCAGAGGACCCCACTGAGATTTTCAGGAGGCTCAAGATGGAGCACGCTCTCAGCTTGGTGGTCCTCTCCTTTCCTTCAAACAGCCCTCTCTCCTGGTTGGAGGGATATATGGGACATTCTGCCCTTTCAGCCATTTCCTCCTTGTGGAAGGCTCTCTGGCTCTGAGAGGGAGTGAGGACTCGAGAGACCTTGTGGAGAGGCTCAAAGCCTCATCTGTGCACATGGGTAAGGAGCGAGAACTGGCAAAAATCGCAGTTTAGTAGTCTCTTGCCTGTGGTTAAGGAATAGTGCTTGTGTTACATACCCGAGAAAAGTACCTGTTTAACTTTACCCTGGGGCTATTCCCAGGAGTAAAACATGCAAGATTTCACCCTGCATAAGATGATTTTTTTGGCATCCTGCATAGTCCCTGGAGGTCAAGACCAGTCATTTCCAAGGCCCATGAACTTCTATAAAAATAAAGAATAAATTAATAAAGCTCTACTGTCTTTCCTAGTGGAAAATCTGGACATCTCAAAGTTTGGGTAAATTCTGCATTGCTCCCCTTCTGCTCTGGATGCCCATTTACCCTGATATACCTCTCCCTAGGTGCCCCGAGAGACATAATTGGCTAGCCCCGCTCACAAGCAGAACAGATAGACCCTGTAAGTGGCACGACAGCTTTGTCCAAGTGCACAGGTGTTTCATAAACACAAATGTATTTCAGTGCACCAAGTGACAGAGATCTAGAGGAAAAAATATTAGTGCGGTCATGATTAGGCTAATACAGAGGCTCACTGAATCTGAGCTCCTGCTGTGGCTGATGGGCTTGGTGTTAGTGATTTGTAGAAAGTTTCTCTTGAGTTAAGAGCTAATCCCATGGCTTCCAATCCTCCATGGCACCAGTGCAGCCCTTTAAGGACTCCCCTTTTCTCTCTTCCGTCATTTCCCTATTAGTTTCCTCCAGCTCTCTTTGTCCATGGATGAGGTATTTTTATCTCTACTATTAATTTACAATCGTTTACTGATAAAGCTAAAAATGCCCAGTCTTGCTAACTTTTTTTTTTTTTAAATGTTACAATCTCTCAGTACATGACCAAAGAGATACCAAAGGAGTCTAGAGCTGTGACTTACACAGACACCGTATTGCTCCGTACAGACACTGGTGGACCTTAGTCTCTTTGGTGTTATCTTTGATGTACCTTGGTGCTCTGGCAGTTACTGGTGGGAAATGGTGCTTTTCCACTTACAGTCTGAGCCCAGCCTTAGTTGACTGTATGAAGTGTGGAATCACAAGTCGTAGGACAGGAACTGAGATTCCCTCCCACCTGTTCCCAGAGAAAAGGTTCTTCTGCTCTTGGTCTTGGGGGCCAAGGTGGGAGCTAGGAGGATCCTGGACTCTCCTGGGTTTCTGTGCCACAAAACAGGTACAATGCAGGACAGCAATGGCTCCAGGGTTTCAAACTGCAGTGAAAGGCACTGACCACCCGAAACAGCAAAGTCAGCCTGCCATTTATTCACTTAGAGGGTGAAAGGTCTGTAACTTCATATGAGGAACCAGCAAAATAACTTTCCGTTTTAAAGAGTGTGCATGTGTGGGGAGTGCTGAACGTTTTTGCAGGCCAAGTTTGTTATTGCTTTCCCTGTTTCATTTTTTTTTTCTCCAAAGTGTTAATTAAGAATTCATACTAAAGTGGTTCTTAACACAAATACATAAAAACAAGGAATCATGTTTTGCCCTCATCCAGCTAAGACTGCTTCAGACTCATAATGAAGTAGCCAAAAATCTAGTGTTATCAGCCCCACCAAGAGCGTGAGGACCCCTCTCCCAAGTGGTCCCCCCCAGGTTGCCCTGACCCTTCCAGGTAAGAGCAGACATAAAAGAGGCTGCTCCCATTCTCTCTTCTCCCTCAGTTATTCCAGTTGAAATAAGACGATCAAATAATTTTAAGCTGTCACTCCACTCCTTAGTTACTCAAATTTTATCCTTTCATCACTCCCAGGCTAAACCAGACACAAACTACTAACCCAGAAAGCAAGGGGAAGGGTACCCTACCAAGAAACACATAACTTCCAGGTGAGTTTTACAGCTATTGTATAGAAACAGGAAGGAGAAAGCTTTTGCCTTTGCAGCTGACCCACAGAGATCATTGGAGATGCTCTGTGAAGAAGGGAGAAGCTGCTTTGAGCTAGTGCCAACTCTTTTGAGAAACAGCTCCAGAAGGAGACACATCTGTAAATCACACATTTACTTCCTATTTGGGGGCTCAGCAGTTTTCCTGGTATTTATGGGAATAGGGGGTGATGAGACTCAACCGTGGTGTCCTCATATAACGCAGGGAGAGAAATGGCCATTTAGTGACACCAGAGATCTCAGTGATTTTCCACCCCAGATTGGAGCTGCTCAGCCCAATGCCAATGAACACACAACACCAAGGATACTGGCTGGCTGTCCACACACCATGCCTAAGACCATGATTCATCACAAGACAAAACATAAAGTGTTGCATTTTACTGTGAAAGAACTCATTAATCAGGAATGCATCACTTCCCTACCACTGATCAATCCCCCTGCAGTCCTGTGAAAACAGATCAGAATTGTGTTTGGATTCTTCTCTGCCCCAGCAAAGCTTTGGCTGCTGGTGCAAGCCCAATCTGCGGCATTTGCACGTGGATAGATCTCAGGGGTGTGAAGGGTGAGAATGGGGCAACAAGCACCAAGGTCCTCGAGAGTCAAAGCATACTGCTTCCTGGCATGGTGTATGGCTACCTTCATATCCCAGTATGCCTACGCTGTGCAGTGCAAGGCTAATCTGCTACAAACTGGACACAATTTTTGAGCAAGAAGGTTAATCAAGCTCAGTTACAAAGCTGTTCCAATAGCTTGGACCATATCCAAGACCCAACTGGGTATCTCTGTGCAGTGCTCGAGTGTGCCACAGCATCCTCCACCTTTGCCCCCTTTTCCTACATCTTGTTTCACCAACATCTGGGCAAAGCCAGCCTTGAACAGCACTGTCAGGGGCATTTGGCAGAAGAGCTCTAGCAGCAACACGGAGCACACGGCAGGGGCAGAGCCAGCACTTTTGGCCCAGCTCTCTTCCAGCAGGATGTTCCCTGCCAGGTTTAAAAGGTGATAAATGCTAAAAAAAGCTACGGAGCTTCCTTGCAGCTTGAAGACTCACATCGTGTCAGATTGCAAGCAGCTTTGGGGATGGAAGCAAAGATCCTTCCGGTGCCCTTTTCTGCTCCCGCCTCATGGCCTTGCTCACCTAAACCTCTGTAAAGAAGGACACTACCCACTACCAGAGCAGTTAATGAACTTATGGTTTGGTCCCCCATGCTACAGAGAACAAGAAGAAAACATAACTTTTTCAATTTCTTTTTTCTTTCTGTCCCTCCCTGACCCCTCCTGTTCTTTTTTAGCAGTTCCCCAAATTTTTTGCTCACTCTGTTTTTACCTTGTCCAGCTTCCTCTTCTCCTCAATCTGCCACCCAGCACATGGTGCCAAATCTCTCAAGGACAAGGCTCTCTCTTGTCGCACCTCCTTGAGCACATTCCCCAGTGCAAACACCCAGCCCCTGTCTGGGACACGGCCCAAAGAGGACTCCAGCCTCGTCTGCGCCTCCAAGGGACTTTTGCAGCTCTCCCGCTGCAATGCTGGGACCCACAGCTTCTTCTCTCTGCCCCAAGAAGGAGCAATATTTCCTTGCTAGAGAAAGGCACAACTCACTTTGCCCCGTTGTGAAATTCTTATTCAAACCAGGAGAAATGCAGCACAAATCCGGCCCAAAGGAGACTGTGCAGTAAGAGCTAGAGGCCTCTCCCCTCTCCCATGTAAACTCCCAGGAAGGTTGTTCCCACTACAGGCTGGGCTCTGGGGGAAAAAATTGGATTTTTGAGGAGGCATCTTTTCCCGCTGCCCCAGAATCCAAATGAGGAATATTGCCTTTCCACCAAGCCCTGTCTGAACGTCTAGGCTTGGTTATTTAGGCCACCGTTATGGAAAGAGAACAGTAACTCCCAGTGTCCCTGGCAATTTCATTAAGCTGCGTAGCACAAGACAAATAGCATCACTTCGTGCACATGCAATATGCCAAGAGGGTTAAACAAAGCGACTGTGGCTGGAGAGGTTATCTCATACTTGAACAGCAATAGGAAAGCTAACTGCCTTCCAGGAAAGGCCAGTTGCTCTAACCGAGTCCTTCTTCAGCCATAGGTGGCAAGTGACTTAAATTGCCATGGGCTGCCTGCTTTGGTAACACCTCATGCTTTGTTTTTTGAGTCAGGTCCCTCCCTTGGCAACAAAGTTAGAAATAAAACAATGTTCAACCACAGAGCGGGCCTGAAATTCACCTGTTATATTTCTGCTTTAAAACTGAATCCAAAATGTCAACATCCAGGCCTGGTTAGTGACAAAGAGCAAGAGTTATTGAATGACAAAAAAAAAAAAAAAGTATGAAGAATATTTTAGTTTGCAAAATGGAATCACTGGAAGTATTTTCAAAGCTTCTCATAATCTACTTACTGAATTACTAAACCAATTTCTCCCAATCACTTACAAAGTAAAAACATAACGAAGTATAGGAAACTGGTATTATCAGTACTTAATGATGAGTTTAACCGAACAGGAGCTGTTTACAGATCTGTTTGCTTTGCATCTATGGGCCTGGGATATAACCCACTTCTCACTCCCTCTTTTAAAGTGCACCTACCTGCATCTGACCTGCAATGAAGACAGCTCCAAGCAGCTAAACAGCTTAGACTTTCTCTTAAAACTTCTAGAGAGCTTGAATCAAATGATTTTACCAAGTACTCACTTTTCCCCATGAGCCCATTTTTCATTCATGCCATTTTTTTCAAGTAGAAAGACCAGCACTGCAGTCAAAGTGCTTGTAAGTCTTAGCCTGGCCTTCGGATATTTTGCAGTTTAGAAAGTAGCTTCATGCCGAGAGCAATCTATGACACCTTTATTTTTTTTTTTAAAGAAAAAAAAACTCTTTGTACCTTTGCGTTTCTAAGAATGCTGTAGCTAAGGATGGTCCATTTCTGAAAGGGAATTTGATGGTGATGATCTTTTTCTCAGCTTTGCGTCTTTCTTCATATTTTGCTCTCATGGGCAGGCTGGCAGTGGGGTCATCACAGGACAGTTCTTGGCTTCCCAGGCTACTTATGTTACTAGAGATCAAACTGGAGCAAACCCCAAGCCCTGCACAAAACTGAGTTTCTCTACCAGATCCATCTCCCAAATTTGGGGAAAGGGAATATCAGCTCAGGGCTTTGCAGTTAGCTGGCAAATCTGTAGCAGGCCACATGTTGATCATGCATCACTGTAATAACAGTGTCCAGACAACTCACATTTCAAGTACACTCTGGAAGCAGGCAGGGAGATGAGGAAAAACTGGAAAATTGCTCTCTTCCTCTCCAAATTTCACTATCAACACGCCAACATGCCAGTATGAACCAACCCATGCACTCACAGCAGGGCTCTAGAACCGATTGCAGCGCCTCAAAACAAGTCATTGCCTATGAACAAGATTGCTGTGGTTATGCGCGGGCAGTCACTGCACCAAACTACCCCTACAAACTTGGGCAAACATGCTATGTTCACTACTCCCTCTTCTCTCAGCACTTACTGGCTTGGTGGCACGTGGATGCACACGTGAAAAGGGAGCGGATGCCCCTGCACCAGTAGATTATCTGTCAGTACAGGAAAGGACCGTAACCCAAGCCTATCACCTTCCCCGTCCAAGATAAACTCAGAAGCGGCGCTGAAAGACAAATCAAAGTGCTCAGCTTGGACAACTCCCAATGTGTCTTCCCTTCCCGCATGCTGCTGTGAGGCACCACGTCCTGCTGAGAGATCCGATTCCCCTTGCACCCACCCCACCTGCCCAGGAACCAGGGCTCCCTGGCTTCCTGCCTGCTGCTCCCTTGAAAACCTCGAGGTCAATCACCCCCCACATCTCCTGCACATCCAGATCTGGGCTGGGGCAGCAAAGCCAATAAACAGCACTAGTAGAAAGGTCATTTGAGGAGTTTGTAGCTGGGCTCACCTCCACAGCTAGATGTTTCATCAAGCTACTAGCTTAACCAACATTATTATGTGGTGAGGCATTGCTACTTGACGCTGAAAGGCTTTGGTGCTACACCTTGACAACATGCAGTCTCTTTGCCCTATACCTCCCTCACCAAATTCTCCTAAGCTGATATTTTTTAACCCTCCATAACTGTGGCCAACAGATCTTATGTATTGAGCCACACTTCAGTCGTCAGCCCAACTCAGCATCAAATAATCTGCTTCAGCTGCTGTCTCCATCCTGCATCAGGGCAGCCCCCTAGTCTGGTGCCTTTACAGATGGGGAAGGCATTACAGAAGAGGCTCCTTCTTCCCCCCTGCCCCTGCTCTGATTCCTCCCTCAGAGGTAAGACACTTGCTTCTTGCTCAGCCTGATGAGTTCCTCCAAGCATTAGCTACCACTCCAAGGCTCCTTTCTCGTTTTGTCAGAGGCCTTTGTCAGTAACATTCAGTTAACGCTCCAACGTTGTACTGGCGGCTCTCTCACGCCCCTAAGACCCTTACACCTTTAGTGAAAGTTTTGGCCAGGCCAAAAGAGCACCCTCAGCTCCTATTTTTGCTGAGCTACATGCCACAATTCCTTCATGTTGTAGATACCCAAGCCCTAAGCAAGGGAACTGGTCCCTCCAGCAAAACCTGTTCCTTCCACCAGCGAAGCGAAGCCATGGCAAACAGCAGCAGGGTTCGGGCATTGATTTGGCATCAGCATTAAGCCACACATTAAACAAAGCATGCCAAACTTGAATGGAAAGGCAAAACTCAGGGCTGAGAGCCTACGATGGAATGGAGGCTGTTGCTGCTAAATTCCTGGTCCTTGCACCTTGCTGCGACAAACCTGCTGCTGGCTCCTGCCCTGTCTTTACCAGCAGGGCTTCAGTGCCGTGGAGCTGGGTCCTCTGCGGGGCTGGAGGGGACAGGCAGTGGCTGCACTCCCACCTCAGGCCCTGGAGAGTGGCAGCAGTGCAGGTCCCCTCCCCTCTGCACTGCAGGAGCTGCAAACCGAGCACGAGAGCAGCAGCAGGGTCAGGGATACAGATCAAGAGGAGAGGGATCAAGGCAGGGCAGGAGGCAGGACTGTGCACACCCCCGTCCCACCCTTCCTGCTTCCTCCCGGCCTTCACTTCAGCCCAAACAGATTCACCTCCCAAGCTCAGCATCAGCTGCTGGGACGTTGTTCTCCATTGGTGTTTATGCACCAACTGCTTATCACACAGATCGCCCTGCTGTATTTTCCACCACGTGGCAGCATCCTGTGGATTTTTCCAGCACTCCAGGGCATGGAGACTAGGGTTGACCATGGGAGGATATAGGCTTTTCAGGACAGAGCTGTGAGCTGAGGTAGAGGTAGCCCCATGAAAAGGGCACGAGGTCCTCAGGAGCAGGTACCAAAGACGACACAGGGCACATCGCCCCTGAGGCTTCCCCAGGTGCCTCCGTCCTCAGTGGCAGACATGGAGCAGGCCCACACGGCCGCTCTGAGACACCACAGTCTTTCAAAGCTCTACCTCTTCAGTTCCAGAGGCTGGGCGGGGGGAAAGCAGCAGCCATTTTTGCATCACAAACACTGTAAGTTGTCTTAACAGGAGACAGGCCCCAAAACACAGCAACTTTTCCTCATCTTGCCACTCCTCCTCTTCTCCTCCTACCCTCTGAAACAAATCCAAATAAGGAGCTCGGCAATGAAACCCGCACTTCATAATTTGTGTGCAAACCATGAGGGAAGACAGGAGGTAGAAAAACCTGTTCCAGCTCCGGTCCTGTCTCCCCACACCCTCACCAGCTGTATTTGCTCCCCATCACTCGCTATTTCAGGTGTTCAAAGCAGTCCCCTGCCAGCCTTGCTTTAAGGGTGATAAATAAGTTTTCATTTTAGGGAGGCAGGGCAGATCATAAAGGGCTACAAGGAAGGTGCCAGAGTTGGCCTCAAAAAGGTTAAACCGCATGTTTATAGGGCCCCTCCCAGCCACAGATGAGAAATGCTCAGAGGCCAGAAAAGCACTTTCTTGGGTCAGAAAGGATAAGAGGAAAGAGAGGGACAAGAGGATTTCTGGTTTCACTTTATTCCCAGAATTTTACTGTACAAAATATGCAAAGTGTAAAATGGTTTTATGTTTCAGTTTAAAAACAACAAAACCCCATCCAGCTATAACTTAAGAGAACCCAGCTTGGGACAGAACAATTTACTAGGCTAGACACACAGTGCATTAATGTCACAGACACCAAGAATTTGCTTACTTAAGATCACGATTAGAAAAGAACAGAAAGGCCGTGTACCATTGCAGCTAAAGGCGCGTGTGCAGAGAGAAAAAGAAACGCTGGTTAATGTCCATTCATTAGAAAAATCTTGGCAAAACCCATCCTACTATACATACTTGGTGTAGAAAAAAGTATTAACACAGTGATCAGAAAAGGGTGCAGGAGGGGGGTTTGCTCTGGTCCCCTTCCCCAAGACATGGTAACGCTGGATTAAAGAAACAGGCACAGGAGAGTGCAAGGTCGTTCACAGTTAATCCATGCAGCCGCAGCATCCACGGCTGGTAAAAGGTGTCCAAGCCGCATCCAAGGGAGGGATTCCCTCCTCGGCATCGGGGCTGGCTGCCTGCTGCTCACGGGGCTTCATGGGGTTACGGGAATGAAAACAGTCTTGTGAGGGGAGGCAGAGAGGCAAGCAGTACCAGATGTGCCACAGGTGCTGTGGGGACCTCGCTCCAGGGTAACCCACAGGGTCAGAAACAACAACTTTTGGTCCTAATGTGAGGCACAGCCTGAAGGCAAAAGGATGCATATCCCTGGAGTATCCGGGGACCAGCATAGCCCTGTCAAGAGACCACCAGCCACAAAGGAATTTTGTTTAGTTTCATAAAGAGCCTGATCCCAAGAGTGCTTCTTTCTTAATACCGTTTAAACACCAATCATCAAGTCTGGCTTCAGGCCTTATACACACATAATGCAAATACCCATAAGGGAAAGCACATACACACAAGCTGAATTATCAGGAAACAGACATCTGTGCTCACTGTTCCTGAGCAGCTCTCACATGGCAGGGTACAACTCCTAAGTACAACCAAATAGTAGAGCCTGGGAATAGACTACAGCACTTTTTTTTTTTTCCTCCCCCTGAAAGACAGGAACATTTTTGTTTTATCTTTAAAAAAGGCAGATTTGCAAGCTTTTGTAACAAGATGGAATTGGCTTAAATGCGTTTCCATGCTAAGCAAGGTGCAGGTCTTTCAAGTTTCTTCAGTAGCAGGTGTTGTAACAAGCACATCTCAAATGACTTTAGAAGATACTTATGGGCAGACAGTTTCTAGAAACTGCTTTGCTCAGGTTTTTGGATTCCTGGAAACAGCCAATTACCTAGACATTGTGTTACAATCCTCATCCTAAACTTTTTTTTTTTTTTAAGGGTCTCCCAAAATTGTGTCTTATCAAGAGCTGACATCCAGCTCCAACCAGCAGCCTCAGCACCTCTCATCCCACCTGCTACTTGTTCTTTCTCACTGGAGAACGTAAAAATCACACAGCAACAGGAGGATGGAAGCAGGAGTTGCGGTGACTGAAGCTGTTGGGCTAGGGGCTGCCTAGTGGCTGTGTTAACCCTCTCCCAGGCCTGTCTGGGGAACTGGCAATATACTAGGGATCTAGTATCTACCCCTAGCCTCCCAGAAGCTGCAGGAAATCCTCATTTTCCACTCTTTGTCAAAAAAAAAAAAAAAAAAAAAAAGTCAGCTGTTGTGAAAATCCACAGCCATTTCCATCTGCCCTGAAAAAAAGCTGAAAAATCTTTGTTGCTTCTGGCTTTAGTAGAGCAAAGTTTTGAACTGTTCTGTGCAGCCACAGGAAAAACAGCCAAGTAGAAGAGATGAGCAGGGCAATCCCACCCCTTGCTGGCACCTGCACCTGAGCACACAGTTCAGCAAGAGATGCCCAGATGCTGCTGGGCATCCCTCTTCTGAGGGAGATGCTGTCAACCTCTCTTTGAACAGGGCTTTTGTCTAATCCATGCTGTTTCTAAAGGCCGGTTCCCAGTGAGGCACAAGCATACAGGTAGGGAGCAGTGTGTGTGAGGAGACAAGACAGGCTAGAAGAGGTATTTGCAGGGAAGCAGCCTGTGCTTGGCTGGCAAACCTTACAGGTCTTATTTACGTGCGGCGCTTGGCAAGCTTTGCAGGAGGACTGCAGGATTTAGATCAGAGCTTCGTTCCCTGTGACTCGGTTCTTACTCATGAGCTGGCTATAAACAAAGCTAAACAAGCTGGTCTGCTCTTGTTGTTCACTGTTTTTTTGTGAAGAGTCTGAATTCCTGTAGCACCTTCCACCTTTGAATCTCAAAGCACTTCACAAAAAGTGAGTTTAGCCTCACAACACCCCAATGAGGTAGGTATAATCATGGTCCCCTTGTCTTGTACTGGGGTGTGAAAAAAGCCCCAAAACAAAAGGAGACCCAGGGAAATAAAATGACATAACAAAAAAACATCCAAGAGACCCAATTTCACTCTGTTCTCACCGCTAAATAGGCTGCTTCTCTTTCCAGTCTCAGGAAAGACCGAATAAAGTAAACAAGCTGTTTCAGAGGTGAAGATCTCTCCTTCAGCTGTTGCAAAGCATTCACCCTAATGCGGGGAAGAGCATTTCATTTAAGAACCGGTCCCTGTTGACAGTGGCCTTTTCAGTGAAGGCAGAAGCAGCACTTTGACCTGCAGCACAGCGATTAAGAAGCAGATCCAGAATGAGCACACGCTGCTTCCATCTGGTTGTCCACGTTTAAGGATTTAATGCAATTAAAGACTAAGTTGTGTTTCCTGAGCAGACAGTTTCAGACAATCCATCCCTACCTCCCCGAAGGGGAAGAGGGGAAAGGAAAGGGGCAGGAAATCCTGGGAAAGGCTTTACCAAGGTGCCTGAAACAAGGTGCTCTCACACTCACGACACACCCAAGCCCCTGGCAAGGTGCTTCTTGTTCTGGCTTCTCGCAGATGAGCCAGTTCAGCCACAGGCAGCAGCCTGAACACAGGCATAAGTGCTCCAGAGTCTCCCAGGCTCTCCCATCCTTGCTGGCTATGCACACCAGGAAAGCCCAATACGTACAGCTTTATGAGATCTAAGTTTGAGATACTATAAGCCCTCTCCACTTTTTAAAAGATAGGATATAAAACAATCTGGTATTTTTTAAATTAAAATACTGCAAAGGCCACACTTAATAATTAAAAAAAAATCCCATACATACTAACAGGAAGTCTGACCTAGAAAAAATTCCAAACAGTTAAGTTTACAGCAGTGAAATTCTACCCACTTCCCACCCTGCAAGGGACACAGGTCTGATCCTGAATCCCACTGCATACAATCCGCGTAGTTTCTTCACAACCCTTTTTTGCATGTCACACTGAGAGGACTGGATCCCAGTAAACATCATGCATTCAGAAGAAGGCATCCATCGGCAGGAGGAGTTCAGGATGCTGTAGATGACTTGTAGCTGGGGAACCACCGCTTTGGACATTCACTCATCAGGGTGCTCAGACGGCAGGTAGCTCCCTTGATTCTTGCAGGACTATCCATAGGTGGTGTTGGACATACACTGCCTTCTCGGCCATTCCTGGGCCAGGGGAGGCCGAAGAGGACAGCAGGGGCTATCACAGTCACCCCATCAAAAGAAGATGCACCCTTATACTGAAAGGCACACATTTACACACCTCATGAACATGGGCTCTCTGTGGTAAGACACATCTGCAGGGAAGGACAGATAACTCCTGCTACATATAGGAATTGCATGGTAAAAGCCCGAGCAGAACAAATTGAGCTTTTTCCATTCACACGCGTGGATCCATCAGCACAGAGGCACAGGACCCCAGGAGAGCTCTAGCAGGAGATCAGGTCACCGCTGGGCTCAGCATTGGCGCAGGAGCCGCACGGCGCCCCACGCCAGCATTCAGAAGTCAGTACATTGATTTAGGCTCGCCTTTAAAAAGCAAACCTTTCAAAACCCCACGACAAACAAAAGTGTCGGATGCAAAAGGCGCACTAAAGGGCAAAGGCCTTGAAAACAAAATTGCAATTTTAAGAGCTAAGCATCTCTCTTACAAAAGCAGAGAGATAGGAGGTTTCTGTCACCGAGCACTGAGGAGCGACTCCCATGGGAGAGAAAGGCCAAGGAAGGCAGGGAGATCTTCAACATTCAGATACAGTTTGGTATTTCTTTAGCTTACGCTGCAAAGGCGTACGGTGGGGAAGCACGCACCGTTCAGAGTGAGCGAGCGCACGCAGCAGAGGGCAGCCCTTGGCCTGCTCCGCTCCCACGCAAGGGAACCGCTTTCGCCCTTCTCCCCTCCTGCCCCGCAAGAAGCAGAGGTGCATTCTTAGGCACGGGGAGGGCCCGTGATTTATCTAGCAAGGAGCTGGCTACATATCGACCCTGTCCCAGAGCAACCACGCAGCGCCTGCAGGTGCAAAAGGGAGGAGTAAAGGCAGACCCCGAGGGCACAGGGGCTGGAGAAACACGTTTGGAAAGCCCAGAGGAAGGGCACAGGAATGGGGAGCTTTGGGAGTGTCCAGCAGAGAAGGGGAGCAAGCGTTAGAGATGAAACAGCGGTGAGAACAAGGGAGCTGTTCATGCAAAATAAAGACATTTCTAAAGACTAACAAGCACTGGTTAAAAAAATAATTTAAAAAAAGAACAGCTGCAAGATGGGCTGATCCAGTGCAAGACAAGCTGTTTGTCAACAGGCAGCAAAACCACCCCACTGTGTTCATTCAGGTCCAGTGCTAATACAAGAGGGGACAAGGAGAAGGGGAACGAGAAAAAACAAACAAATCCCCTTCAGCCTCAAGGCTACATGGTTCGCAGAGGTTTCCCTCTCACACGCACCCTTTGAAATCCCTCTTCTTCCCGAGTGAAAAAGCAGTGCACATTCCCTCGGTACCATGCAGACTGCCACACTGGAGAGGAGCGCAACGCGTTCTCCCAGCAGCTACAGGTAGCGAGAGCAGGGCCACGAAAGTGCATGCACACACACACACACACACACACACACACAGAGCAAGGCAGTGTTCCAACAAAAACACAGACATTGCAATTTTGAAGAAAAAAAAAAAAAAGAGAGAGAGAAAATGAGATTTACAGTATGCCAAGGGAAAAAAAAAAAGAGAGCAAAAAGAACTGTTCTGTCTCCAAAGTTGAGCTAACTGAGCCAAGTCACCCTGTCGCCTCTTAAGATACTCCTTCCTAGACAAGATATCCCGAATCCCCCCCACCCTGCCCCCCTTCCAAATAAAGTGCAGATGGTCAAATATTACTGGTCCATCATCTGCCAGTTTCAGTCAGCCAGTTGGGGAAATTAAACTGAAAAGCACAATATTGAAAAAAAAAAAATCCCCAAAAAACCCACCCTCAAAACCCTTTAAACTGAAGTCTCGGACTGTAAGCGAAGGACGAATTTATGAGATTTAGGGTCTATGAACTCTTCTGAGAGTTTGATGAAGGGGATTTTCTTCACATTAACAACAAGGCTGAAGTCCAAGCACTTGAGGACAAAAACAATTCCATCTTGCAACCCGCTTGTGACCGCTTCCTCGCTAACGAGCGTCCACTGCTTGGAAAACCAGCGATCCCTGTCGTACTGGAGGGTTGGGCCTGGGCTGAGGTAACGCTCCAGGAAT
>NW_010580885.1:176476-213487 GCF_000705375.1 Tinamus guttatus | reverse complement strand
ACGCCTGGGGAACAGCAGCCCCATGACTCTGAATGCCTCGATGCTCTCTTTCAATTGGCGAGTTACAGCTATGTGAGCACTGGTGGGCCAGGCTTGAAATCATTTCAGCTCCTGTGATTCAGGAGGTGCCCTTTCCCCCTTTCCTCCCCAATATTTCAGACCCGAAGACCAAGCACATCAATAGCTAGAGGTCCTATTTTGCTCCATCCCAGCCAAGTTGGACAAGCCACAGCCCTGACTTTCACCTTCAGCACTGCCCTCCAAGCAGGACTTTGAAAACAGCAGCATTTCCACAGGGCGGACACCTCTGTAACAGCCCATGCCCAGCCCAATCGAGGGTGGAAAGCTGAGGTTTTCCTCCTCTGCAGCCCAGCCCGCCTCGACAAGAACGGGACGGGAAGCGTTGTTTGATGTCTCTTGTGTATTACGGGTTGCAGAACTGGCCCTTGCAAATCAGGGCAGATTCCTGGACAAATTCCAGTAAAGTGCTAATCCGTGTCTCATCATGGCATCTCTGCTCCTGGACACAAGAGTAAATTCCTGCATTTCTGCCTTTGGGTTGCATTCTCTGGGACGGTGGTTGTGGTATTGTGGCTTTTTTTTTTTTTTTTTTTAAAAAAAGAAACAAACAAACAAAAAGGAAAAACTAGGCCATTTATAAGGCTCATTTCCTTCCCAGTGTCTGCAATTCAACAGTCACAGTCCGAGCATGAAGCAAGGAACAGATATTTGACTAGGCAGCCCACAAGTCAGAAACACTGTCAAACAGACAGGAGTTTAGGCTGGGATACAGATACTAACTCTATAATTAGCAGCAGTCCAAGAGGCAGCGCTGCAGAGGAGGGGGAAAAAGTGGCCCTTGGCAAGCTGCCCTCTGCACTGCACTGCTGCCATGAACCAGGCTTGGAGAACTCCCCAAGACTCCAGACCCCTGCTCTGGACTTTTTGATACCCCTTTGATACTCCTGTGCTGAACTGGATGTGAGAACAAATAGCTAGTTACCTCAGAGGCTAAGAAAAGGCAGAAAGTGCTTTAGAGGAAACATCACTTCCCCTTAAGAACTGAAGCAATCCACAGTGCACTGGTCATATCACAGCTCACAACTACAAAAACTTCTGCTTGCTGCCCCCCACAATGCTCTCTGCTCTGTGGACATGCACAGATTTGCTATCCGTTCCTCCCTCCCGCTGGCACCATTAGAGAAAGCGTTACCTTTGGTGTCATGTTGTTGGTGATGCAGAAGGACAAGTGTTGCAGGATGCTCTCCATGCTGTGGTACTGCTGCTGACGGGTGGTGCGGAGGTACTTCTGCAAAGCTCTTGCCATCGAGGGGAAGATTGCCTGAGCTGCTTCTCGGGGATCCATCATCTCTCCTGGAGCTTTCTGCTGTTCCTCTGCCTGGAGACGTTTGATATGAGTGAAAGCCTCCTCTACTGCAACCACAAGCCTACAGAAAGAAAATCAGGGCAGCAGGAGTCACAAGAAGAGAGTTAGGATTAGCCTGTGGTTAAGGCAGAGCCTGGGAGTCAGGATTTACAAGCTCCTATTCCCATCTCTGCCACTGACTCACCATCTACCATCAGACAAGTTACTTAATCCTTTCTACTGACAGACTCAGAGAGGTAGACAGAAGCTTTCCTTTCCTTGCCAAGCCGTCCTGCAACTGAGGGTCATAAACCAGGATTAAGACTTTAAAAGCCCCAGGCTTGTACTTGGTTCTGCCAACACAGCATAAACATCAGCTACATGACTTGAACAAGACGCAGCTGCCCTCGCGTTTGGCGCCTATCTAGGAAAACAGCTCCAGCATGCAGCTCGAATCAGGAGGGCAGGAAGGGGCCGGCTATAGAGAGTGTGACCCAGGACACGGAGTGCTCCACAGACCCTCTGTGCTTGCAAGCTGCAGTCTGATTTATACCAACTCAGTACTTTTGCTCCTGGATGGCTGCCCTGTATCCCTCCACTGAACAGGGATTGGATTCCCGTCTTCTCCCCTAACACCGTAGCCAAAAGACATCTTGTGCAAACCATTCCCAAGCTGCTGCAGGTGAGCAAACACCAAGGCCACACCATAAAAAGGCAAACAGATGCCAGACAGCACCTGCAAGTTAGCCCGGTCAAATTTAAAAAGTGAGGGGCTACACTGCAGTTAAAGGAGAAAAAAGCAACAACAGAAAAGCTACCTGATAAAACTCTTTTCCTCCTCTAGACAGGGCTCGTTTCACATCGCATTTCCATTCAAGTTACCAACTCTCTTCTACATTGCCCTCAACACTCAGTTAATGCCAAAACCAGCAGTTGCTGCCTCATAACAAGCAGCCGTACAAGATACTCCACTCAGCAGCAACACAAGAAACTCTGATTCTTGCCCTTTTTGATGGGGCTGGGGGGAAGGGCTGTGTGGAAAATCAGTTCCTGAGGTTTTTTTTTTTTTTTTCTCTCTCTCTGTTGTTGCTGCAGCTGTGGCCTTCCTACTTTGAAATGTCTGGCCTGGTCTTCTAGTGACTGATGGTTTTCCTCTGATTAAGCAGCAGCTCTAACAAAAGTTATCAAGTAAGGACTATGTGCCTGAGTTAGTCAGGAGGCTGAACTGCACAGAAGACAGAAAAAAAAAATCCAAATTCCTATTGCTCTAAGGCTGGAAGAAAACCTGAAAGACAACAGCTATGGAGCATGGGTCAGACTGAATCACTCTGTAGGGATGCCCTGTGCCAATACTGTCCCAATAAAACAAACTCCTAAAGGAAAACACAAAACAAGCCAACTCCTTCCAGTTACGGCACATTCCTTCCAAACACGGCTCAGTTTTAGGGGTGCCTGCCTGTAAGCTACTTGCCTCAAACTGTTTTAGCACCTTAACTACAAACTGCAGTTAGGCTCCAGAGCAAACAGAGGCACTATCTGGGGTTGCTTCGACATAGCATTAAATCTACAGCCTAACAGTGGTTAGGGGTGGAAAATAATAAATAATTCTATTAAAAACAAACAAAAACAAACAAACAACAACAAAAAAAAAAACCAAAAAACCACACACACCAAAAATAAACCACCGGGCTTCGCCATATCCTTCCTTTCTCACTATCCTCTCAACCCATTTAAAAGGACATGCAAACTGCCCCTTTCTAAGCTAGCTGCGTGCAAGCACAAGAATTCTTTATTCCCCTGTGAACTGGCAATAGTGACCGCTCCACGACTCTGTCTCCACACGCCTTAAGCTGAAATGACAAGCCCGAGCACGGGGGAAGTAATGGGATTTCCTACACCAAATAACTACAGATTTGTCAAGTGCTGCACTGTTCCCTAATCTGTGACATTGCATTAGATTATCGGGCATAATATACACAAGCTCTACTTGAGCATTTGCTTCAGATAGTTCCAGCTGCAAGCTCTCCCCATCCCTTGTGCAGCCAGGCTTCTTTTCTGTGACAGATTTACAGCCAGCCCCCAGCCCGTATTGAGAATTTCTTCCCCCATCAGGCTCTGCAAGCCCCGCGTGCCTGAGCAGCACCTGGGAAGGGACACTCGCACCCTTGGGATGCTGCACGTTTGGGAAGGGACAGCTTTACCTTGCGCGACGTTTCTTAACTCGGCGCTCGTGGTCAGCCTCTTCGTAGTACAGCTCGTTGTGGCTGGAGTCCCTGCGGCGCGCGGCGGCCGCGATCATGGCCCGGGACTGCCCCGAGGCGTTGTTACCTGGCCCTTCAGGAAGGGGGGACAGACAGAAACAGACACAGAGAGGCAGCCTTACTACCACAGGACCAGATCTCTGCTCCGCAACGTTTGTCACAAGTGCCCTGTGGTCGCAGACCCAGCTGTGTCCTACCCCAGGGAGGGCTATAGACCCTTTGCCAGTTTTCATGAGCCCCGGCAGAAATCCTGGCCCACTGGATGGCGCAGGCTTCAAGAGGAGGCTTTCCTCCCTGTCCCAAGCAGGCACGAGGGAAGGTAGCTGGGTTGAAGGATCTCACACAAAGCAGCCGAGGGAAGAGGCAAGATGCACACACCAAGGATGCCACTTACCATCCATTCTGGGTGTTTTCAGTTTGGCGGCAAGGGCAGCTGGAACACGCCACATTGCAGCAACAAGACAGTGCGAGAGCACAAGAAGCAGAAAGGAGAAAAAGAGACAGACAGAAAAAACGAGAATAACAAGAAACATGGAGATGAACGAGTGAAAAAATTCCAGTCACAAACAGAGAGGTAATACAACGCTGCAATGGCATGCAAAGGCAGTGGCATCACACTTAGACAAAATAAACACTTTTTCAGAAGGGCACATGCTGTCAGGGCAGCAGTTTGGCAACTGGCTAGACTGGGGTCTATGTACATAGTTGCTCCCCACGGCACTGGGAGCAGCACCTGCCCTAGAGGTTGCATTGCTGTTCACAGAAGCCACATAGCAGCAGGAGGAGGGAAGCTGCAATACTGGGAAAAGACTAAGTTCTCTGCTAGAGGATCTTGCCTATGGACACCAAAACGCAGAGAAGCTTCTGCAATTCTCCCACGAAGCTTACAGCTCCGACTGTGATAAAAAAAAAATTTTTCTTCCCCCTCTAAGATGAAGCTGGAAACTTAATGGAGGGATGCAGTAGCATTCAGACAGACAGGTTCTTTAGAGTCTAAATATTTTAGATGCTATTCAACAGTCTTGAAATGGAGGATACAGTTCAAGAAGATACCAGCTCCCAAATCTGTGTTAGAATCATTATATTCCTCACTGACTATACGTGATGATGAAAACCTGGATTTTGAAAGTGACACAGCCCACTCTATATAACAGAGATTTCAGTAAAACTTTTTTTTTTTTTCCCCTTCCTGGATGCTGCAATATAAAATACAGAAAGCAGCCAACAAATTAGGCTGCCTTAATACTATTACAGTCTTTTCACACGCAGGGTGTAAAAGACTGTCAGGACGCCAGGGTAAGTCCCAGCCAGAACTGCTTTACTCTGCTTTGTAAACTGCGCTGGAATCCTTTTAAAGGATACGCCTCTAAGCCTGGAATTTCCAAGGCCACAAAGGCAAAAGCATTGCACAAGGAGCAGCCCAGGGAACCTCTACTGCCCTAGAATGGAAGGCATTAGTTTTCAGGCCCTGGCAGGCTCACGAGTTTGGTGCTTAAAACGGCTGCCTGCCAGATCTCTGCTTGCTTCTGGCTTCTTCAGCTCCAAGAAACCTTTGGGAACTAGCTGCTCCTAAACTACTAATGCTAGTGGGTAAGTTTTTCCTCAAAGCTTGGGAGTCTGAGTTTTTCAGTGGGATACCACAGTAGCTGCTACAGGAACAGTCACCCTGCCAGCTCTCAAGGAGATGCTGCACTGCAGGGCAGGAGAAGCAAGCTGAGAAACAGAAATTCTGCAGCGAGCTTGACAAGCTATTTGGTTTGAATGGCACATGGACACCTTTGGGACTTGTAAGTCTTCCTTTTCCATACACCAGGTCTAGTTGAAAACTAGCAACTGAAATGAAAAATTTCCATTTCCATTAAAGCAACTTTGCTTCCCTCCCCATAAACTTTGCTCTAGAAAGGAGCTGACCAACTCCTCTCTCCAACTCAACCAATTCTTTCTCACCTGGGCATTTCTTCATTCCAGGCAGGAAGGGAACCAGAGTGAGATAACCTGCCTTCTCCTGTCGCATTCCCTTGCTTCCCTTCACCCTGCCACTCTCCGAAATGGACATTCTCACTGCAAGGATCTAGGCCTCTATGTCAATTTTACAGACTCGAGTGCTGTTTGAAATCTGGAGAAACATTAAGATTAAGGCCTTTCAAACACCTAAAAAGTCCCTAAAAATGCAGAAAATCTCAAGCCACCAAAACTTTGTTGAAGACTAAGGGAAAAAGACCTGAGATATCTACTTCTACATGACAGCTCTTCTTCGTATTTCAGCCTCCACACCCTGCCTGAGGAGTCACATTGCCCTCTCAAGAGTCTTACGCTCCTGCCCACTTCCTGCTCTCCAGGTCTGCCAAAATTCACTCATTTATTTGAGGAAATACCATACAAGATGTTCTTTACCACATCTTGTCACAAGATTTCAGCTATGCTGAACTGAAAGGGCTTCCCTATACAACTTAAGTCTTCCCATCTAAGGGATGTCCACTTTTATGGCTGGGCATATCCTGCTTACCAAATCTAGCTTTTACTGATCGAGTTCGAGAGTGTCAAACGATTAAGTCTTGTTTTCCTTGCTTTGAAAATCCACAGTGATGCATCCTGCCCTTCTCCCACATAATTCTTTAAAGCTTGAAACTGGTTTGCAGAACATTAGAAGCTCTGGAGGGAAAGATTTTCCTTTGTGTTTGCCCATGAAGTGCTTCGCATCACAGCAATGTGGAAGCACAGCCAAGCGCCAGCCAGGCATAACCGATTTACTGCTAGGCCTGCAGCATGATGAATGTTTTCTAGTGGCGACAGCACTTGCTTTTTTCTATGCTGGTACCAAATATCTCCGTTTTCCTAAAGGCTGCCTACGGAAGCAGCACGGTGAACCAGACTGGAGAACTGATCTGGGATAAAAGTCGTTTTTAACATACCAACAGCACCAAGGGGACAACCAGAGGGTGACAAAGCAGAGGCTGCTTAAAACTCTCAATGGTTAAAGTGTATGTCAAGACACATAATAATAAAGTCTGACCTAAAATTTGGCTATTTCTTCTGGTTAAGAGAAAAGCCTTATTATGGGCTAAACACATCTACAAAGTCATTTGGAACCAGCAAACTCAGCACTGCCGGGAAGATTTCCAGCAGGAGACAATGATTTGGCAAAGCAAGAAGGCAAGGACGCATACATAACAGAGCTTAGCCCTGACCCAGCCCTTCCCCGTCCCACCCCGTCTCAGAGATGGCATTTCACCTCACCTACCATCAACATTGTAGACTTTCAGGCCAGCCATGTGCTTGGCTGCACGGGATTTGGACGCTGTTAACAAGGCTGGGTTGTAGACTGTGAAATCTTTGTAGTAGTTTTCCAGAACGACAAGTGCAGCCCGCTGGATGCTATAGAGAGGAAAAAAAAAAAAAAAAAAAGACTGAAGACCCAAAAATGCAAGGTCCTTTGGTTTTTTTTAAACATTGTATGGAAGAAGAAATAGCCGTATTAGGGGGAATGTGGTTGTTACTCCCCTTAAATTATGTTATACCCAGGGATCCACTGCTAACTTGAGGCTTCCAGGACTTAAAGCTTCATTCTGGAGATGCAAGATAGGTGTGCCTCCTTTCACCACAGTTTTAAGACAAGATGAGAGCAGAGCATCAAGGCAAGTTTTAGGCTGCTGACACAACGGGAAAACCTAGAACAAGAGCTAGACCACCTGGTAACTGCGATACAGAGGCCTTACCCAGGCTCAAATGAGAGCACTGCACAGCACAGATGTAAAGACCAGCTCAGTATGGGTGCTTTTCCCTTTGAGTCAATTGCAGCCTCACCTTGCAGTTTCCCAGATCCCCTCCACCCAGGCAATGACAGGAGCCCAATCTTTGCAGCTTCCACAGCAAGATAAAGATCACTGCCTCAGGAGCACAGCTGCCCGGGAATGAATTACCTCAGGATTTCTTGTTAAATCCCAGGTGAGGGACCACGTGAAGGATAGTGTCACTTCCTCCTTCCCTTTGAAGGGATGCCTCCACATTAAACAAGGACACGTGGGAGCAAAACAGAGCGTGCACCAGGAGCAGGGAAGGCTCAGCCCAGAGGTCCTTTACACTCACTTTCACAACAAAGACAGGCCGAGATACACATCTATAAGCCCAGCTACCAACTAATGCTAGGAGAGTATTTCAAAAGGGATAAAACAAACAGAAGAACAAAATTCAGCTCAGATTTAGGACATAGTTCTCTTCACATTGCCCTGGCTCCATGCCCCAAAGCAATATTCAGCTGGCAGTAGCAGTCTTAAGACAGAAAGTCACCAATTCAGGGATCTGGAATGCGCCAAGAACCCAGTCAATTTCACTTTGAATCCACAAAAATTACAAGGGAACTGCAGCACATTTTTTGCCACTTCATTGTAAAGTTCACACTTAACAATAAAGCCTCTCATGAGAAAAGCAACCAAGGATGCTTGCACGTGTTAAGACACAGGAAAAAAAATATTAGAAGGACAGTAACATGGAAAAACATGTGAAAAAATTAAGACCTAAATTCAATTCTCAGCATTACTACCAATTCAATGTGTTCTCCCAGGGGAGCAATTTAATTTTCCTGTGCTTTGTGCTAATATTAACTTCTGCATCACACCCCAGTAATTTAAAAACACACACACATACCCTGCACCATCCTAACTCTCCAGGAGTCCCTCACCTGCTGATCTGGGAGTTAAGTCCAGGTCCTAGCCCATCCACTAGCTTCTGGAAAGGAACAGGCCCAGACTTGTCCATGGTGCATCTTTATTCAATGTTTTGGTACAATCCCACTTCTTTCATTAGTTGTATACTCTGTGATGATGAATTTAGCTTTAGAAGCCAATTCTATTTTTAGGACAGATGCAGGAGGTCTTTTGCACCCAGCTAGAGTACCTGAAAGGAGCTTCACCTTTCAGGGACCTGTGCTTAATATTTTCTCCTATCAGGTTCCTTAAAAGCAATTCCATGCAAGCACTCAGCTACTGGGCTGTAATAAAAAGTTTCTAGCTAATCAAGGTAATTATGTTCCTTTGACAAAGAAGCCCAGACTGACCCACACATACACACTAACACAGAACAAGTGAAAACCTGTTTATTTCCGCCTGCTAAACTTGTGATTTCTACTGGGAATTTGCCGTGCTCTAAAAAAACAAAGTTTAATAAAAGAAATCACGTGGCAGCAGCATACATTCTCCCTTCCTGCCTGTGTTCAAACATGACTCGAGTTTTTCCACGTCAGCTTTCCAGGAGGGAAAGTGAAACTTCATGGAATTTCCATCTCAAAAGGCAACAAACTTGGAAAGCGAGGTGCAACTGTGAACTAACTAACTAGCTAAATAAATAAATAAACAGTCACCCTGGGGTTGCACTGCACTCAGTTCATACAGCATGAGGGCTGCAGTTGCAGCAGCAAACGGCTGGGGTGCGCTCCACTGATTGACCAGCTCCAGCTCCCACAGAGTCTGCCACACGCGTGTCGAGTTGGGAAGATGGCAGCGCCGAGTCCCTTCAAATCCTCTTTGAGGAAGAAAAAAAATTAAAGAGAAGATGCCGCAGCCGAGAAAATTAGAAGGGTCGCAGGGATCGGCGGAGCGAGGGGAAGGCTGAATCAGAGCCTCCAGGCCGCGTTGCTCAACCTCCTCGCCCACATCAATGGGAAGCCTCACCCTGCACAGCACACGCAGCCGGCGCTGCAAAGCAGCAAGAGCCCTGGACTAGATGCAGCCAAGTCCAACCCCGCTGAAAGGGGCCCCATGCGCTCATGAGATGGAGGAACGGGCATGGAGGACACCACACGGACACGAATAAGCGCCCAAAGCAGCTCTGAGGTGCGAGCCAGAGAAGCAGAAGGACAAGGAACCCTGTGATCTCCTGTCTGCACTCAAGGATTTTCGGGGCTTTCCACTGCGGACCAGCCCCACGGCCGCTTTTGTGGATCAAAAGCCAAGTGGCTTCAGCAAGCCTTTCCTCCACCCACGCACACAGCAACACCAAGGGGAATGGAAACTGGCAGTGTTCCCGGGGCCCGCATTCGGCGGCTTTTTCCTTGGAAAAAGTGTCTCGGGAGCAGTTCAGCATCATTTGTTTGCTGTGCACTCCAGCAAGTTAAGGCTTTCCTTGTATTTGCAATTTTAAAGATCGGGGAGGGGCAGGAAGAAAAGGAACAGAAAGTTTTCAATGCCTTAGTGTCCATTTAGTAATGGGCAAAGCAAGGATATTCCCCAAGTCCTGCAAAGGGCATCTGCTGGTCCAAAATATTTGGGTCATGGTAACACAAATGCCAGAGCAGTTCAGACTGAGAAAAAAAAATGAAACAAAACAAACAGGCCCCACCACACTTGCCTGGGCCAGTGGCCTAATGGAATCTGAAGCTTCCTTGTACAAAGCATGGGTAAGGGCCTGCATTTTGTTGGTTTGAATTTCAGGTCATTTGAGGCTCCCCCCACCCTTTATTTTTGTTCTTAGGAGGGCCATGCCCCAGCACGCTGCCAGCGGGGAAAGCAAACAAGCTGCTCCAGCAGGAGCAGCCAACCTCAGTGGCATTCGGCTGCAGAGAAACGCAAAGTCCTTTACAAACAGTAATGAATTAACTTTTACAGGGTCTCCAAGGAAGCGGAGGAGGAGACTAAACAACACAAAGGCAGCAGCTACTGCCGCCTTTTTATTTATTTATTCTCCTTTCCCCTCCTATCAAAAGGTAAGTTGGAAAAGTTCTGTTTTTTGCTCCATGTGATTCGGAGGTTTTAATGTCTTGCAACAGTCTGAGGCTCAGGTGCTCTTTTGGCTACTCACTTGCAGCCTAGGACATAGCTAAACCATCAGTGAACCTGCCTTGTTAGAGGACTTTCAGGAAAATGAGCCATTGCTACAGGCAAAGAAAGAAGCTAGGTTTACATCAACCAAATAGTGACCTGCGGGTTTGTAGGCAAAAATGATTTGGGGTCTTCTGAAGTGTTGACAGGGGGGAGAGAGGCAAAAAGGAAGAAACAGAGCAGATCAAAGTCACACTTGTGTGCCCAAAGCGGCCATTTGACACACTAACATCAAATTCTGCAGGCCCCAGCAGCTGTTGTTCACATGAGTTTAGCAGTTTCATGCTTTGCTGCTGAGCTAAGAAACACAGGGTGTCCCAGCAGTGGCCATCTGGACACTGCTATCCACTAAAAAGCAAAGCAGCACCTCGCACACCTACACAGGTATCACTCTAAACACACCTCCAGAGAGAGCCATTTGCTGCTAAAATACCTGCTTCCTAACTGTACTATGGAGGCAAGTCCTAGAGCAGCAGAGTTTGCAGCGCGCATGGCATCTAAAACCCACAGGGCTAGTCAGAGGCCTCATCGCTGCTCTAATGAACGAGGGCTGAGGACAGTGAGCCGAGGATTACTGCATCAAACTGTTCCCAACAGAGGCCTCTCCTCCAAACAACGTTCTCCAAGCGAACCAAAACAGGCACAACTTCAAAAAACAAACAAACAAACAAGCAACAACAACAACAAAAAAATGGAGGTCTCTGGCCATGCTAGATGCATGTCATGACCAGTTGGGAAGCTGCAGTACCTCAGAGAGGTGCTGAGCAAGAGCACAGGGTGTTCCTCCATGCAGAGCTGGCTTTGAACGTCCAGGCTGCCTCCAGTCTGCAAGTGCACTGAGCTCATCTCTGTTGGAGATGGCCCAGGGGTCCTGGAACAGTAAGCTCCTCATCCACAGCACTTCTTATGCTTTAGTAGTGCTGTCAGCTCATACCCAACGGGCTGTAAAAGCTCCTGCAGCTTCCCAGACATACCCTAAGACTGCATTTCCTTTCCAAAAGGCTCCTTTCACACACAAACTCTTTTCAAAGGCAAAGAGTTGGGGTTTGAAGGTAATTTGCCCCTCACTACTCAGCTGCTCTTCCAGCGAACTCAAAGTAATCAGGTTTGAAAGCTCAGAAGACGACACTGGAAATGCAGAATGGAGATGCTTCCTGCACAAACAGCACCCTGTTCAAAAAGGCAACAGGAGCTATTTGCACCACCTATACCATCCTCTAGACAGACTCTCCTGCACCCCTCACAGACCGCAGGCCGCTTCCTACCAGCCAACAGAGCTCAAGCAGTTTGGCCTTCGCTGCCCTTCCCAAGCAGCTCTGTGAGACACGGTTGCAGAGGGGATCGAGGTAGCACTGAAACATGACAGTGGCAGCAGTAGCAATGCTTTAGGTTATAGTTTGGTCCCCTCCAGCAAACAGAGGCTGAGCAGGAGTCAGAGCTTTGAAGAGATGCCAAGACAAGAAATTCCTTCAGCAGCCGGGGCCAAACAAGCAGAGAAGAAAAATGCCTTTTGGTCATTGTAGTTGCAACAGTATTTCATTTTGGTACAGTGAAGAGAACAAGACCACAGTCCCCAGGAACAGGAAAACCACATTTTCTTGTCAGACAACCACAACTGAACTCTGCGCTCGGCTGAGAGCACCAAGCAGAGATCCTGCCCTCCCCAACACTTTGCCCAGGACAGGCACCGGACTACCAGGACATTGCAAGTTTGTTTTAGATACCTAACTTCTGGCACTCGATCAGGCACGGAAGAGATTTGCACAGTCAGTTATTTAATCCTTAGTGTATTAATGGGTTGTCTTGGGGCAGCGGCACAGCTCCTCCTCCACAGTAGCTTCTCCTCTACAGTAACACATCTGTCATACCAAAAGCAGCAAATATCCCTTAATGCTGCAATTTATACGGAGCTCACACAAGCAGAAACATAGCACTGAAAAGATCTGCCCCACAGTTTTCCAGCAGCTATTCTTTACATGTTCATTCTCCCTCCCACGCTTTTTATTAAAAGGATTTAAGCTTTCCCTTACAACATTAAGCCATATTAATGCTATAAGTTTAAGGTAAAGTACTGTGTTAGAGGTAAAGTTTCACCTTTTCTGCAGTGTTTCTTCCCAGATTTTGTCATGTCCACCACAAAGCACTACACTCTAAACCCATGTTTCATGGGACAAACCAGAATCATGATCTGAGCAATACAGCAGTTTGTTAGTAATGCTGAAGAGACTTCAACTTAAAGGATTTCTGATGGTGGATTTGAAAGCATCTTTTTGGTGTGTGTGTCCCCCACACTTCCCTCCCTCCTCCAGAAGGGTAGCCTAACCACAACCCTCCAGTATGAGCTAAAAAGGGAAGGACCACTCCAAGCCTACCACAAATGCTGCTGTTAGCTTCCCTTCCGAATACAAATATTAGAACACAAATATGGAAATGACGTTTTTGCAATAGACCATTTTACAGGATGACTATTTTTTTTAATCCACTCCTTGAAAAGATAGGACCTGAGCAAACTGTTAAATCTCTCCCTAAAGAATCCTATAAAATTATTCCCAGATCTGTACTAAGAAGATGCTGTAGAGAAGTACAAAATGCTAAGCTTTGACATTTGAAGGCAGCAGCTCGTAAAATTAGTTAGGATAAAAAGCCAAAGATACTGGTGGTAATAGATAGCAGGGAGTTGGAGGGAACAATCCTTTTGTTCCAAGAAAGGCCTGAAAGGTCTAATAAGATGATTTATCAGGGAAAGCAGGTCAGATGCTGTGACAGCATCGCGTGCCTCCCTTTCTCCAATAACACCGTGAGCATCTCATTTCACACTATAAATTGTCAAGGGAAGCAAATATTACAGGGATATCTGTTACCCTGACATTATATTCAATGGATGGAACATGAAATAAGATCTAAAATAGACTAGGACTGTGAGTTTTAGAAATGGTGGAATGTATCAGAATACTGCATCCCACAGGAGGCTGATCTGGTGGGCTCTTTCACAGGATATAAATCCTTGCTGAGACTAAGCTAATATCCAGGCTCTCCGCATGTAACACCAGGATGCCTTATTGCAAGGGGTCAGGTTAGGCAACCCAAAAAACTGTCTTCCAGTGGAATAACAAGTTCCCCTTTGCCCACATGTGGCCAAGGTACATTACACCGCCCATCACCTGGGCCTGTCTGCTGGTTACAGCGCACGAGCTGCATCGAGGGACCGCGTTTGAACAGGGGGCTTGTGCAAGGCCAAGCACGTACCGGGGAAAGTAGCTGCCCTGGAGAGCAGGCTGCAAGGCAAAGCACTCGGAGCCTGCACACCAGGAGCAGTGTGTGTGGGCGGTGGTTGTTTTCAAGCACTTATTCATCATTCAGGCACCAAGTGGGGGCCACTAAATCCAAGAGATGCAGCTCAAAGATTAACCAGGGACACTAGCAACTCAGCCTGGATTTCAGCTAGCTCCTTCAACACTGATAGCCAGTGCTCCCAGAGCCCTCATGCTGAAGACATCCATTTCCATCAGGTCAGACACATTAAAATACACGAGGGCACTACATTAGGCACCCCCTGGCCCTCTGGCCTGCTGCAGGAACGGAGAGCGAAGCAGATGCCTGCGCCCAGCCACACGTCCACCGCAGCCCAGACACCCACAGCGAAGCCATCCAAGGCCCAAGCAGACACCCACATCACAAGCGCTACCCGACGCCCTGCGAAACCAACAGCGGTTGATTCAGACCGAGAGCAGCAGCAGCTGGATCAAAACCCCAGCGCAGCGCTGTTTTTTTCCAAGCACGCCACCAGCATACCGAGCAGACTGTCTCCACGCCACAGTTTCGTAAAGTGGCTGGGTGCCCCCAAGGGAGTTAGTGAGAATACTACGCTGCTTATTTAGGGGAAAAACATAAATCTCTACTACCAACTGCTCACACTGAAGCGAACCAAAACTGTGAAAGGTTTCCTTTCTCTATTGAGCAAACTGGGGAGGAGAGCAGAGGAGACAACTGAAGCAAAGAGTTGACTGCAGGAGGCTGCTGCACTATCCCCAAGAGCCTGCAGAGCATCACAGAGCCGGGTACTGGTGCTCCACACGGAGCACACACAACCTGGCTTCCCCAGGCACCTCAGGGCACTGCCCCTGGCTGCCGGCAGCCTCAAACACATGCAGGACCCAGTACTCCACTGACTTGTGACTCTCACGACTGATCTGAGACTCTTCAGGACATTCAGTATTGCAGCTCTGTGGAAAGAGACTCATGTGCTCAAGGTAATAGCTTACAGAGTCCCACCTTGAAGCTGGCAGTCAGCCTTCGGCCAAAGCCTGCAGCAAAATGTACACAGTTTTCAGCTCTGCACTCGAAGGGACATGGCTTGGGGCGTGAGTCCTGTCCCTCATGCTGGGACCATAGCTGCTGTCCTGCTGGCCAGGGGAAGAGAAACACGGGCACGGGACTCTCCTTTCCCTGTGATTTGCCAAGTGCACAGAATGCCAAAGGCTGCTCTGTTTCCTCAGGCAGGCTGCACCAACCCAGCTCTCCCCCAAGGCATCAATACCAGGGCTGCGTGCTCTGCAACCGGTGCCCATGCCAGAGGATGCAATCGCAACCTTGTCCTGCCGCCACAGGTGCCTGCAAACCTTAGGCACCATAAAGATAGTTAACAAAATTGTACAAGTTGCACAAGTAGCGTGGGGAAGAAGAGAGATAAAAAACACACAATACAGTGTCAGCTCCCTCTTTCGGATCCCGTGCAAGCAGAAAAGGTTTCTCTGGGAGGGCCGGGGAAGAACCAGATGGCTGGCAGAACACTTTCTTGCAGCAACATCAGCTGAAGCAGCGATGGGAAACCATAAGCAAACATTTACGTAGCTGAGGCATGAATTACATGTATCTTGAGGTTCATGAGTAATGCAGCAAAACTGCCTGTACCTTACTCCATTTGAAAAGGCTTCCTTGTTGTGCTATTGTGTCAGAAAACACTAGTAAGTTGGAAAAAAAAAAAAATAGAGCAACTGAACCAAAGACCAAACCAAAGAGAACTCTTACATTAGTATTTCATCTCAAAAAGGAATTGCAGCATAAGATAAAACTAACTTTTACTCCTCTTCCTTTTCCTCCTTGCACTGACACGGATATGTTGAATAATAAGTAACATTAGCTTTTGAGTTAACAGTTGTTCTTTGCAAAACACAGGAGAAAAAAAAAACATTAATGAGGGATCTTTGGCCTCTTTTACAAGTTTCCACACACACAAATTTATATTTAAGATTTTAGGATCTTTGAACAACTTCAAGGTGAAGGAATGCAGAAGTTTTGTATTTTTTTTTAATATGATTCTTTTTCAAAATGAAAGTGAACCATGCTCTTGGCACACACCCAGGAAGGATAAAAGACTGCTCCCACAGCCCTATGCTGCATGGCATTCACTGACCTTCAAAGACTCCTCTAGCTTGTGCCCTGCTCCTAAAGCATCTCAAAATTTTAAAGCAACCAGCACACACAAGAGCCTGGACTACCACCTTCAGTCCCTGGGACTAGTGCATCTGCACCAATGATGTACACGATTCCTTCAAATAACCTAAGTCACCCCCCACAACTCCCCAAACAAACAAAAAGCTACAGAAGCACAAACTCTCAAGTGTAGCAAGAAAATAAGTCAATAAACACCAACATATTCAGAAGACAACTTGAAGCCTGTCTCTGCCTCATACAAAGTCAAAGTCTCCAGAGAACTTACAAATACTCCCGAGGAATTCTCTCTGATTTATATTAATAGTTATGAACTTTTTTTTTTTTAAATGAAGCCTAAGAAATGTAACTTTAATTCCAATGAATTAACAATAAAAAAATGTCCAAAGCTTCTGTTGACAGCAAAACCTTGTTACAGAATAAGGGGTCTCTGCATTTAGAAGACATCTATTTGCTGCAATGAAAAAGAAATTCATCTCTCATTCCAAGGGCAGCCTGGCAAAGCACTCTCTCAGGAGAGGGCATCACCCCCTGCTTGACTCCCAGCAGGAGATGTGATTAATGTGCCCACATGCTGAATGAAGGTTGTCATTTGAGTCAATACAGCAGCTTTGAACTTCTAGGATTCCTCGGATCTCACAGCCATTCCAAGAAACTCTTCCTGGTGGAATAGGGGTCTCAAGCAGGATGATGCCAGGAAGATTTAAGCTGTTTGAATAGGTTTCATTAACCTATTTGCTGAAATCAACTAGTTTTGGTCAGTTTGACACAGGAAGCTGCTGCATAGTGAAATTTCACCAAATTGTCCACATACTGAGCGCCCATCCAGCTACTCGTCCCACAGCAGCCTGGCGTTACTTCAGTGCAGTCTGCATGCACAGACCCGAAAAGCAGCAGCAGGCCCTTGCTCGGGGAGGAACAGCAGCTCGCGGCAACCGACCGCCCCACGGCACCTCGGAGGCAGCACCAGCTCCCCCGTTAGCTCTGCTCTGAGCCAGAGCCGCTCAAGGCCTCAGCCCACGTCCCTGCTTGAGCTGAACCCCATAAGGTGACAGTGAGCACAGCACTATGCTTAAAGGGTTGATGTTTTAAGGGGGATCAAGCTACTGCCCTCGGTTTTGCGGCAGTCAATTTTCTTTCACTACATGCAACTCCCTGTTAATTTTTTCCTTTTCCTCCAGGGTGAGGTCAAGAATTATCTTCAGTTTCTTAGATATATGATTTGCGCTGTGCTCTATGATAATTGCAGATTTACGAATTTTTGTACACTTAATAAGGACTAAGCCCCCTCCATTCCCAAAGGACACACAGCTCACTCCTTTGCGGAATATTTGTGTTTCATCATTCACCACAAGAAATGGATGTTGAAGATTGAGAGGGATAGATTTTTCACAGTGTTTGAAGATACTTTTATCCCAATGGCCATAAAATTTTGTTCAGCAGCTTTGGGAGACCATCTGTCTCTGTGGGTGGTACACTTCAGCAGTTTGGAGGGTACAGACAGCAGGGAAGAGAGAAATGACATGACAAATCCCTAAAGTACAGGGTAGGCTGCAGCACATGCTGTTCTCGTACTTCTGGACACTGTTGATTTTGCAAGAGCAAACCAAAAAGAAGGAAAATCCTTGCAGATGAAACCAACGGCATTTCCTCCACAGGAGCTCTTTTAGAGCACAAAGCCCAGCAGCTCCTCATCAGAGAGCAAGTAACACTGTACTAGCCAGGGGGATTGATTAATAATTGACTGCAGGCCTTTCACTTACAAGTACACTTGTAAGCTTTTAAAGTATTAAGTATTCCAAAAATGTGAGACCGCTCCAGGGTATAACACTCACCTGCTTGGTGCAGCTACAGGAGCAGAATGCAACTGTTACCTGGGCTGTAGGTTTCCCACATTCATAAGGGTGAAATGCATGTAAGGGTGGGCAACGTAATCAAGATCAAGCAGGGTAAAGAGGCAGGAAAGTGACCTTGGACACATTAAGTCCCTGAGCTCTGCTACCTCTAGCAAAACCAAGAGAAGCTTTAAGCATAAAGCCATGTATAACACTTTCTGAAATGTGCACACGGAGAGGAGGCGAGGAAAACATGTTCCTTCCAGAAGGACAGAGCTCTCCCCGGCTTTGGGGACGGACTTCACCCAGCCACGTGCAGCCACATGCTGACAGTCCATCCTTGACTCTTTCACCTCCCCGCTGTAATGAGAAGCATCTGGCACTCCTGGCCTGTGCTCTTAAGGCTGTGCTTAGTTATGACAGTAGTGAAGGACGCGTTGCTCTGGCCCAAGCCAGAAGCTGTAGTTAGTCTTTTGCTGACAACATATCCCATGCACCATCAAACAGATCCTCATAAAACAAAATCAGGCACTGTTCCCATAACTCATCTTGAGCATCAAAGGAGCCTGCTCCCTGCTCTGCAAGAAACAGCATTCTTTTTTTTTTTCTTTTTCTTTTCCTTTTTTTTTTTTCTTCAGAGGATGCTGGAAAATTCACATATGTGATTTAACTAGTATCCTCATGGCAAGAGCAACCAGGCAAACTGCTCTTCTCTGTAGCATCACCCTCCTGGAGGCAAGGCAGCAGATGGAGGCGGAGGGGAAGAGGCACAGCCAGTGACTAAGAATGAGGCTGGAGGCTTTCCCCATGAAGTCATTAATAGTTCAATCCCAAGCCAAAGCTTCCCTGCTTCAGATCACCACTCCACGATATGAGGTGTTTGAACTGCCCTAATGTGCGACTGTTCGTGCCACACAACTGCAGACAGCGAGTTGCAAGCTCAGAGCATGAGAGCACGGGGAAGGGGCCAGCCCTGGAGAATATCAGTCACACCCAGAGACACAAACTGTGTGAACTGTCCCAGGAAGATATCTGCTTGGAGGCCACAAGTCTGACACCTAGGAGTTAGCGCTAAGAAGCTGCTCTGGAGCAGACAGCTCAGCTGCTTCGGGAGCTTCACACCTGCAGCTGCAATTAGCACTCATTTAGCTGGTCATTCAGAGCTTCTTGGGAGGAAAAGTATTTACTGGCAGCATTCATTTACCAGGGTTGGTGAAGAGGGGCAAGGAAATGCACGTGCTTACCCTGTTTGCCTCACCTGAGCAGTGTAACTGATTTCAGAACGGAAAAAAAAAAAAAAAAAAAAAAAACCACAACCAAACACCACACATTTGTGAACTAGGCTTATTTCACGTAGACTAGAGGCTTTAGTGACTGGATTGCTGTGCAAAGTAGCTAGCTCATGGAATATGCTGTTCTGGGAAGCTCATTAGCTCAAGGCAGCAGGACAGATAAGATGCTTTGCTACAGAATAAGGTAAAAGCCACCCGTTTCATTTCTTTCATCACTGTTTATCACCATGGAAGATTGTGAAGGCTGAAGAAACACCACAGAGAAAGGAGGGTCAAGGCAATTCTTCTAGTTCTGGGAATGAAGCCCAAGCAAACTGCATGCATCCTGCAGAGGGGAGAGGGAAGGAGCGCACAAACCCAGAGTGCCAGCTAGGGCATTGCACCAGTGTACGCCAAGGGCCCTAATGCTCAACTGCCCAGCCCACGTAACTGCAGACAGGAAATTCTGCAAGCTCAAGAGCAGAGGGTCCTTCCTTTGCCCACCTGATGGACACAGTGCATGTTTTCTCCCCAAACTTAGCATGATTATGGCAGTTCCTGCCCCAGGCAAAAGATCCAGTTTATTAAACCAGTGGCTATGCTGCTATATTTGACCATGGAATCATAGAATGCTTAAGGTTGGAAGGGACCTCTAGAGGTCATCTAGTCCAAGCCCCCTGCACACACAGGGTCACCTAAATTGTTAATTGACCATATTAGAGAGCAGGAGCAAAGGTGCCTGTTTATGCCATGGAAGCTTTCCTTTTTGTGGGGTGGGAAGATTTTATGACAGTACAATCCAGAGAAGGGTTGACACAAGTCTAGACAAGAGTTCTCTGGGCAGATCAAATATTGCACCATGCATTCTTGCCAATTACAAAAATGTCACCCTCGGTATGGGAGGCATATCTGAGCAACACTTAGCTGCTGCAAGATCAGATACCCAACTCTGGGAAAGGCTTACAAATCCAAACTATGGATAAAGAAGCTTCTTCCAGTCTTTAGCCCCATGTTCATTCCTGTTACCTTTCCCACATTTGCTAGGAAACATGGCTCGAGTAGCACCAAAAGGACATGCGTAAGAGCTTATCAAATTAGGTCAGGAAATACTGACAGCCTAGGGATCAGTTTTTACAAGTGACAGGTTCAACAGATACAAGACTGCTAACCCTAAAGAGCTGGCATCAACCTCCACCGCACAATTCTGTTACAGCTCCTGTTCTGTTATCAAAGGTACATGGGTGACCATAACTCTCAAGTCAAGCTAGCAAGAGTGGCTGTTTCAGTTCAGCTGGGTGACAGCTCTGCAGACAGTAAATTTTGCTGTTTGTGCATTTGCGCCCTTGGTGCATCTCCTCTCCATGCTTGTGAGCACGTACACGCCACAAGCTACAGGCAACAGCTCTAGAGAGGGTACAGGCTCTGCAGAGCCATATACCAGTTTTAAGAAAAAGACCTGTCTCCTTCCTGGGTTTTTAAAGCACAATTTAGCAAATCTCTGTCCAAATGCAGATGCCTTGCAGAGGGCCAGGCAACACTAACAGACTATTTTTATATGCAGCTAATATTTCTGAGCGCTAAGCTTCTCTTATTTAGATTAGCTTCCCAGCCAGCTTGTTCATAAAAGTAAGTCAAAGACAGGGAGAATGGAAAAGCAGACTGGATCCCTCAGTGCTTCATATAGCCCAATGGTCATGACCACGCACCTCACATCCCCACTTAAGAGGAAAAATGGTAGGAGAAAGACCCATCAATAGATATTCTAAACCTCAGAAAGCCAAGACTATACTGGGACTGAGCAGGATGCAGGTCTATAGGAACAGATCAGTAATTACAATGTGCATTTGAGGCCATTCATTTTCCCGAGCTGTCTAGACTAGCAATGCTCTAGGGTAGGAAAAGACAATTCACTGGAGAGGAAGAGAATCCATTTAGCATCCTAAACAGGAGGGTTTCTTTTTTTGTTGTGTGTTTTAGTTTGTTTGCTTTTTCTAGCGCAGTGTCTTTCCTACATAATTCCTGAGCCATCCAGAAGGAACTAAACTGCGGACGACATATGCCACCAATGCCTCTGTCCAGGAGGACTGCCAAATCCAAGCCTCGACTCTAGCTACCAATGTCTTAACAGAGAAGTTATCTACTGCCTCTGCTACTACTTCTGTCTCCCTTTGTTCTTGCTTCCACAAATCCTGCCAGCATCCCCACCCTACCTTGCTTACAAGACAGGAAAGCCTGGGAAAATGCATCTACTCCTTTCCCTCCTCTTTGCCCATACACATCACCATAAAGTATTCCCCTGTGCAGCAAGTCTTTCCACTAGGAGCAGCCGTACAGTCAATAAGCCAGGATTTGGCACAATCTTCATGGGGACCCTAGTTGATTTTTATTTATTTTATTCCCCCCACGCCCCAAGTCACTGCCAAAGGGAATACTCATTTATGCAGTCAGGTCTCCCAAAAGAAAAAGTTACAACCAGAGTGCTCTGCTGGGGATTGAACTTAGTCAGTCTATTAATAGCTTAATTATAATATGAATTTGGGGAACTACTCCCAGATCTGCTTACCTTCCTGGACCCTCAGGGAGTAGAGCAGAATACCTAACTAAGCATGTTCAGATTCTTTCCTAAATCTGGAGCCAGGGAAGGTGGAAAATCCTGTCCATATCCTGGCAAAAACACAGTATTCCAAGAGTGGTTGATTTCTTCTCCCTCAGAAAGGGTTCTCTCCTCAAACTTAGTAGCAACTTCATCAAAACCAACCAACCAACAAAACAAACCCCAAAATGAAGAATCCGATTTGGATTAAAAGGCTGATATCAGCAATTTTGCTGTGAAAATGTCTAGATCTGGTCTTATAAGCAACACTGAACAAGATATCCTGAGAGCCTTCTTGCCACCAGCCTCTGAAGCACACTTGGCTTTCAAGGAAGGAGGAACCATGGAGAGCCAAGGACCAAAACTTTTACAGATTTGGGAGCTCTAAGAGGACATAAGGTAAGACTGAGGAAACCCAGCATTGATTTTGGAAAGCAGTGATATTTCTATGCCCATTAAAGCTCACTTTCTCCAGTGAGGCATAGCCTGATACACCTTTAGAAGTACTGAAGTGAGGCGAACACACACAGTGGTGCACGAGAACAGCCCACAGACAGCAATAGGTAGTAGACACATAACTCCATCATAGTTATGACCATCTCTGCAAAGGTGCCTCTTAGTTTTGCTGAACAATCCCTCCAGTCCTTGCTGATGTCCACATTTTTCTTGTCCAACACTTTTTCCCAGCCGGAGCCAAGCCCTTTGTGAACCTGGCTGACATATCAGACAAGCACGTCAAGGCCTTTGTGGAGACTTGGCTAAAAAGCAGGTTGCAAAGATGTTCTCAGTTTGTGACTTTAATATTTTATACAACTTCTGAAGATTTAGGATTATGAGATGAAGGAGGTATCACCTTCACCAGTTTCTTATGGTGTTTCTCATGCTACGGCCAAAATCTCATATTAAGACCAACAGTTCCTAGGGTTTACACACAAATAACTCTCCAATGCTGGTCTTAGCATAAGGGAGGGAATAAGGGAGAAAATGAACACTCTCTTAGTTAGAAGATATCCGGCCTCTAATCAAATCTACACAGTTCCACTTTTACAGTAATAAAGACAAAAAGGCAACCCATGCGCTTCAAAATGTGTGTCAATACGGGTTACACTCAACAAAGGAAAAAGCAGCACTGGTTCACTATTACCAAACACATTTGATGAGATTCTCTTGTAACACAAGACTCAGTCTAAACCACGCAGAATATAGGAGCTTCAATATGCTAAACAAAATCACAACCAGTTTGCCAATGAAGGAGAAGTTGTTATTTTTTTTCATACATCTCAAATTTCACCCCAAATTTAATAACTCCCTGCTACCCTCATATCAAACAATGCATTTCAAATGGCCTCTTCCCATCTTCCTAGTCCAAAAGATTGCCATTTACTACACAGGAATTCATAAGCAAAATCTCATTTTTGGTCTTATTTCACAAGAAAACCAGCAGAGATTCGGTCATTTCTTAAACCCTGAAGGTAACCTTTCAGTAAGTCAATAGAAGTCTCCTCCAATTCAGAAAAAGGGCTCTCCTTCACATTTTATAGAGAAAGAATACGCAGGAAAGTCCAGACCACGAGTTCCTTCATTAAGCCAGGAACAATATCCAGGAGTCAAATCCCAGACTCGAGCATCAACGACTACATCTGCTTCAAAGTAATTCCACTACTAAGCTAATGGTTGCAGGAGACAGTTCCTACATCCACTTAAAGCAGCAGACACTAATCTCTCCATCCGCAATAGATACGCATGCCATAGGGATCTGGACAAGATAAGTTGAACAGATGTTTAAGTGCACGCCGAGTCTGGGGAATCATCCACAGAGTTTAACTGCTACCTCCACGGCACACAAGAACTAAGGAGATTTCTAGACAGCTTCACGGGGCATGGGAATTACGGAGTCTTTAGACAGCTGTCTTTTCCTGTACCTTTGTCAGGGGAAGGAGTAATCCCAGCAGGAAGGGGCAAGCTGGCATGCATGAGTCATATACTTGCAGATAATGCATAGCTCTGAAAGGTTTAATCACTTCCAGGTACCCCTAACCCAGCAAACTGATTCATATCAATGACAGAAATTGCAGATACCAGTATGCTACAGAACTGAACCAGCAGCACCACCACATTGCCAAGAAAAAACAAGCTACCTGCATCTACATGTGCTACAGCATTCATTAAAACCAGTATTCTTAAGCGACAAAACTGCTCAGAAATTTTGGCTGCGTCCAGGCAGCATTTTACTTTCTGAAGAAGCTATTTCCTCCATGGCAGTACAAAACTCAAGTTAACTCCTGGCCTCGAGAAGAGCAGAGTCCTCGGTTCCTGAAAGCAGCCTTTGGATCCCACAATGCAACTATGTGGCCGAGTACTCAAGGTAGTTAGTCAGTCCCAGCTTGTCGGGGACAGTAGCAGGCTTCAGAGCTCAAACATCTCAAGTGTTTCTGCTGGCCACTGACGGCTCACGCAGAATCCAAAGGATGCTGCTCGATCCAACTCAAGAGATGTTCATTCAGGTCCCTCACGTGATTCTTGGCTGCACAAGGCACTAAAGGACAAACAGATGTCAACAGCGCATCAGCTGCTGGATGCTTTCTCACACAGGGCTGCTTACTTCCTTCAGCCCCACTGCAAGAGCACAAGGGACCGACTTGCTGTCAGCTGCCTCTGAAAAGTGATACAAATGGCTCCACATGGCCTGAAGGGGTGCTCACAAACTGGCATCTGGCCATACAACTGAAGAGCACAGACATCTGCAGCCACGCAATAAAAAAATCTTCTCCCCTTTCCTCCTCGAAGGAGATGGTGCAAGAAGCCCAGAGAAGAAACCAGGATCTCAACAAGTCTTACCCCAGCCTCAAGATGTGCTATTAGCTCATTTCGTTCACAGAACTGCACACTATTTCTCTGAAGCAAGCATGGTCATTCCCATATTCCCAGATGAGAGGAGAGGTTCACTCGGGTAATTTCAGAGGGACTCTGGAATTCCTCCAAGGGAAGATTCAGAAATGAGGGGTATCACTGGAACAAAAGCGGTTGGTGCTCTGTGCCATAGCATAGCCACATTTATCGACACCCCTAGACTTCAAGGGTTTGTACCTACCTCAAGTGTCCCAAGCTGTAATAACGCGATTCTCCATCTGTTGACCGAACCACCTTGACAGCAAACATGGGCTGCAGCTGCCGTAGTTCAAGCAGCACGATGGCCAGGTAGTGAATGAAGAGCAGCGCATCCACCAGAGACACTGCATACTGCACTATTCCTTGGTAGTTGGTGTCCTTCGAGTCCAAAATGCGAACACCATAGAAGAGCCAGTAGGAAAACACAAACAAAAATATGAGGACCAACAAGAGGGCCCGGAACACAAACACCCTGGGTATATCCGCCTTGGGCTGGCGGAAGAACAGAGCCCAGGTCCCAATCAGGAGAATGAGGAGTTTAAACGCCACAGAGATGAACAGTCCCTCACACACAGTGCCACACGGCTCCAGAGCATCCCGCCACAGGATCTGGGGCAACAGGATGAAGGCGACGGGGGTGAGGAAGACAAGGAGTCCGAGAACAGCGGCCACAGTTAAGCCCAGGTAACGTTTGCAGTCCAACCCAACGCTGTCCTCCAGATCTTTACTGATCCTGGCAATGTCCTCCTGGGAAATGCTGTGCTCAGAGGTGCCCGTGATTGCTGTCGTGGTCTCACCCCAGTTGTCATCCTGACAGAAGAAGAGAAAAACAAGAGGCAAGAGTGAAACAATCGAGCGGTTTGTTCCAGGTCTTCTGTTTGTTTTGGCTGGAAAGACATTGCTACAGTATAACAGGCTTAAGTCTCAGGAGAGAAAAAACAACCAGCAACAACAACAAAAAACCCCACAGGCAAAGCAAGTACTACCTTCAACGTCAAGCCTGAAAATTAACAAAGATTTAGAAATCTATTTAGCAGCCTCTTGCTTAAACTGGTGACTATAAACTTAAGGTGCTACTTAAAAAGTGGAAGCTGAGCTACCTGCTCCACAGTTGCTATGCCGTTCACTGTACCTCAGAGGTTGACAAGTAATACCGCCTAACTCTAAAATCAGTTCCCATGCAGGGCAAGGGCCAGCACCCTTCCAACCCACAAGTTCCATGGTGCAAGTGCACCAAAGAAACACATGGAAGGGAAACTTTCATTCCAGTGTTTCAAGCCAATCATAATCATTACACAACCAAAAACAAGTCTACACATTACATTTCCATCAGTACAAATGCAACTGCACTTTCACCAAGTTGTTTCACTTTTTCTTCTTTCACTCTCCTCTGTGGGAATGTTGCACACTATAGCTGACACAGCGTAATAAAAGTTCAGTTAAACAATTCACAAGTGGTCAAAGATGACGTTTACAGGCATGGGACTTTTAATTTAAAGAATCTAGACCACCAAGTAACTGATATCAGAACCCAGGACATCGTATGAAGCCATTCAGCCTCAAAGAAGTCTACCTGAAATACAGTTGCCATGTAGCCAAGCTTCTGATTATAGTAAACTCTCCAAAAGACAGATATCCACCCTACCAGACTTCAGAGAATATCTGCAAGCTAGCACTCCCCCCAAACACCTCTAATTGATGTTCCCTAATGCTAGCGTGGCCAAGGACTTAGGTTGACATGTATGGATTTGACTCACCACCCCTGTTTAAGTGACTTGTGCACATGAAGACTCCTGATACTACACACGTTCACTGAGCAGTGAAAATGCTTCTAGGTATCATGTGTTTCTTCCTTGGCACTTTTTATTTTAGTTAAAAACAGTCATTCACAAGCACAGGTTCTGCTCTTTTGCTCACCCTCCCAGACGTATCCTTCTGCCTCCCACATTAAAATGGGATTCCCCTCTTCCCCCAGACCTCTGCAATTCCATGGGCTTAGCTGAGCACGTTGTTTTGAAGAAATAGGTATTGTTTTAACATGAGACATGATACCTACAGAAACAAACATGCTGCAACACTATACGCTTGTGCAACCTCTGGCTCATCAGTGCCCCTTTTTACCATTATTCCCTTCTTTTAAGAGCTATGGAAAAACCTTAAAGAAACATGAAGAGAGGAGCGGACAGACAGAGCATGACTATACTGAACAACTCCAGGAATTTAACTGCTAATGCACTTCAAGGCATGAATACCTCCCTGTATAGAGCAGTAGGGCTTTGAGACATATGGGCCACAAACAGTCAGCATCTTGAATTAATTTGTTTGTGTGTTTATCTTCTCATCAAAACAGAGGCCCCAGAAGAGTTATCTACATTGTAGTACATCCTGAAAGGCAGCATAACAGTATCACATTTTTCTCTTTGCTGGTGCCTCCCGTAAAGGAATCTAAGCATCAAATACTTGAAATGCTTATGTATGAAATACTTCTGCATAACTTCTGCAATTTTAAGCAGTGAATAACTGCACAGAAAAGAAGATGCACATAAATACTTTAAGTTTCCAGCCCTGAGAAGAAACTATGCAGCCCTAGTTTTAGTCTACCTCTTTTAACAGTTCTTCCCTTTTAAGAGGCCCAAGGAAAAAAAACATGCAGTCATATGGAAACACAAGTCCTAAATTTAAAAGTGGTACAAAGCTATTGGATCCGATGTAAGACATCCTGCTCACTAGGAGACGATTGTTTATGCATCAGCTTTCACTTTTTTTTTTTTTTAAATTCACACCAAGGCGATCTTCATGAAAAGAAGAGCTTATGAATTCACCAGAACCTTTATGTCTACTCAAAGTAATAGCTAAGACTCATGAAAACAAACATCTCATTACCAAACACAAAAAGGAGCTACATAAATTCTGCCCACCTGTCATTGCATAAATACTGTTACAAGCACTACCAAACGCATCTTAGATGGAAACAGTTCAGCATTTCTTCTTCTTTTGTGAGGAGTAGAGCAGAAGCCCAACAATCAAGAAATTCCAAAAATTCAACACAGAAAGCACCAAAACATTCCTGTACTCTGCAACATTCCTGCAGTTTGTCTTGCAGTATCAACCACTCCTTGAAAATGAATAAGCACTGTTACATCTACTGCTGGAACTCCAGTTACAGAGCAGGTACTGGATCTATACTAGACACAAGCTAAAAACAGTATTCTTCCAGTCCTCGCCTGATCCAGTGTTAATACACCAGCTTCACCAGAAGTTTTTGTTTGCTTTCCTTCCTAGCTATTTCACACTTGCTTTACATCTCTTGCCTCCCTTCCCTATTGGGATCTCTGCTCCTAATGTTTTACACTATTACCCCTGAGGAAATCCTGTTTAAAAGTAAGTGCATACAGATGTGAATGAGTTGACCTGGATAATGCACAGTGAGGTGACAGAAAGAGATGTTGCTGCAGAGCTTGGCAGATGATACTCTTTGGAGACGGAGCTAAATTAATGCCCCAAGGGCAGTCACACCAACACTGGTGCTGTCAAAAAATAATGCTCATAAAAATGTCGAATCTGATTGAGACCTTGGTTTTAAGCATGACTAAGTATATTCCTGTCATAAGCAGAGGTGTGAAGAAACTCTTGTTGTACCAAACTAACTCAAAATGCAACTACAGCACTCTAGGTCTATGGGAGGGTACCAAAGATCATGATTGTTCATTACCAGCAAGCAAGCAACATTTTCTACTTGTGTGCTGGTAACATTAGGCAGCCTTTTCCAGAAGCCACACACCACATTCACTTTTGCTCCCCCTTTACCTGGCCCTCCTCCGTCCGAGAGGCATCGTTCCCAAGCAGTGGTTCTGCAGGTGGGGTCTGGATAGTGACGGACTTCTCGGAGCGACTGCCGTCTTTGCTTCGTGGCGATTTGTGCCTGTCCCGACTCCTTATTCCAAACAGAGCAGGAAGAGAAGAAAGTTAACCAAAAAGGCAGTCTCTGGAGCAGGATCTGGAACTTGCAAGATCTTCCTGTAACATTAGGTTATAATCATGCTTGCCCCATCTTTTGGTCAATAATTGTTGAATCTGTGATGAAACAAGCTTCAGAAGAGGAAAAAAGTGACCTTGCCCAGAGCAGGCTACAGCCCAGTGGCTGGGACAACCTAAACCCTCAACTACTGCAGAGGGAACCAAAGGCAGCATTTTGCCACCATCTCAGCTTCTCTTAAAATAGTTTCTGACAGTGCTGCACTTTAAAGAAAAGTTTGCATTTAAGAATTATCCACTCCATTTAAGATTAACTATTCTACACAATTCATTACCAGCAAAAGTTTCTCACAGACACACACATAGTTAACAAATAATTACACAAGACAGCCCTAGCTCCCTCAAAAGGAAGTCTTGCCAGCTAGGACTGTAAAAGAGCATGACAACTGGTGAAGTCTGTTTCCACTGGTTAACGTCCCCCTGCAAACCTCTTATAGGCAGAGAGCACCAAGGGAACCAGATATACAGGGAGCTACTCACTTCGGCCTTACCCTTTAAAGCCTTATGACTTCTCTTCTAAAGATGCCTCAGAGTACGCAAGCCCCACCACTCCTGGCATCACAAACCTGCTCACCTGTATTTCCTTTCCCCTTCCTACCTGGACAGGAAAGAGCCTTTGCAAAGGCTGCTAAGATTTTAGAAGTTTCTTCCAAGAACTTTGAAAGCATCCTTCCACACTGCAGGCTAAACTTCAAAGAATAATCCATATGGGTGAGGGGAGAAGAGGGAGGAAGGGAGGTCTTAGGGAGAAGGAGAAAAGGCAAACAAGACTTCGCTCACGAACTGGGCTGCAAGCAAAGACTTCTTTTTCAATAAGCCTTTTTCCAACCACACAAGACAACTGCATCTGAAATGTAAAGTTTCTTTGGGCCAACTCAGATCTACATTAGAGAGACTGTATATGGTGCAGAGCTAATGATAATAAAGGAGGCGGGAGGGAGAGGGAGATAATGTTTCCAAATAATCCAATGTTTTTTTTCATGCTGTTGAACTATTGCAACCATCATGCAGAAAAATGAGTTGCTATTCAGTTCAGAAAATCCAATAAATCCAAAGGACTTGTTGCAGAGTCAGTTACCACTCAGATTCTATTTGGAAAGTGAAGGGAACAATGAAGCCTTGCTGCTACATGGCAAAGAAAGTGCATCAAAGAAGGGGGAAGAAAAAAAAAAAAAAAAAAAAAGGGACAAATATCAGTTTGGGAACACTGACACATTCTCTCCCCCAGAGACTCTTTTAAGCCGTCTCACTTTACAATACAATTAAATGATCTTTTCCTTCTACAGATTCTTCTCCAGTCTTCCTAGACATATATAATCCAGGAGTACACGCACCTGATTGAATACCACAAAATTAGTAGGATAATTGCTTCCAGTCTCCTCACAAAGTCTCTCCACCTGCTTCTCCTCTACATACCTCCACTGATTTGAGCCCAACTTAGGACCTATTTTCCACAGGACATACCCTAGCTTAGAGCAGCCAGTAATTTAGAATAAATGTTTCCTTACCCTTGTCTGTGGGCTTTTTTGGAGTGACCTGAGTAGTGGGAATATCCTGAATAAGTTGATTCTGTATCCATGGTAGCAGACATCAGGACTGTGCAGCAGGGGCACAGACTGTAGGTGATTTAGAGGATGAGTTGCTGGTGCTCCAGAGATGGAGTCCGTGGTAAAAGTGCTTTCCTGGGTACTCTTTGCTTCCCGATCATCAGTGAGGTCCGGTCCTCGTGAAACGAGTGAGCTTCAGTTACGAGGAACCCAACCAGAGGAGATGGGAGGGAGGGTGCTCTGCTCTTCAGCATCGACCTAGAGGAAGACAAGCAGGATGGAAACACGTGCTACGCAAAGCAAGACAACACTCCTGCTGCAGTAACCCCTCGTGCTCTTCACTCCACACACATATTGGCACTCATCACACTGGCCATTCACGAGTTCTTCCTAGCTGGTACATTCATTTCAGATCTACAGAGAAATGCACAGATTTGTAGAGCTTTAAATATACTGGTAACAAACCTCTGTTTTGCAAAATCTAGTCCATAAAAATCACTTGGAAAAGACAGTGAATTGGGGAGGACAAAGCAGCCTAAATATAGATTCGCTCTCAGGAAAAGCGTTGGCCTTGATGTCCCCACTCAGTCTTTACACCTGTATAAAGTACATCCCAAATAGCAGCAGGTTCAGAATTGCAGCGTTACAGCCAGCTTGGGGGAGGGCGCGCCAGGGATGTGACTATCCCGGGAGAAATGCAGGGATGGATCAGACCACCGTGCCTGAACCTGCTTTGTTTTCATAACTGCAAGGTATGCCCGTTTTACAAGCAGTAGTTACTATACAATCAATGGCACTACAAGCAACTCCTTTTGTTTGCATCCTTTACCTTCAAAGGTCAATAAAATTCAGTTCTTCAAGGTGCAAATTAAGAGTTATATCTATATATACACGTACACTAACAACACTGGGGAACACCGATTAGAGAATACATCTCATTCATGTGGGCCAACATTTCTTAACAACATACCTCCATTTGGAACAGCAGCTACAGTCCTAACTGTAAAGGGCAAAAGAGAGGCAGGGTTTTGGGGACAGAAATGGGAAGACATGAGAACAATTCCTCATAGTTACATGCCAAAAAACTTGGACTCCTGTGGGAGAGAAGGACACACACTAACTGCTCCCTAGTCCAGAGTCTGCATTAGGTGATAAGAGCAAAAAGAGGGGATTAAGTCACCAGCTTGCAGGAGGAACACATGCTGTGAAGAGGTGTAGACGGAGGGCAGGCAGCTAGGGACAGAGCTGCACTGGCACAGCCCAGTGTTTGGCTTGAAAGAGCCTTCTCCTGTGTTTCCTACCCAATTATTGCTGCCTCTGGCGGAACGGGAGGCCACAGTCACACTGCGGCTTTATAGCAAGGAAAAGGCCATTTTAAATCAAATTAAAACCCTCTGTTACTTTCTGTTCACAGCAGTTTTCAAACCTGTTTGCAATAGAGCAGTCAAGCGCTGCCTTCTGCCCTCTGCCTCCCCAAGCACAGGAAGGGCCAAGAGAAATCAGGCTTTACACTTGGCCAACTATTCTTTCCAGCCATAAACAGAGAAAACGTCTCTCCTAGCACCTTCAGAAAAGCTGTACTCAAGCAGAAATGCGAGTAGAGCCCTCTACCAAGCACAAACCGCACCAAAGAATCAGATCCCCTCACCACAACGTTTCCCAGTTCGTGGTGCCATCTGCAACAACGCTGAGAAGTTGCCCCCATGCATCAGGAGCACCAGGTATTTGCCCAGCACTTGCCAAGGCTCTTTGAAAGGAGGAGGAGAGGATGGGACCTTTCGTGAACACTAACTCCCAGGCTGCAAGGGCGTATCATGCCTCCAAAGAGCTACTTAAAGGCAGCACGAGATGAGGGAAGAACAAACAAGGGTGAAACCATAAGGCCTGGTTTTGGGAAGGGGAAGCGAGGATGAATTTGAGCTGTAAAGGCACAGCAGAACAGACAGCCAAGGCACAGCACGGTTTGGAATATGTTATCATTAACGTGAACAAAAATCCTGCAGCTTGGTACACACGATGAAACACTCATTAACTCATTAGGTTAACACACTCCCTGTGGCTTATGTCTCCAGCAATGCACTCGAACTTGCAAAAAAAAGGATTTTTCTCTGCCCTGGTACTGCTCCTCTGGGAACCCTGGCGTAAGCCCCTTCCTCTGCACCCATCCTTCACTGGGAAAGGTTTCCAGACTGAAAGCTGGCATAGGTGGCCTACTGGCAAGTATATCAATGGTCTCTGCTTTCACATATAGCTCTCCCAGCCTCCAGGAAAGGCTGAATGAGGAAAGCAAGGCACGGAGGCACAGCATTCATCTGGGATCAGAGGGCAGCGCTACAGGGGAAACCATGAGAAGTGTCCGTTCCCAGCTTTTCCCTTTTTTCCCCCGACTCCCAGATAGAAGAATCAGAGTTACAACAAATTAGGAAGAAGCTCCTCGTGCCCCCGCCATCTCCAGCAACACGGGATCATATTTCTCTGGAGATGGAGAGCACTTCAGCAGGTGGCAATAGCTGTGAAAATGCACAGGCCTCCTAGACACAAACCACAAAGCCAGAAGTTCTCATTTTCCAGTGGGGTGAAGCAGGGCAGTGCTCGATACCAGGCAGAGAAGCAGGCTCGTGGCGAGGCTAACACAGGAACATGGAGGCAGGCTGGATCATGCCAGCTCTGAGTAAACAAGAGCAACCGTTTTGACACAGCTCTGCGAAAAGTCAACAAGAGAACCCCCCAGACAACACTAAAGCTGCTGGACTGTGGTCAAAAAGCAGTACATTGAACAAGGGAACTCTGCAACACCTCTCAGCCACTGCTGCAGGACACGCGGATGGTTAAATAGAGCTTCCTGGTGGTCATTACAAATCCCCACCATCTTTATTCTGCCCACTGGGGACGAGGATGACTATTCTGCATTAAGCAGCAGCCATCACCAAGATCCACATCCCTTAACAAACAAGCAACAATTGAGAGTCTGATTTAATTAGTTCAAATGCTTTCACAGAGGATCACTACAGCTCACAGGACTCCGCTGAAGGCAGGGGCTGTTTGCAGAGCTTCTGGCCCCATGCTGAAGGTGGCCTGAGGGCACTGCTATGCTGTTTTCCTGTCAAAGATAGAGCACAGCCTAAGTACCTTCCACCACCACATCTTGGTTCACCATTTGGTTGGGTTGTGCCAAGGCGATTCTCAGAGAGCAAACAGGACAACTGGAGAGAGGGGAAAAAAAAAAAAAAAAAAAGCTCTATTCTCCCTCTTTCCTTGCTTTTGTCTTGGCTCCTTTCCGTGACCTAGTTCACAGCACAGCCCCAAACAACACAACCAACACCACGATGAATAGCAACACAAGCAAACAGCTAGAAGGCAGGCAGGAATTCCTCCTCCACTCAGAGCAGCCCATTGTGCAACCACACGCTGAGCCCTTGGCTCCTGCTAGGGCTGAGACTCTCACTTTGCCTTTCTCTCCTTCGCAGACGACAGACACAAGCCTCTTCTCGCCGCCAAGACAGGCGGCAATGCCAAGAGTGCCCAACGTGAAGATCTGGGATCCTGTTCTGGCAAGAAGGGCAGTCGCATCCTGCATGGCAGTGAAGAAGTGTAGTCATCCCTCCCCGAGAACAGCAGAGATTGCAGTAATTACAGTTACTGCACAGCTATGCAACTTATTGCAACTCCTTCTTTTCACATAAAAAGATTCTTAAATAAAAAAAAAGAACAAAAAGGAAAAAAAGTTCTTTTGAATGGCTATTTTCCATGCTTGTGGCCCAATCCTATTTCCAATGAAGTCAAGCTTTGTGATCGTCTTCAAGGGAGCGTAATTTGGCTCTGAGCCCAAGGGAAATTCAAAAGAACAAGTTACATCTTCAAATCAAAGGCAGCAAATGCAAACAAAAACACTCTATATCTCAATGGATTTTCCCCTTGTGAAGTTGTGACGACTAACTCCACAGCAGCTCAACCTGGAAATACTTGTCAGCAGAGTTTCAATCTCACCCAGTTTAGAACTTGCAATGAATTAGAGTTAATTTACCAACTGGCTCATGAAATTACGTATATTCGAAAGCACCATCTGGAGCACAAGCAGCCACCAGTGTCTGCGAGTATGTGCACGCATTCAGTTCAGCGCGCTGTTGGCTTGACTTGTTAAACAGCACCAGCTGTCTGTAGGATAACGGGTGCCCATTAGCTATCACGCTGAAGAATTTTTCTTCTCTTAGCAAGGTGAAGAGTTTTGCAAATTAAACATGCAGAACCTCAAGAGCTATGCTAAGGGACAGCATTATGCTTTGAGGCTAAAAATAATATAGCCAGGAAGTGTTCAATTGTAGCAAATTCAGCTATGTGGTACAGCTGCAGCATATACCTATTATTCGCTTCAAACAAATAAAAAGTTACATAACTTGCTATGTTCAAGTGCATGGACAGACCTATGAGCAACACAGCAGGAACTTTTCACTTTCGAATTTCCTGAGCAGGCCCCAGTCCAGCAATTTGATCTGTAGGCACCTAAATTCACCCATGTTTATCTACTTGCAGAGCCAAGGACTTCAGTCTCAACTGCCAACACACTTTTGGAATCCTTTTTCCAAAGGCTTTTTATTTATTTTTGCATGTCATTAAATAAGGCATATTTTGGCCTTGAAATACATAAATAGATAAACCAACGCTTTCACTTTACGACGATAGCTCTTAATTTGTAAACACTATGAGATTCTTACAGGTCTCTTCGAAGCAGTTCATGGATCCCCAGGAATTTGCATCCCCTGGGCCAGAAGCCGTTAAGTCCGTAACATGAACATTTCGAAGAAGGTAAGTCACAGTATTTGCTGGAACAATCCACTCATAGGCTTAATTATAACATGCAGTAACACTCATCTGAAAAATGTAGGGAGGCTACCCTACTCCACAACAAATAAGAGGAAAAACAAAATAAAAACCCCGAACAAAATTGATGTTTAAGTGGGAGGTGTTTCCCAGCAGCGAGTCCCAGCCTCTTGCCTCGCTGTCACATAGCTGACCCACGGCTTGAGAAATTCTCTGAACAGGATCCACCAATCTGCTACTTCCCCAGTAAATATCTTCTGACTGCTCCAAAACCACATCCATGCAGTTCAAAGCTCAGAAAGCCCACCCAGCATTTGTGTCAGTTGTGTAAAATATACCTTCATTACCAAACTGCTAGACTAGTGAAAACTCATGCTTCCTCATCCATGTATTTCCTGCGTCTCTGGATCTTCGAGCGCACCTCTGATCTTCAAATGCAGCCTCACGCGCTAGCAGAGCCAGCAACACCAACATTTATAGCCTCACGGAAACAAATTGGGCCAAGATCTGCCTTGGAACTGTTGTTTCAGACTCTGCCTACCCAAGTGAATAGCACTTGCACCTTATTTTCAAAGTTTAGTTGCAGCCATAGCAGTTAAATATTGAGAGAACACAAAAGGCTGTAAGTTACAGGAGGTTTTACTTACTGGCTGCGTACGCCTTTATGGCACTCCATGCTGGATTCTACAACATGTATGCACACACGTGCACATATATATGTATGTATAGATATGAGTGTTTTGAGGAACGCCTGTTTTCTCCTTGCCCCAAACTCCCAGCGAGATACAGAGCAGCATGATGCTACTTGTGGCCCATGCAATTACCATTTCCCACCGGCAGAACTGGACAGAACGGTTCTCTGATCAGGTCGCTCTCTCAGGTCCCTACCCCCACTCAGGAACAACAGGCCCTGCAAGAGCCGAGCTCCGTTTCTGGTGCTGCTCCTGGCTTTTGGCTGTCAGGGGTGTGGGTGGAAGGAAGGTTGCCGCAACAGCGCAACACGCGGTTTTGCTGCGAGTGGTGCAGCCGCGCTGGAAGCACTTCTGCAGCGTGGTATCCTGCCCTCCCCATTACGAGAGACCCTTCCTAGTCGCTCATATTTGTACCACGCCAAGGTCTACCAAGACTACAGCCTTCACTAGCCAAAAGCAAAATGTCATTAGCAGCTACAAGGGGCTTTATATTAAAATAACTACCACCAAGCACCGCTCAAGTATCTGCTTTCCTCTCAAAGCCATTGGCCAGCGACCACAAGCCGTTAGTTAGTCGCCTGGGTGGTTTGACATCGCCTGGAAATCCTTCCAAAAATTCCAGCTCATAAGGAGCATTTTTTAAGTGAGGCTTTCTGTGAGGCTCTATTCACCATTTATTTTTCAAAATTAACAAGCAAAACGATGACTGAGCCAATACAAGTCCCAGAGTCACAGCCAGTTACACAGCCAAACCCCAGAGGGGGAAAACGAGCCAAGCGTGTTCAAAATGCAGGTCCTCAAAGACTACGGTGCTTCAGCAAGGCTGAAACAATTTGGGAGAGTTTCCCTCTTCTCCTTGGTGTCAGTATGCTCCAGAGATAGGCTCTTGGGCACCAATATCGCAGAGCACACTCTGCCAAACCCTCGTTCCCTCTTCCAGCCAGCGTCACTCGACTTCTTAGCTCGTTATAGCTGCAAGGAGGCTTTTGTGGGCAGCGGATCATTGACAAACCCAGATCCAAAGAAACAGCACTTCAACCAGTCATGGAATTATTCATTCTACCTTGACAGACTAAAAAAACCTACCACTGAGTCATTAAGTTTTCATGGACCCTGCAATCAGGAAGCTTGGCCTATGGCCGAGAAAATCAGTTTACACCCTCAGCAATCTTTTAAATAAGAAAACACCGTAGCTGCATAGTGGCCATGCAAAGTTTGCTGCTGCTGCTGAGAGTGCAGGGCTAACGCAAGAGCTTTGCCCTCTGTCGGGCACCGTCAGAAACGTTGAGCTGCGCATCCCAACGCCGCCAAGACACGGGAGGAAGGATCTCCCCGCAGCTACCGCGTTTCGGGGCGGATTCTCCCCCGCACGCCGCAGTCTGCGGAAGGCACCGGCCGCCCAGTCCCGCGAGCGCGAGGTTTCCCGCAGCCAGCGAGGCGC
>NW_010580885.1:148496-175774 GCF_000705375.1 Tinamus guttatus | reverse complement strand
TTGGGGCTCGCCGCCTGCTGCGCCCCTCAGTCCGCGGCTCGAGGCCATTCCCTGCCTTGGGGCAGTCGCCCTCCAGCCAGCCTTGCCCATGGACTGCTCCACTCGGCACAAGGACTAGTCTCTCCAGGGTCTCCCACATAGGACGCCCGCGTTCCCAGGTTTCTCTCCAGCAAGGCTGAACATGCCGCTAGCCCTCAGGACCGCTCCGTCTCCTCCTGCAGCCCCCTTTTTCTCCAGCAATGAAAGGTCTGCAGTTGAGGAAGGACCTAGGGCTCCCCAGGGTGAATGGTCTAGACTGCCCAAAGCCCCTAAGAGGTTTCCTGTCCAGCTCGGCACCCAACTGCAGGCCTTTTACATGCCACAGAAGTCACCTTTCCTTTCTCTGAATGCTGCTCCTTCTCCATTTCACCTTTGGGATGGTTTGTCCAATGCAAATAGTGGAGCTTACAGGTCATACAAGGAACCAGAAGCTGAAAATTGATAAACAGAGTCTAGACCACCTACCTCCAAGGCCTGTGCTTTGAATGACTCCAGAACAAGCCAGGCTACATAATCACCAAATGCAAACACTGAAGTTATTTGTGTCACACAGTTTCTGTACTGTGTTTTTTTGCAGCTTCTGGGAGTTGCATCTTTAGTTTTTCCTCTTTGGCTTCCCCTTACTCTCCTTTTCCAAAACAATGTCACAGTTTTATTTGTAATACTCGTCCTCTACTCAAGAGCCATGCAATGACTTTACAGTTAAACACATTCAGGAAACAAAAGAAAGGTTTTCATATCCCTCTGATTTGGCACTCCAATTTCCTCCTGTATAGCACAGTATATATACTTACCATGCATGACTGGAAGAGGCCTATATCAAATGATAGACTCCATTTTATATAATGCACCAACATGTGTCTAAACTTGCCCAGGGCCTGAGTACTCTGCTGCATTCCTGACGATTGCCCTGCCCTGGAAAGCGTTTGACATCCTTTTGCTCAGCATCACAGGCTGCTAATGGCTCCCAACTGCTAACTAGCCCTACAGGACTTTTCCCCTCCTTTCTCAGTGCTCAGAGGTGGGGCAAGCGTGACAAAATGCAGGCTAATGCAGGCCCTGCATGCGCCAGAGAGTGACTTAGGGTAACAAGCAAGATTTTACCTGTGCAGAGTGGGGAAGAAGACAAGTAGGAGATGCTGCCTTGGCTGAGGGGCTAAGGAAGTTAAGGGAAAAAAGCTTCAACATGGAAAAGGGGATCTTTTCAAAGGTATTTTTTTTCCTGATGCTTTAATGGAGGTCGCCGTGTTTTAGTTTGAAAGCGTTGCCTCTTGACCATTCACCGAGTACCACTGAGAACTGAGTCTTCTTTAATCCATCTTCTTTAGTCCCTTCCATCAGGTATTCGTGCACATTGATACACGTTTATTCACACTGATTCCACTCTGAACTGTCTCAAGACTAAATAACCCCGGTTCTGTCAGCCTCTTGTCATATGTCAGATGCTACAAACCCTTCATCATCTTTATGACCCTTCTCATGACCTTCTCCAGGGTGTTCAAGTTAAATGAGTGGAGACTGCCAGGGTTAAACATCTCCACTTAAACAAGCGCAGATGATCCAGGCTGGCCTCCGTCTTCATGTAATGTGAGACCCTCTCGCTCTTTGGTTCCTTGTTTTTGTCTTTACCTATTTTTGCTGGTACATAGGCCAGGGGAGGTTTTAGGAAGTATCTGTGTGACCAAGTACATAGATTGGCACGCTTCCCTCCCCGCCAAAAATGAAGGGCAGCAAGGACGCACACACAAAAACAGAAAGATGAAGAGGTATGGCACTCGTGCTAAGCCATGCTCAACCTTGGTCTGCTTCATGATGCAGAACACAGAAAATGGATACGATCCCAGATTCTGCCTCCCTTTCTTCTGTTGACTTGCATGAGACACAGAAGAAATACTTTTGATTTGCTCCCAATTTCTTTCTCCTTTCCCTTATTTGAAAAAAAAAAATCCTTAGTGTGGGCAAGGCAATGCTACAGCCACAAGTTATATGGAAGCAGCATAGGAAGGCTAGTAGATGCTCTGCACTCACTTCAGGTAAATACTTTTTTCCTGCTTAAGGTAGCAAAAACAAACTTCACCATCTGACTTCCCTTTACATTTGTTTGGTTTGTTTTTCTAATAGATATATGACTTACATATTCTTGTTTCACCTAGCTCCTCAAGAGGACTCTTAACTTTGAAGAAACAGGCTGTGGTAGGAAGTGCAAGAATATTGTCCTCCTGCTTGAAACAAGAGGTTTGAGATTATTTTTGTTCTTACCAAATTTTCGGATGGTTCTAGGCATCTTCCTGGCGGTGGTTTCATCTAACCAAGGCCAAGATGGGTAGATTGTAGGGTCCAGCATGGGGAAAAAAAAACCAATCATTCATACATGGAATTCAAACTAATGCAGAAATCTTTTTATTTTAAGAGGAAATGCTCATGCTGTGATTCTACTAGTCCTGCTACTGCGTACATCAGGCTTGTATTTTTTGCTGTAAAAAGCATGACTTGAACAAGAAAGCAGGGAGAGATGGATTTTGGGTCACAGTGGTGTGGAACACAAGTCATATTGACTATGGTAGTTGTTGTTGTTTCAGGAACATGGATATTATCCCTTCTTCTAACAAATCCCAGAGTATTTTGAAACAACGTCTGACATTCTGATTTGCTGATCATAGTTCATGCCCAATCTCCTATCCCAGCAAACTATCTAAACAAACTTTTATACCCTCCCTTCTGGGATCACCTGTTCTCAATTGCCTTCTCTTTTTGTTCCCTTGCTTGGTAGCCCTGGGAGCATTAGATCTATGTATTTTTTGGGTGGGCCAGAGTCTGCCTTGTTTGGAGACACACACACTTACAGTATTACTGCTAAAATAGGGAGGTTTAAACTGTTGCAGATCATCGCTGCCACCTTGAAAATTAGTCTTCCTCTTTCTTTCCACAAAAAGCAATACACAGCACACAGTAAGTTGTCTGATGACAAATATCACAGACCTATGCATGTCTCTTAAGGTTTATTACTTTCTCCATTATTTCACTGTTTACCAAGTAGGATGAAGAGATCATTATTCTTAAATTATGCACGACAGTTTTTCCTCACTCCAAAAAATTGTCTAGACAAGGCTTTCAGAAACAGAGGCAGTACCTTATCTCAAATCGGAAACAGAAGCAGAGTTATGAATGCTATCCTGAATTACTGCTAGATCGGGTAGATCACTTTCTACCTGAGAAACTGGATGCCCCCTTGCAAGCCTGGAAGACCAATCTGCTTGTTTAGTCCACTTGAACTGTGCATGATCCCGCTGTGCCACTGACCTCCATCTAGCCATAAATAGCTGAGCTTTAGCCAATGCACAATGTCAGATACACACAAGGAGCCATATTTCAGCACTTACTCTGCAGAAAATCTTGTTTAGAGGGAGGTCAGAGGGAAAGGACTACAAAAGAACTCCTTCCTTCCCTTTTGGAGTGGTGGTTGCTATTTAGAAAGGGAAAATGCATAGTACTGCACAGCTGAAGAAACAGCATGACACATTTGTTTTGCATAGCAACTTGCATCAAAGCTTTATGGAATCAGTTATCCAAAATGTAGGATTTCTGCCCAAATAAAAAAAAATGGTGATGGGCAGCAAATGGTAGGAAAAAACTTGAGTCAGCTGGGATTCTGCAAAATCCATTTCACTACTCAGCTGAAGTCTCCCTTCTATGTCAAAGCAGATACAGTTAGAAGTTGGATTTCTCTTTGGATACAATAGACTTATGTATTATTATTAAAAAAACACTCTGTAAACATCTCCAAAATACATTAGTAGATTTCATCTCTAAAGGTCAAAAGAACTAGCAGGTGAATAAGGAACACCTCCTGTCTGACTCTCTGCACAGCTGGAGTCTATTGCCTACCCTTAGAGGATGAAGGGCATCAACAAGCAGGTAATCACACGCCCCTCTCAGTTTTGTGGGGAGAGGGGCAGGACAGAGGCAGAGACCTATATTCTCAAAGGAGAGACAAACATGAGGTCTTGCATAGGAATATTTGACAACAGAGGTGGCAGAATCAGTGCTCAGATCAACTTCTTCCTGTTCTAGGAGTCCTTGCCTGGAGACAAATCCTTCCCTGACACAGGAGCCAGAGAACATGCAGCTGGACTGGGATCTGGCTGGAAGTGCAGATGAGGCACCTGAGCATGACTGCACATTTGGGAACAGTTGGGAATGAAAATTTTTGAAGGATTTTTTTTAAGGAAGAGGCAGAAGAACACAGCCTTCAGACTGCTATTACATGTTAAGTGTTCAGAGAAAGCCCTTATTAGTATTTTAATTTCAGCAAAGGGAGTGTTTTTTTTTCCCCACGTTGGAGATGACAGCCCTGATCTGTGACGGGAGGCTGAAGACCAACGAGTGCTTGCTGCAGCTGCCCAACAGTGCCGCCAGCCGGCCAGCAGGAAGAGCGCCCGTTCGTGGAGTAAGGAGAAGGGGCTAAGGTGCAGCTACCTACCAGTTTATGCCCCCAGGAAATTTCTGAAGTGCTTTATAAAAAAGACGGAAAGCCGGCACCAAGCTTGGGAAGACCTGTAGTACCCCAGCCAGTGTTTTAAGGAATCAGATGGTGCTACAGAGACACTGTAAGTTCAGCAAATGAGACGTGTGTGGGCATTTAAGATATTTACAAACATACTTTTCATTGCTTGTGGGATAATTTCCTTTTGGAAGCTGAACTTATTAATGAATTTCACAGCTCGGTCTCTCTCTCTTGCTGCTTGAAACACCTATTAGGAGAGCTAATACTACCTGACTGTACCCTATCTACCAAAGGTAACATTGCCAACATCGTAACCTGCAGGAAAATTCTGTTGCACCAAAGCCAGCTGCCTGAACACTGCATTCTTTACATAGACGTAACAGCTCATGGTACTTTTCATGCAGCTTTTTGGTGAGCAACAAGGAACTGCCTTTGCCCAACAGCTGCTACAGCTGAAGAACTATGTAATGAAAAAGCAGTTTTAAGTGGAGCAACAGTGTTCACTTGCAAAGCCACCTCAAACACTGGCATCCTTGCACGCCTTTGCCAAGACTTCTGATCAAAAGGATAGTGCTGGAATGTGAGCGCACATGTTTATGCGTCTAAACTTTATATGTGTTCAGATATAAGTAAGTTTGATTTCTGGGGAGCTAGAACTGCTTATACTGTGTGGGTGTCATGCTGCCTCATGGTGGAAAGGACTGCACCAGACACATTTACATGTGCATGTATACACAGTCCCAAGAAACTACTAAAAAGCTATCTGAAAAAAAAGGAATGCTGTGACACAGGTTGAAATCTGAAGGACAGAAAATAGTAATAGAAGTCAAAATAATGTGGTTTAAGCCCTGGCAATAATAGCCTGGCCCTGGAAAATATAACAACTGACCATCAGTGAAAGTTTAATTTTCCATCTTTAAAACAGATTCAGGGTTGAGTCAACATCCTCATCCAAAGGCTCTTTGAACTCTGAAGATGTCCAGTTCCACTTTAAACGTACTGATAGTCTATAAATGTTTTGAACAATAAAGGCAGACAGATATAGAAACAAAGAGTAGCTGCAGATGCCATGTTTCTAAAGTAGATGCCTGCATGATGTTAAAAAGATCTGTGGCTTTTTGCACATGCGTCTCAATTAACTTCTGTCTTCATGGCTTTGAGACTGCCGCTGTAGCTGAAGATTGCTGTGAAGCAGAGGAAGAAACTTTATTCCGAGGGAAGTAGTATCTAATAACAAGTGTCAAGGAAATGCTGCAGAATGCCAGACAATGTCTCTGCTAACAGCCTCAAACAAGGAGGCAGGCAGAAGGCGCTGTTCACCACTTCGTTTCTGCTTTTCAGTCTTAGAGCACTGCTGGCAGTGGAACTATTTAGCGAATGCTTTTCTTCCTCGAGAAGTGAGGAAACAGAGCCTCCTTATAGATGTTCATTTCCTTTCCTGGGAGGTGAAAGCAACTGCAAGTCTGTACCAACACCAACTCCATCATGTTCAGCCAGGGAAGCAGGTTATCACTTGCTTAGAACACTGGAGTATTTTGCCCCCCTCCCATATGATTCATTTTAATACTTTCTAAGATACTTGTTATTCTGAAATTTCAGTCATCTCCTTCACAGACCTGAACTGACAGGTAAAGTTGATGGCTGTCAACATAAAATTAGAGTGTAGGCCCAACAAATTCTCACAGACATACTGAACTGCAAGGCAGTATCATTATCACTTAAGATGCTTAGCCCTCAGTGTAAGAAATGCTTGAACGAGAGCAAAGAAATTGAGTTTGACTGGACTGTCATACTCTGGCAACTGTCCTTTCCCTTTCTTTGCATCCACCAAGACCTTTATAAGACCACTTCGGTGTTAAATTTTGAACCAAGGAGACATATTTCAGAAGGATACATAAGAGTGGGGATACCCCGTGCTGACAGATGCTTTCGGATGAGCCGCTCAGTACCATACCAGTTGAAACCTTTTGTTGCGTATCCAATACGTGGAAGATGCACGCTTGCTGAAAGGGAAGGGACAGCACGCACTCTTTAGGACATGAAACACTTACAGAAAACAACTTGGATAAGGAGTCAAGCCACCCAACAAGAACAGAAGAAATATTTGGGAACACAACATGCTATTTGCCACAGAGACCTTACTCTTATTTCACTTCAGGAAAAACAATTAAGGAAACATGGAAATTATCAATCTTTAGCTAGAGTCATATACGTAAGTATAGGATTCACTATTCTGCTGCACGACCACTTACCATTCCTCCTCTTGGCTGCTAAATAAATCTTCTTTAGGCCCTTTTCCAAAGCAAGTAGCTTAATGCCAGACAAGTTGTTGGACCGATCCCGGTGCTGAGCTACAATCAAGGCCAGCTAAGGAGGAAAGGAAGAGGAAAAAAAAAAATCTCTATCTACAATGCTAGGAGACAGTGATAGCTGCTAAAAATGCATTATGCAAGCTAGAAAAGCTCTCCTCTTATGTCATATTCAGCATTTATATCATAGGGAAGACAACAATGTTCATTTCATACAGCTTCAGAAACAACTGGGCAAAGTATCTAAAAATAAATCCTTATCATTCTCACCAAGTCTTGTCCTTTTTTCCTGGATTTTTTGTCATCAATGGGGAATAACAGTGTTCCTCCTAGCTCCAAGTCTGTTCAGAAAACAAGAACAAAACAAACAAACAAAAAAATCAGCCCTGCGAAGTCAGTAGTGAATCAGCATAGTGGTGATTGCACTCTTATGTTCTGAATTCTCAGCTGTCCTTATTCACTCATAATAATTTCAGTGGAGTCAACCAGTCATTTTCACTGTTGAGGGAAAAAAGACACCACCATCTCTTTGTGTCCCCATCCTGCTTTCCTTCCCTATAAACCTTGTCCTTTTCCAAACCGTCTTGAGGCCACAAATGGAAAGAGAGATTTTGAAACAAGTAAAAGAAAAAAACTCCACCAGAAAACTGATAGATGCATCCACACATCTACAGCAAAATATGTGTTCTTCATCAGCTGTTTACGTTAGCTCAAATTTCTTAACATGCTCAGGAGAAAATCAGTGTAAGGGGGAACCAAAGATCCAGTTGGATACTGCCTGAGGTGGTTTTCATCCTTCTTAAAAGGACTTTGTCAGAAGATGCAGGGGCTCTGTCTTATATAACAAAAAAACATCCTGTGAAAAATGGACAAAGGTTTTTCTTAATGACTTGCAGAATGGATAAGAGTTATGAGCCTCCATGCAGGATTCTCACACTCTTAACAAGTTAAGTTAGAGCACACTCTGTATTTTTACTTTCAGAGCTAAGGATATAAATACCTAGAGAAAGAAGAAAAACCATCATCATGAAGGTATTCAGATACCTCACCACTGCAACATCAATAGGATTGAAGCTCTTTCAAGTATCGTGGCCTAAGGTCATGTTTTAATCTCTTACCTTTCATCTTTCCTGCCATCTCATATATTTTCCTTGGCCGATCAGAACGAGCTTCCAGAGCTGTAAATAAACCGCCCCTTCCCCAGCGGCCAGAGTCATCTAGAGTGAAACAACAAGTTAGATTCCTAAAGACTGAGGCTGAAGACCACTGCAGGCAAGGTGCCTCCTCCAGTCAAATATGATGAATGAGTATCAAAACTAGATATAGGAACCATAGATGAACAGAGGCTGAATAGCACTCAGAGGACCATCTTAGAGGATGAACCTGAGCTACTGGAAGAAACAAACTTGCATTTTTTTTTAATTAAAAAAAAGGGAGCTGTTTTTCAGTATTGCAGTTCAGTGTGTACAGCTTATGCAGGAAGGGGGCACTTGTTGACCACAGACACATGCAACTTCAAGGCACAAATGCACCTTCAGAGATACTCCTCTAGAAGTATGTGTTGCCTCTGCACTACTCAAGGGCATACTGCACTCAGGCCCAATGTATCTCAGCCTAGGGGGAGGAGAATTAGAAGGTATTGAGCTAGAACGAATAATTCAGCCCCTTTCCCCACCCAACAATGTGCCTGTTGTTTTGAGTCCCACCTAGGCAGTGGACAATAATGACATCCTCCTCTTCTGCTGTGGGGCGAGTGACATCTCCCATGACATATTTGATACAATCCAGGTCTGGATCTCTGTAATCTAAATCCACATCTAGCCCTGCATTGTCCTCCTCCTCGGACTCTTCTTCAGAATCACTCTCCTCTGAAGGGAGGCAAGCAGACGTGTAATGATTTGCCTCCCACCAGGCCATCCTGAAACGAGAAAAAGATGAGGATCTGTGAAAATGAAAGGGACACCTTGTGTTTTAAATCATTCCAGTGAGACACAGGAGATGGGGTCGTGAGTTACAGATCTCAAACTCCAGATTCAGACCTGCATTGTTTGCTCTCCTGCCCTATTTTGAACAGGGTCCAACACTACCAGTTACTGTCCGTGCTATTAACAGCATGAGCTGGTGTGAAAAGCTGACTGAAGACACAGAAAGTGTGAGTATATGGTAAGGGGAAGGAGTTATTTAGAATGGAACCAAAGACAAATTAAGAAGCAAGGAGAAAGAGAGTCACAGATGTAAGACCAACACAGAGGCCAACAGTTTGAGGTAAAGCTTTTCATAAAAGTTGGGTGGACATTTAGTCATAGGGTTCTTGTTCATGCCAATCTCTATGAATTCAATGAGACATGAAGGCAGGCATCTTGCTAGGAGCTCAAGACATTCCTCCCACTCGACATCCTGATATTCTGGGGTTCGAGCACACACTCACAAACACGGCCTCTAGCCATTTTATCACCTTCGCTTTCCCTCCTCCTTTCCAGCCCCATTGGCCTCAGGGCATGGCTTGTTTTTGTCAGTCAGATACACAGTTCCAGAGCACAGTGTTAAGAGACACCAGCTGATAAGCAGCAGGCACAGTACAAGCCATACTTTTTCTTGTGTTCTGCTTCTGCTTTTGCTCTCCTCTTTTCCTCCATGAGCCTTGCTCTCTTTGCTGCTGCTTCCTGACGCTTCTTCCTCCTAGCTTCCAGCTCCTCTGTGCTCAGGGAGTGCTTCCTCCTGGATGACGGTTCACGGAGACCTGTAAGAAGGACCTGGAGAAAGAAGCAAACTGTTCATCTCAAACAGATGTCTGGTGCCCACCTTCCCCAACACCACGTGCATCTTTGCCATTCATCTATCTGCTCAGGTATTTGCCATCAAATAATAAACGTCACAAAATATTTGCTTTTGTGAACTAAGTTTAAGTTACTGTCCCCACATTAAACATCTGATCTGTTATCAGAACTGCTGGATCATCCAAACTCATTGAATGAGCTAAATTCATTAAATTTGTACGAACGTCTTTTAACATCATCTTCCACAAGTTGTATGCAAACAAGGCAAACAGCCTCACTTTCCACAAGAAATTAAGAGCATCGTATGCCCACTCATTTTGTCTTACATTTGCTTTGTTCCGGAGAGCTCTCCCTTCCCTTTTGGTCTCTTCAATCAAGGCTTTCTGATGATCCAAAAGCTGATCAAAGGCTTCTTTGTCTTCTCTGCTGGGTTCTTTTGAATAATCTTTACCTTCATATAGGTACATGTGATCTTTAAAAAAATAATTTAAAAGTGTAAATAAAAACTGAAAACAGTGAACACCCAAAACATAGTGAAATTATACAAAAGAGGAAGAGAGGAAAAAAAAAAAAAAAAAAACAGACTTCTTTGTGACACTGCTGTATCCTGTATAAAAAGGTCACGTTTATACTCATAGTTTTTTTTGTACAGCCAGCATCAGCACCCTGTTGAGACAAGAGAATCAAAACATGTCTCAGACAAAATCTTTTTGGTTAAGGCATTTATATTGACAAAGAACTTTTACTTGCTTCAGTCAGTAAAATGCTTTAAGATGTGGCTCTATGCCCACTCTCTTTGGTATCTTTGGTAACTTCACCTCTGCCAGCAGTCAAGCTCTTTAGCTTTACTATGCATTTCCAGAGCTACTCTTGTAAACGGATAGCATACCTTTTGTTTTGAGCTCCCAAACAAAAATAAAAGCACAGAACTCTGGAAATACAGAGTCGCTGCTCATCAGGTCACCTATTTTCCCAACAGCTATTACGCAGCATGACACCTCTGTTCTATTTTAAATTATCATCAGAAAATACCACTTTTTGCTAATTGCTAGCAAAGAATTACTTGTTGCTGGCAGGACATACAATACCTATCCTGCAACGCCATATTTCCGTTTCAGTCAAAGATCTATAGTCAAGTCCCATCAGTTATTCAAGATGTTAATTCAGCCTTTCTTACCATGACTCTGGATGGGAAAAAATATTCTCTGAATTTACTCTCATACAATACAAATACTACAAATACAAAATACACAATACAATACAAATATACACAATACAAAATACACAATACAACACAATACAATACTACATAATAGTGTGACATTTGGATTGGAAGGTGGAGTATTGAAGACAGAGTAGAGCTGCTGTTGCTTAGATTTCATCGCTCTGTGCTTCTTATCTCACATACTAGAATTCTTTAAGATCACTTTAACAGGTAATTTTCATGGTTAATAATCTTTTGTTTGGAGACAAATACAGAACATCTGCTATATAGCTTTTCCCTAAGTTACTACTGTATCGAAAACTGTAGTTCTATCTTAACAGTTCTCTGTTAAGAGATAACAGCAGTTGCAGATTGACTCCCTATTTCTCACAATTTTCACCTGAGCTCTCAAAATATTTGGTGCACGTTAAAGAATTCTGCCCCTCAGGCATCTCATCAAAGTATTTGGTGCACATTAAGGAATTCTGCACCCCAGCCAGCTCATGAGGAACATATTGTAACCATTATTTTACAGGTAGATAAACAAGAGGAAAAAGAACAATAAAGATTCATCAACTAAACTTGTGAATAAGCCACAAAAAATCCAAGTCACTTGTTATATTACAAGTCCACTTTACTTCTTGCTGCTTAAAAATGCCTGTCTGGGAAGCATTTTCTACTGGCATCCAAGTGTCAGGCATTTTAGAAAATGCTTCCCAGACAGGCATTTTTTGGTTAGATATTTAGATTCTTAACTTACTCTCTATATGCTCCTCTTCAGTCTCGTCTTCACGTGGTAGCACAACATCCATTACCCACATCCCTCCTTTTGTTTCTCCAAGGATGCCTTCTAGCTCCACATCCTGGATAGTACTTCCCTCTGATGAGAGCAATTTATCCAAGCCAAATTTCAGGATTTCACTCAGCTTTAACAAAGAGAGGAGAAAGTCCGGTATTAACAGCTCCTAACTCGATCACAGTTTCTTGAGCTTCTCAGGCCTAAATGCAAAGGATGCGCAAGGGAAGCTATCTAATCTTTAATGTTACCTGTCAAAACATTTACTGTCTCACAAACTTAGTTCTCCGGACTTTTGATGGGAAAGACTGCTGTGACAGATCTCCCTCAGCAACACTCATCCAGATCTAAATCTGGATCTACTCTATGAGCAGTACTCATCCAGATCTAAATCGTCATTTTTCTCCATTAGCTCTATGACATGAGAGCACTGCATTAACTGCATTCAAGCAGTTTTCTTCATAGCCAGAAATGCCTGGCTTCCTTTCTCCCCCTGCTCCTTTAAAACAAAGGCTTAAATCCCACAAAAACCCATGCAGAGAAGAATATCAACATGGAATTTCTTATGGGCTCAGTTCCACCTCCCCATGGAAATCACCAATGTGGAGAAGCATGCTGGCTAGGGGGAGGAAAGATATACAACTTCCAACCCACCCTAGGTTTAACTGCACACAGCATATATATTCCTCTATCTTTCACTTTGCTTGAGATTTACAACACCAAACTTTTAGCAGAAACCTCAACTTTCAGGTCAGAATTACATTATTATGCCTCAATTCCTAAGAAATTATATTTACCAAGAGATCAACATAAAGTTGGCCAGACTAGTACGTGAAAGTTGGCAGAACACCTACTGCAAGCTCTGCTTGCGACGAAGAAGCAAGAGAGCCAGATAAGTTCCTAAAAAACAAGTCAGCTTCCATTTTAGACTCACCATAATTAAAAGTACACAAAAGAGGTGTATGTTTTTTTCTCTCCCAGAAAACACACCCTTCTTATCAGTGGATGAACCTCAACATTGTAATACCTGTCTCTTCAAATTCCAGACCTTGTCTGGACCTGGGATGTTATTTTGGTTCTTAAGACACATGCAATCATATCCATAATGCACATCTCCTCCCAAAAGACGTGTTGAATAGGTCTAAGTCAGACCTACATGTAGGCGGGACATTTCTAGAGTCTATTGGAGTCAAACTGAGGGCACAGCCATATTTCACCTGTAACTCTGCTCCTCCCTGAGGCTTGGGCACTCCCAGAGCAAACTGGCCTCCTTCTACGATGGCATTTGTTAGGCGGAGCTTGGAAGCAGCTCGTCGGTAGATTATTTCTTCAACTGTATCTCGCCCAATCAAACGGATAATTTTTACAGGCCTTAAAAAGAAAAATAACGACAATTTTCTTAAACTCTGCATGGGGTGCACTAAAACTCCTTCCTTGCGTCAGGCACTAACCCACCATCCAATCCTTTGGTATGGACAAAGGCAAAAGCAAACTAAGGTAAGATAACCTTTTCAAAGGGTTCCAAAGGGTCGACAACCAAACTAGAAATACCAAGGTTTCTTACTTGTGCTGGCCAATCCGGTGAGCTCTTGCTATCGCTTGCAGGTCATTTTGTGGGTTAAAGTCACTATCAGTAAAAATAACTGTATCTGCTGCTGTCAGGTTCATGCCAACTCCACCTGAAAAAAAAAGGTCACCTAGAGAATTAATGCTGTGCAAGGTTCTGTCTGATCTGATCGACTACATCAAATTCTATCTACTTCCCAAGCCCAAATCGGTCTCATAAGATCCTAAAATACTACATAAAACTTTCATATCTGTACCCCTCCATGCTTCCAGCTTTCTACAGCAGTCCAAAACTGAGCTGTACTGGCACTGGAGTACAGAAAAGACAGCGTGCAGGAAAAAATGATGCAAAGGGGACTGTTTATCAGAACTGATGAACACAGACACACTCTTCAGCTGCCAAGGGATGGTTTGCTGAGGCTACAAAGGACTGCCCAAGTTATGAATGGCTTGGCAGCATGGAAGCTACTGATAGATATACTACCAGAACAGTGGAAAATATGGGGTCTAACTGGACAAGATTTAGAGCCTAGGTATTTTTATTACTTAAAGTTTTTGAGATTAGAGAGACTAGGCTGTCATGGAATAAAAGAAAAAAAACACATACAATATATATTTTTAAATATACACCATTGTGAGTACATAACACAGTTAAAAAGGGGGGAGCCTACTGCACTGCCTCTCTTCCAGCTCATGGTGCCAAGCACTTCTCAAAAATCAAAATCTCTGCAAGCGGAAGCAGTCATTCACCTGAAAAATCCATCCCTGTAACAGAACAGGAATGAAAATACTGTCATTATACCCATTCTCAGCTGGGTACAAGATGTCTTGATCAAACTAGCAATATGCAGGAGAGCAACACTGGTTTTGGGTAGCATGGGCACAGAGACTTCAGGCATGGTGGCAAGAGACACACATTAGGCACTTCTCTTCAGTCCCCAGCCTGTTTCTTTTAATGCAGTGCAATGTCATTGGAGCCAGTCTCCTCCAGGAAAGTCTGTCCAGAAGTCCAAAGGAAGAAGAATTAGTTCAACTTTAACATTTGAGATTAAACAGTGCTAGTCCTTCCTCTGGAGAAAGGCATAAGCCTGGCTCTGTGCTTGTTTCTGCAAAAGGATGGGGAGGTTTGCAACTGTAGAGCACACGGATCCTGCCTGAGAAGCCTAGGGCGGGACAGAAGGGAACAGAAGCACAACCAGCAGTCCCACGGGGTTCTCTGCAGCCTCGGAACAGAGAAAGGCTTTCACTTGAGCCTGCTTGCCAGCTAGAGAGCATGCCTGTGTTCAGGAAACTAAAGAAGCAATCCCACTAGCTTAAAGGGATGCAGTTCCTGTCTAAAATCTGCTGCTTGCAGAAACGAGATTTTTTTTTAAGCTTAACCTGGCACAGGGACAGGCACTACAGGGCTTGGTTTAAAAAAAAAAAAAAAAAAACCCAAACACTAAAGCAGTTGCAATATGAAGTGTCTTGGCACCAACTGCTGAAAAGAAAGCACAGAAACCAGATGTCCTAGCTGAGAGGATCCCAAATTTAGGATGTCTCGTTTCTCTCTAAAATCCCACATGTGGAAACAGGGTCTGCAGGATTTAGAACACCCTTAAATCAGCAGAAGCAGAATATGGGTTGTTTGTCTCTTCCTTTCTTGACTTACCTGCTCTGGTGCTCAGGAGGAAGATAAAGATGGGCTGTTGACCAAAGTTCTTTATGGCAAGGTGTCTCTCTTCACCCCTAACAGATCCATCCAGACGCTCGTAGCTGTAGCCTTTTCAAACAAGCAGCGTATGTTTCTGAAAATCTGTCTATGCTCTCATGTCCTTCTCCACAGCTCCCCCTCCTGAATCTCCTTACACCAAATCCTTCTGCCCTGATTCTCATTTTATTGCTCTCAACTCCTCCCTTCTTTCCCAATTAAACCTAGTATAACCTGAAGCGGTGACCCACACTTCCAGACTCCCTGTCATCGAAGAGTAGTTTAGCCAAGTCTGAGGAAGAGACTCTTGGCTTTTAATTTACTGCTTAAAAATAAAATGGGAAAGTTCAGAGAACGTTAGCACATAGTCCCATTTCAGACTATGCAGTGTTGGCTCTTGGCCTCACTTAAGAGGTCAACCATTGGGTCTTCTTCATGCAGGCTTTACGTGCTTTCCTGCAAGCAAGCAGCATGAGACATGGTCTTGCATTTGGCTTAATTCTGCATTACTTGTCCAAAACATAACAAGAGCCTCTTTCATGGGAATCCCAAGTAGACATGAAGCCATGTAGACTGAAACAAAAGAAAATGTCCCCAAAACACTTCAGTAACCTTGCCAAAAATGGCCTGATCCAATCTGCACTTGCAGACATTCTTGGTGCCCACTGTATAAACTGTTTGAATTGGAAAAAAAAAAATCCTGGTATGAATGTGGCCCAATTTGCATGTTACCCTGGACAGTCTGGGTCTGGAGCAAGCCTAATGCCTTCAGTGCAATTACTTCAATTGATATCTGCTGGAAAAAGATGAGAACACATCCCTGCAGCAGAAGGTTCTTCTCAGTCAGCACAAGTGTTCAAATATTATTGCACTACATATCTGGTCAGTGGAAACTAGCTTAGGCTCTCCAGATAACCTGATAAAAGATTTCTGAAACCAGAAGGGCTCTTTGCTCTCACACAACAAACTTGGATTTATTCTTACGACCACTGACCCAGACCCAGAAAGCCTCACAACTCAGGTCCATAGTCTCTAATGAAATATCACTACCCTCCCATCTGTTAAGGCCCACTCTCAAAAGAACCAATGCCGAAGCTACTTTGAAGAACAACACTGAAGTACAAATTTATTTCAGGCACAGCAAACAGCTGAACTCAAGACCTTCCAAATCACAGCCTCACATCTCAACTGCAACAACACAGTTTGTAATTACTAAAAGCAATATACCCCAATCACAGTCCCTTTGTCATCCTGGGCAGATCAGGCAAAGACCAAGGAAGACCATATGACAGATATCATTAAGAGAAGCCCTCAGCTGCCAAAGCGTGCAGAGCATACCTCTGTAGTCCATGTAGTCTTGCAGGATATCAAGCAGTTGAGTCATCTGAGAGAAGAGCAGGACACGATGGCCACTGGAAGAAGAAAGTGAGACTTCAACATATTGTGATAGCATTTCAGAGAGCAGTAGGGAGGTTATTGAAAGCTTAACAAGGTTGTGTTTCACAGCAAGACCTTACCACTTCTGCACAGTAAGTCTCACACAGTCATGGCTCATTCCCTCGCGGCACAGAGCCCCACATCAAGATGGGATCAGCCATCGTGATCTGCTATCATCATCTCCAGAGTCACACAGAGCTGTGGCACAATGCTGACTGGGCATGCACTAGTGAGGATCCAGTAGATCCTGTTTAAAAAGCCTACACTCTTCAGTTTCAACTGTGGACCACGAGGTCTCCCTTCTGTAACCTGACACACCGGACTGTCCTCAAACCGCACAGCACAAAATATCTTAGCTGCTGGGAAAATGGGAAAATTTCAGCATCTCTGGTCAGAAGAGCATTTCCCCCTCCAGCAAATGACCCACAAAGATCACACACTCTTGTACACAGAGCTCAAGCAAGAGATCAACTCTCCTCCCCTTCCAGGCTCTGCTCTAGCCCTCAGACTGTTTTACAGTGTGTTTAAACAAGGCTTCACTGTTGAGCAGAACACAGGTATTTTGAAGTCTAGAAACTGCAAAGGTCTGTACAGGTGGCAGAAATATCCAAGGGAGAGAGGCAACCACTCAGGGTGTTGTGCAGCAGGAAGAAAAAGCCCTCTGGCCACAGAAGACAAGAAACTCTGTCCTTGAAGAAGCAGAAGGAAATAGCAGCCCAGTTAAGAGAGGAGGAAGAATTTCTATCTTGCAGGAGGCACTGTTGCAGAAACTGCACAGGAAGGCGATTTGCTTCGCCTAAGATCCAGAGAGAAATATCCAACTCCTTGGGCTACATGCTCTGAAGCTGCCAAAGCTCTAAATACTTGAGGTTGATCTACTATCTCTAATGCAGCCCCTTATACTGAAATGACTTCTTTAGGATAGTCAATAACATGCATTAATTAGGGCAGTGTTCACATTGTGGCAAACACCCGCACAAGCTGTGGTTAACAAGGTAGCTCCTCTTCCTCATCTACCTTTTGTCCTTATACTACCTCCACTCAGTCTTCCTCACCCCAAAACAACATACCCAGCATACAAGAAGGAAAGGAGTTTATCCAACAAGTACAGCTTGCCACTGGCTTCAACAATATGGTCTCCAATCTCAAAGGGCTCTGGCTCAACACCTGAAACAAAAAAGATTCTCAGAGGTAGCCCTAATATTACACAAGAATGAACTTCATGGGTAACCTCAGTATGTCTGCACTGACCATTTACTGCCAAGCAGACCAATACACCCAGGATGCTTGCTTGAAAAATATAAGTCCTACTCTCTCTCTCTCTCTCTCTCTCAAGAACACCTCAGTATTTCACAAAGCATTGTGATTTCACTGTTTAGGTGTGAGAAAACATGCTGACATGGAAGCAATCAGAGAGTTAAAGGAAGTTTTCCAGCTTCATGTAGCCCTCTTTATTCCTCATCATTAGTGAGCTGACATACATTGGAACTGGTCACAAACTCAGAGCTGGTTTCAATTCAAGTATAACATTATTTAACTTATTTCTTCCAAGCATTACACTGTCAAGCATTTGTAGAAACCTGTTGGGTGCATCTCAAAACTGATTTATTCCCATTAAAAAAAAAAGTTTCTTACCATTGAAAAGATATGGGTGGGCAACACATTTCCGAAGCTGAACTAAGACATTCTGAAGTGTAATTTTGCTTCCTGTTTCACTTTCAAATGCATCTGGAACAGAGTGGCGTGGTAAAAGAACTGGGCAGAAAAGTCCAAACTCGACAAGTAGATGTGACTGGGCATGTTGGTGCTTTAACACTGGCATGGAGTATCTACACATAACTTGCATTTGAATTTCCAGTCTCAAGCCTAATACACCCACTTTCACTGACAAAACAGGTTTTCTCACTTTTTTTTTTTCTTTCAGCAAGTGTTTAGAAATAAGGCACTGATGAGAATTACTCTGCCTTGGCAAACACTTAGCCTCTGGAGACCCAGCAAAATAACAGTTTTCTAATAGTGATTTATAGATCTTAAATTGGCTCCTTGATGCACCAGACATTCATACTAGCAGAACAAATGGTCTCTATGCCCTACAGTTCTACCACCCCTGCAAAAAGGTAAGCACTGGCAAACCATATGGTATGCATGCACAGAAGAGGAAGAATTCCAGGAGATGCAAATACTTCATCTCTTATACGTCAGGGTACTTTGTTATAGTTAGTCTGTATAAGTGCCAAGGCAGTCTGTGCCTATATGGTCTGGAAGTTTCCTAAGAAGCTCAAAGGTACCACTAGTGGGTTTCAATTTGCTATATATCTGCACTGCTGTTGGAAAATTGTTAGAAATCCACATTTTATAAATTTCTGGTACAACCTTTTTGTCTGATTACAAAAAACATGAGACAGATACAGGCTTACCCAGGGTGAACATTCTGAGTTACAAACTGGCCCAAAGCAGAATTCTAAAACTGACCCCTCCCAGTCCCTGTAACAGCTTGCTTTTAGATCCACTTGCTTCTAATTTTATCACAAGCTAAAACCACTAATTAAGCAGTGCACAGCACTGAATTTGGCATGTTCTTTTGGTGCATATTTGCAAGCCCAAGTATCTTCTTCATGCCAGTTGAACATGGATTTACAAATGGAATTCATTTTGGTTTAAAAATAATTTATGGGGTTCAAAGCCCCTTGTTACCTAGATCTTTCATCAAAATGGCCTTGTAGTACTTCCTCTGGAGAGCTGACATTCCATGATACAGAACCACTTCCACCTTCTTTGGCAGGTCTGCTGCCACCTCAGACTTCACTCTTCGAAGCAAAAATGGCTGCAGAAGATTGTGCAATTCTTTGGCTATGCAGAGGCAAGAAAAAGGAGGAGGTTATTGAATTGAACATAAGGAATTTATACAACAGCTTCATTATCATTTTAAAATACAATTTCAAAACTACTGAACTGATTTGAGTCTAATTTTACAAACAGAAAAAAAAGCCACAGCTGCAAACCTAGAGCACTTAAGAGTTAAGACAATTTAATCATTACTTTTAAGGGCTTAATTCATAGCTAATCACTATTTAAAAAAGCAAACTAAGAGGACACAACATGCCTGCTTTCTAGTCAAAGTAACAGACAGTTCTGAATCAAGTACAACATTGTTTACTACTTGCCTGGTTCACTTTCCTTTTCAACCTCTTGGTAATATTCAACAAACTCTTTTACTTGTCCTCTAGGAAAGATATCAGGGTCAATAAGACTGAGTAAGGAGTACAGTTCCTCAAGGCTGTTCTGGATTGGAGTGCCCGTGAGCAGCAGATTGAATCCTACTGAGAACTGAAATAACCAACAGCAAAATAAAATAATCAAGTGAAAGTATCTGGAATGAAAAGTCACTTAATATACAACTCTACCCATGCCACTCCTATGGCCATCTTAAAGATGATAGATGGCACAGAAATAAACGCCTGCAGAAAGATTCAAGTGTCCACCCAAACCAGCCAACATAATATTTGCAGCAACAGTCAAGGGCTTTTTTTAGAGGTACGTAGCTCATTGTTGCTGGTGCCACCCCAAATCTTACACCCACATTTCACTGCCATGACAAGAGGTATTTTCTATCCAAAGACATTCACAGCAACAGCATGAGGGAAGCTGAAATTCAATACACTCAGGTGTCTCCATTAAGCAAGATAATGTCAATAGCTTGACTCAAGCTCCTGTGAACGAGGCCAGGGTTCCCCCACCTGCACTGCTTTGTAGGTCCTCTCTTGTCACTTTTTATTGTCTTGTTTTATTGTCAGAGGGATTTCTGACACTTCAGTCACACAGCTGTGATTCAGTGCTGTGCCTGGTTTCTTTACACTTTTCATTCTCTCAAATTGCTCAAATTGTCAAGCACAAATATGAGCCAGAATAAGAGAGAATCACCAAGTACTGTCCACCTCCACACAAAGCCAACAAGATGGACCTTGATTTATCTGCTACTAAACACAGAAATCTATTCACCAAATCTTACGGAAACTGGGTATGGCTCAGTGCTTAAAAATACACAGAAAGATAAACAGTGAATCCTTATCCTATGCTGAAGAGAGAAAAGTCTCTAGACATTAAAAGATGGCCAAGTTCTTTTACCTCAGAAAGTGTCCTGTGAAGCAGAGAGCTCTGGTTTTTCAGTCTATGGGCTTCATCTACAACCAAGGCAGCCCACTTAAAACTGTGAACAAACACAAAACAGCATTTTAAGTCAGGTGCAGATAATTCACTCTTGACATGCATACTCAAGAGTATGCAAAGACTGAAACAATCCATGACTCTACCTGCCTGAACCCAAGCTTGCCCCATACCATAGCATGAATGCAAACACCACATGAGGGAAAAGAAAAATTTCCAAGCACTGGCCAATACTGCTCCTCAAGGGTAGCCTGTGAGCGGAATGCTCAAGTTTCTGTATTCATCAATAAGGGGGTTTCTCCACAGTTTGGCTGAAGAGCAGGACAAGGGGAGGGGAGACTGAGTGGAGCCATGAGCCGAGTGGGACAAAAAGAGCCATCTGCAACGAGAGCAACGAAATGGGGGTCTTTACAAAGGAAGGAAATAGGACAATTGCCCCACATTCTTCAGCAAGGGGGACAAAGGAGTCAGGTGACCTCAGGTGAGAACAGATGGCGGGAGGCCGGAGTTGGGTGTAGGCAGACCGGGAAGGCTGTAACTTCTGAGTACCTTGGCCAATGGGGAAAAGGAGAGGGTGTCCCTCGGTCGGGAAATTAGGATAAAAGGGGGGGCTGTGTCCTCCAGCAATTTGAGAGACCCCACAGGGATATGCCCGGTGGACTCTCCCTTTATTCGAATAAAGTTTTAGGACTCCTCTGTCTCCTTTTGGACATTCAGTTCTTGCCAGCGAGATTTTCCGCACACCTGGAAGAGCTTTTTGGAAATCAAAACTAAGTAAATTCACTTTACTTCATTACTTCTTTCTCCACCCTCACTGCAGTGGGGAAAAATGACATAAGCCCAGGTCAGTCAAACATCCAAGGAAGCCTATATTTTGAAGGAAGGCCCATGAAAGTTGGCCCTTGCGCCTGTACAACACCCTGCAGCTGTAATGGCCGAGCCACTACAAATCTTTTGCAACTCACGCAAAACAGGAGTTCTGACTCATTCTGGGTTTGATACAGCCATATGCAGGTGTCTTGCTCCCTATGCTCCAGAATCACTGCTGACCTGGCAGATCCACGAGATTTAACACAACCCCCAGATCTTTTCAGCTTTCCCTCTGGGTGTGTGCACTTATCACTGGGGTTTCAATTTCCACATAGTCAATTCTGGCTTACAGACAGGCAGGGAAGGTAAAATGTGACACTACTTTTCTTACCCACACAACTCTTCCTGGTGGAGTAGAAGCCTGGAAACACAGGGAACTATTTTCTTCCCAGTGCTCTTTCTCCTCCCTTGATTTCAGTCTTTGCTACTTAAGAGTGGTTTTTCATTGCCAGGACAGTCAAATTTCATTGTTATTTTGCCGACTCTGCAGCTGAACTGCAGAAGACATACAGACAGAAGCTCAGAAGCAGAGCAGAGTCTGATCTCTCTTGCATTACATGAGAGCAGGACTCTTGTTCAACTCATTTTTCAGCTCTTTGGTGAGCAGAGAGCAGTGCATCTCCTGCTCTGCTGGGCCAGGCAGACCCTGCCCGCTGCTTCTGCAGGAGTCATAAAAAGCCATCAGAGTCCACCATTGGAGGATATCTTTTGTATCCTCCTCAAACAAATAGCAAGTGATAACCCTGACTTTTCAGACTGTTAAGTAGACAAAGGGGCAGGTTTTGGCACGGAAAATAGGAGAAGAGAAGATAGCTGATGTGAAACTTGTGAAACTGTTCGTGCTAACAACAACAGAAAACCTTGCCACATCTCAGTTTTGTTGCACTGCTTATGGAGGGTGGTAGGAGGGGGTCATCTCCATCTAGAGGGTGGGCTAATCTATTAACTATGAGCTACCTTTAAAGTGCTTTAAGACCCATACAGGGCAAGGTACAAACGACTAGCAGCCACCTTTTTCAGAAGAAATAACAAAGAGGGAATCCCATGACTGAGAATCACTGAGGTATGTGCTACCCTTAGATCTAGGAAATCGCATTGGAGCTGAAATTCCTATGGTACCAGAACTTGTTTTGATCTCCCTATATCCTGATTGTTCAGCCTACCATGCCCAAAATGCACCACAAGACATGCTTTGCTGCTGTAAGAACTGCCTGCCTGGGCTCAGCTTTAACATTACAGGCTCAAGGCCTGGCTTCCACAAGAATGTGTTCATCTAGCAAAACCTCCTATTTGCAGCAATGGCCCAAGAACAGGTGCTCTGCCAAAACGCAGAAGGGCTGGTAGTGAACTGAGAGGTCTAAGCTTGTGTCAGCGGCTGCTACTGGACTTCACTTTCTGCAAAGATCTTGAATCATTCATGAGCAGCAGCTGCCCTGAGCACTTCTCACATTATGCCTAATAGAAAGCACTGGCAGTTCTGGAAAATTCTGCATGCTCCCTAAACCCTCCTCAGTTCTGATTGAGAGCAAGAGGCAATGAACTGTAGGATATGGTATTAGCATATGACCACGATACAGCAGGTCCAGCTCAGCAGATTTTGTACCTAATATCTCTAAAATCTGAAGCTTTAGAAGAACACTTCTTTCTCCTGGATTGGTATTTAAGGTACTGCTATAAGCCACTATGTACCACTTTATTTTTAGTTGGCTGGCACAAAAACTGTCCTTGAGTTCACACACATTAAAGACACTGACATTATAAACTTTCATTGAGAATTTTTTATAAGACAAAGTTCTAACTTACAACGAAAAGCATCCATGAAGCCTAGGATATCAGACACATATGAATACACACTGAGGAAACTGCTGAGACCCCACAGAATTAACTTGAAAAAAAAATAAATAAAACCAGACTTACCCTTTTAGAAATGCTGCATCTTTCAGGCAAACCTGTAACCAAAGAAAATGAATCAGACTTATGACTTAAGTTAATACATCAGTTAAGAAACACAGTGTCTTTCTGTCTACTGCAAGGTATGGTGAAATGGGGCAGAGTGGAATGACGCACAATCTAACGAAAGTAACATGACAGCTATTGTAATCACAAGCTGTTGTAGTTTCACATTTTAACTTTTCTCTGGCAAAGCACCAGCAGCAAAAGCTGAAATACCACCACAGTGATTTAGGGGGCAGACACCAAAGTCTCTTCACCTCTTTTTTCCGCATCCTTTTTTTTCACTTGGTAAGAAGAAAAAAAAAAAAAAAAAAATCACACACCTTCAACATCACACTCGTACTGACCCAAAGCAAACAGAGGCTTCAGTGGATTAACCTGAGCTATTGCAATGAACTGGTAATATCCTAAAGCGCTCATGTTGTTTGCCCAGCTTCAGATTCAAAGTAGAACCACCAAGCTGCTCAGGAAAATTTCTTTGAAAATCACAGACTTTTACAATCAAAAGCTTGAGAGAGACAATGAAAATATTGGCAAAGTGAGTATCTTGACACAGCTGACCATTTTCTCAGGCTTGCCTCAGTGTGAGCGCCTCTGTTTATTACAGTAAAGACAAAGATTATCTGAGAGGTCAACCCAGGTCACACAGACAGCTCCCAGAGGAACAAGACAGTAAAAATTCTGAAGAGAAAGTAAAAGGACAAGGAAATCAGAAGGAGGAAAAAAAAAAAGTTGAACTAGGAAAAAAGTGACAAAAAATTGCAGAAAGTTAAATGAGTGGGTAAGTTAGGTTACAGTGAAGAAAATCACTGAGGAAGGTCAGAGATATGTACAGAGGCACACAGCGTGAGCTAGACAGCACAGATGAATGAGAAACGAGAGGAAAAATGGATTTTTAAAAAGGGGAGAGAAGAAGAAACTACAAAGAACTCTCTTCCTGCAATCCTTAACTGCCTGAAGGCACTAAAACAATACAACCGAACAAGAAAAGTGTTTGAATTAGATGGCTCTGTTAGAAAAAAGAAAATATGAGATTTTGCTAACAGTAAAAAAGTCCCTGCTTTAATGGACATGCTACTACGAACATATGGTCTTAGGGAGCCCAGGAAATGGAGCCACCTTCTCAAGTAACAGATATCATGTACACACCTCATATGTTGTTAAGAGCACACGGAAATGAGGCCGTCCCTTCAGGTTTCCCTGCAGCTTGGCTCGTTCCTCCTTGTTGCCTACATATGTCACAAAAGATAGACCTGGGGCAAACCTGTTGCCATAAGAAATAAAGAGAAAAAACACCAATACCAAGCTGAGTGTTTTGTGAGTTTAAGACCTTGGACCCCATTATTAAATCTAGTTAGCGCACAGCTCAGAAACAAGGCCGAATTAAAATCTCCTATTCAAGCACCTTACCCTCCTGTGAGATGCGGCTGGATGTCAGCTCTTGAATCTAACCCCTTCCTGATTGATTTGTGTCTCAGGTTGGCACCTCATTTGCTTGTTCCGGTCTGAACAAGTCCTGTATATGCTGCTTTCTCCTAGCTTTCATAGTCCAAGACAGGTGACTGTAAACCAATCTCACAGTATGTCTGCTATTCTGAACTGAAAAAGCTGATGAGAAGTAGAGTGCTGAACACATACTTTCCCTAGCTGACAACAACAAAAGGTCCAAACAGAGTTAAAATAAAGGGTGATGATGTCTGCAGCAAACAGTTCCAAGTCAGGGCCTCAAAAATCTATCATCATAGACAAGAAGCAGATAAAAACAGTACACTGAAAGAAGAGTTGGGATCATAAAATACTTCCTCACCTAATTCCATCACTGTTGCTGCCTAATGTTCCTCTTGGACAGCTATTCACTGCTGATCTGTAACACTAATTGATGCACTTTCCCCCTAGCATTCCATCTGTAACTTTACCCAAATCAGGTATTTTCACTTAAGGGTTTAAACTGAACAACTTCAAGTTTTGACAGACAGCATCATCCTATAACCAAAGAGAAAGTCACCTGTTCTAATCTGTAACTTCCTGCCTTAAAAGGATTGGTAAGAGCTCCAGATCTAAATAAGAAAAAAAAAAAAAAAAAAAGAGAGAAAGAAAAAAAAAACACTTTGCATAGTGAGTGTGCCATCAGCACAGTCGCTGCACCCCAGTGAAGATGGGTTGCATGCATGGATGTAACAATATTTTGCATGCGTCTGTTAGCATGCAAAGAAATGCACCATTAAACTTGGGTCTTACTTTTCTCCTCATAGATTCCTGGCTGTCTTCAGAAGACATGCCTAAGAGAGACTGAGCATGAAGAGTTATAAACCAAAACAATTAAAAGCAAGGAACTAGCGGTGGGCATTAGTACTGAAAGTCAGATTCATATAATTATAATATGGATGAATTTGGATGAAACCATGTATATCACAATATAGTAGAGACTGTGCATTAACTGCAAGTGTTTGCATTGATTTATTGTTCTGGTAGCTTCCCTTTCCACCTTTTTCTTTTCAAAGGAAGAAAGAGGTAGGACTGACTATATTTGAAGAGAATTTTCAGAAGAGAAGAGAATCTTGCTGGGCAAGAACACGATGGTCTGTGCAACTACTGAAACTCACCTCTCCAGTTCTTCCTTCCAGTTGCTCAGAACAGACAGAGGACAAAGTATCAGAAACATCTCTTCGTTCATTAGCTTTTGGGCTAAATAAGCAAGTAGAGAAATAGTCTAGAAGGCAAAGAAAAGACACTTTTTTAGTGACACAAAAAGGGCTCAATCCAATAGCACAAAACAACATAAATTTTGTCCTCCTGAGATTTGTACAGGTTCTCTAACATAAAGTGGAACTGGAAAAGATACCAGATGAGAACCAGAATAAACGACAAAAAAGTTTAGATTCAAAAACTGTGACCCTGACATCAGGAGTCCCCTCTCCAAAGCCCTTTCTTCCACAGTCATGAAAAAGAACTACCATACATCACTTTTAAAAATGATTAGTTATTGAAGATACAAAAATCATTCTCCAACAAAACTATAGTCCATCTAAAAACTCAACATAAAAAAGGCTTTTAAATAATAATTGACTTAAAAAAAAAAAAAAAAGACAAAAAAAACCCTGAGACCCTTTTGGATTAAGTGACAAGGAATGAAAGAAACAAGGTTTTCTTTTGAGTAAGGTTTGTTGCTTAACTGATCAACTGATCAATTAACTGATGCAAACTGATCAAGATTTTTTTTCCCCTATCTTGCTGAAACACTGGTCAAACAAACAAACAAACAAGAGCAAAACTGATTTTTCAGAAGAAAACAAACCAACGCACCTGACAAGTTTTTCCTAGACCCATCTCATCACCCAGGATGCAGCCATGCTGGACTTCATAGCACTGAACCAGCCAGTTTACGCCTTCTATTTGATAGGGGCGAAGCTTAATACCTGTGAGTAAAAGCAATTTGTTACATTTAGGTAGTCATCCTATACACTCTATAGATGGCTTCACCTTGAAACCGGGTTTCGCTCATACCAGACCCACCCATACCAGCCAACAGTCCTGCAGGAAAACCACGCACTTGCAGCACAAGTTAAATTGTCTCAGTCCTCTCCAGCAGGGCAGCGGTATTACTGGAATTCATTACACCAAACCACATCCGAGCGTATACGCAAAAAAGCACTAAGTCATTATAAGGGTCTGTCCAAGGATATTGAAGCTGCTGCTCTGCATTCCTACAACACAGCTGGGTTTACAGTTCAGACCACTTTTTAAAATACCTAAGAGCTAAGCTAACGGTCTGCAAGTGTTTCTCTGCAAGAATCTACTGTACAGTAATAAGTATTTCTAAACAACATTTTCCAGATTTCCCATACTGAATGTGGGATACACCCCCGTAAGCATCAACAACTGTAGCTACCACCATTGCAGAACAATCCTTATTGACAAACACATCAAAGCAAACACAAAACAAATCAATCGGATTTATTATTATTAACA